>VZSC01019042.1:108680-123552 GCA_013398225.1 Steatornis caripensis
CGTCGCGGCGGCCCCGCGGCAGCACTGACCGTGCGCGGCGCCGCGGCCCCTGCCTCACCCCCGGCGCTGCCGACCGCCAACCGACCGTTCCGCCATCATGGAATGCGGGCACTGCGCCTGCGCCGCCGGCCGGGGGCGGGCGGGCGGGCGCGCCAACCACAGGCCGGGCCGAACTTCGTCGTCTTCAGCCACTCGCTCCCGCGGAAAGAGGCGCGGGGGGGTGGCGGGGAGCTCGCAGGTGGCTGAAAGGCCCCGGCCGGGCGGGAGCTGGGGCTCGCGGGGGCCTGGCGGGGGAGGCAGGGCCGGGGAGTGAGGGGGGGGGGACGCAGCTCTTCAGGGCAGAGGTGGCACCGAGTGGAGACAAAGGTGCTGCGATGGCCGAAGCGGGTGTCCGGCACCCATGGTCCCGCCATGATGGAGGCCTGGGCCCTGTCCCTGAGGCGCCCTGGGGCCCTGTCCCTCGGCGGCCGGAGTTGGCGGCACTCGAACCCGTGGCCGACTCCGGCCTCTGCCCCCTCGCCCCAAACCCGGGACCGAAGCGGTGGTTTAGACATTTCACACGTTTCATCTCGCCCTGGTTTTGGAGTGGGAACGGGACACCGCGCAGCAGGCCCCAACTCTGCGTATCGATACAAAAAGCTGATTAATTAACGCTGACGAGCGGGTGGCGCGAGGAGCGTGACGCCAGCTGTTCAACTGGGTGAAACAAGGCAAAGCGAAAAGGCAAGATCGCGTTCTTGGCTTCTCAAAACAAGGAGCCGGGTGTCCCGACGTGCAGCTCCCTTCTGCACGTCCGATAAATCCTACATCCTTCAGCTTACTTGCCCCGGACTGTTTGCGCGGGGACGTTTCTGTCCATGTGTTTCAAGCGACTTTGAGGCAGGTTTTTTTTCAAAGCTGGGATTTAAGGGATATTCTGTGCACAGTGTGTGTGTGGGGGTCAGCTCCTGCGTGGCCGCAAAACAAACGCGACAGCTCCGCTCTTAGACAAACTCCACATAAATTCTGGATCAGGGCAGTNCTGCAGCTCCCTTCTCCACGTCCGATAAATCCTACATCCTTCAGCTTATTTGCCCCGGACTGTTTGCGCGGGGACGTTTCTGTCCATGTGTTTTAAGCGACTTTGAGGCAGGTTTTTTTTCAAAGCTGGGATTTAAGGGATATTCTGTGCACAGTGTGTGTGTGGGGGTCAGCTCCTGCGTGGCCGCAAAACAAACGCGACAGCTCCGCTCTTAGACAAACTCCACATAAATTCTGGATCAGGGCAGTTTAGAAGAAAAAGGTCAAAGTCAACATTTATCTGCAAGCTATACAAGCCACACATAAAGAAACGAACCTTTTTTAAATGAATGGCCGTGTGTTTACCCCTGGACTGATCTTAGATCTATTTTTAATGAATATAGGAAATTTCATAATGAATGGATGAAACTGTTCCTTTATGTTGTAGGATTTCTCTCTGGAGACAAGTGGAAGTGGTTGATTTGCCATACTGAACAACCTATGCTAAACAGGACTAAAATAAATTCCCATCTGTCTTTTTAAATAAGCAAGCGGTGTTACACAAGGCCAGAGGGGGTTGGTGTCCGCTGAATTTCTAGGCGACTAATAACTTACCTTGTTGAATAAATGCCCTAAAAACACTCAGTGTAACTTTACAGTTCATTTTTTCCTCTCATTGGCCCATAAAATCATGAATATGTTCTCTGGAAATTGATAGCAAACAGTGAAAGAACAGATAAAATCATCCTCAGATTGCGTCCGTGCGTTCGGCGCTTGCTGAAGCGTCGTCCCTTTCTTCTCTTTTGTTGTATTTGATCATCTAGCTATCAAAAGATTTCACTAACGTTCTTGAATTTTATATTTGTTTTGGGGAGAAAACAAGCAAAGGCTATCATTATGCTTTAGCATCCTTGGAAAATGTATGTCTGCTGCAGAATAACACTGCTGGTGCATTAAAAGGTGGCTTTTGCGAGGAGCCCCGTTACCTTTTCATTCTCCGATCCCTGTTGTCACCTCTATTTATTTAAGCTTCTGAACGCATACGAGAGCTTCTTTGTCCGAACAGCTCATCGTAACGCCCTTTGTGATCTGAAAAGCAACATTTGGTAGCTGGATGGATGGCCAGTTCCAGGTGGAGAAGGCAGGGGAAACCTTTCCCTCGTACAGAGATAACTGGCGACATTTCTGCCGTGGTCTCTGCACTGAAATTTCCTCTTCTTTCTACCTCTTCCACAAGTTTTGCCGCGCATGTGTGACTAGTGGCCTGATTCTGGTATGGAAAAGCAGCAGCTCCTGCTTTTGTGCTGGGGAACAGCAGGGATCAGCACATCAAGTGTTTTATTATGGCTGAAGAGAAATTAATAATTCCTCGTGCCAATAAAATACATTGAAACCTTCAGTAAAAGATGCAGAGGAAGAATAAGCTGCTCCTCCATTTTGAGTCGTGTCTTGCTTTTCTCACTAATACTTACCTCTTCATTTCACTGACAATTCTGAAAGGAAATTCTTGAATTCCAGCTCAGATTTCAGGCTTGTGAACACTTCAGAAAAGGTAGGAGACAAGTCCAGCATGGGCCTTGGTGAATGCAGACCTGCTTTCTGCGTTACTGTGCTCTAGGAACAAAAGGTTGGTTAATCATTTCACCTTTGAGAGAATTCCTGGAATCTTCAGCGCTCCATCTCAGGAATCTTATAACTCCACAGGCTCTAACTAATCTGCAGCGAAGCGTATCAAGTGCCCCCGGGGATTTAATTTCTGAAGTGAAATATTTGTGCTTAATTTCTGGGAGATCCTCTGAAAGAGACTCGTCAGGATGCGATTTGGAGATTTGAAATACCTTGCATTAAATGAATGTGGCTGCTGAAGGCAGCAATTCAAGGACTATTTTGACTTCGCAGGCTCAGTATTTATTCATTGCCAGCTAAACCTTTAAAGTTATGACTAGTGGTGTTGTGTGATATACCAAGGTCTGATTCCCCATCATGGGCACACTGCGTCTGATACCCAGAACAAAGAAGGTCTTCGGGGGTGAATGCTGAACATTCTTTGCAATGAGGGCTAGTGGACCTCCCAGCTTTGATTATTACAAGAATTCCTTTGTAGGTAATACTGGAGTATGTTACCACTCAAAAATCCTTTTCCCGTCCCTCCGACCTTTCATTAAATAATTCCCTGCCCCTCCTCCCGCCCTTGATTTTCCATTCTAAGTATACTTTATACCCCAGCAAGGCATTCACTAGTAATTTTAGGAAATAGGATGTCTGATGGAAAAGCTGACAGAGTTGTTGCTAGCAAGACTTGGGATGAAAGATCTAAAACACTGCCCGCATTCCACAAGCTCCAGGGCTCCCTTAAATCTGAAATTGCTTCAAGTACGAGAACTATTCCCACACCGTGGAAAATAAATGACCGAATGTTTGCTGCCTACGTCCTACGTTCAGATTGCTATGGGATGACAGTAAGGGAAAACTTTTTTTTGTTTTCAGCTGAAACTGGAAATGATATGGCTGGGCGGGGAGGCTGAAGCCACAGGGGCTGTTCCAGATGGCAAAGCTGCACAGAAGAAATATTTGGCAGGAGTAGCGTAGTGGCCAAACTGCCTTGAAAGAAGGCCCCGGTTAGATGGGTCAGAAATTACAGCACAGCATGGAACGAGTCCAAGGGGAGCTTTAACCATGCTTTGAAATTCCTGGAGAGCCATAAGGACTGTGTGAGGACAGCGGTGCTGCCAGGTTTCCCACACAAAGGCAAGCGATGCTCATCTCGAGTCGCTGGATTAGAAGAAGTTGGAATTTGAGGAAGAGATCGCCCAGGCTGTCCTTTCAGTCTAGAGAGGAAGCAGGTTGAGAGGCACACACGCTAGCAATGTTGGGTTGGGGTGGGGGTGCGGATCCAGGCCCGGGAAGAAGGAATTAAAAATAGCAGAATATAAGATCAGAGAACATTTGGAGAAAGGAAAAGGAAAGAGAAAAGAAACAGCCGAAATGGGAAGTGGAAATGAGTCAGGAGGGAGGGAAGAGGGCACAAATGGGAAAAAATCTGGGCTTATAAAGGAAGGGCAGTCTCTGGAATGGAAAAGGAGAGTTAAGGAGAGTCCGTCTTAGCAAAACAGTGGCAAGAAGCAGTGCCAAAAACACGCTCATTCTTCCATTAGAAAGTTTTGAATTGTAATTTCTGGTTTTTTCCTTGCCAATTCGACTGCTGTAGGTGAGTTCATAAACAGAAAAAAAAAGGGGGGTGAGGGAGGAAGAAAAATAATAAAAGGAAAAAAGCCTTTGACAAGAAAGGGGAGAAAAGCGAGATAAGAGGAATATTGCAATTAAAACAGATTCCAATCTGAACACGGGCAGGGGAGGTTGCTGAAAGTTTTGGGTAACAAAAAACCTGATGCTTACAGGTGGACACAGCAAATACCTGGATGCACAAAACCCCTTCCAAACCAACAGCCCGCTTATCCTGATTAGCGGCTGCTCCAGGTTTCTAGTTCCAGCCCACAATAAAAACACTTTTTTCCCCCCTCCATGCTTGCACGGCAATAATAGCGATGGCTGTGGTTATTTTAACTAGCGCCTAGCAAAGCCTCCCGTCTCGTGAATTCGTTAGGACCCGCGAACGAGGTCTTGGAACACATTCGCTTCATTTTCTCTTATTATATACAAAATACTGTTGTGTACACTTGAGGAGGGACCGAGGCAAGGCAACCCGGCAAACAAACGTTTATCAAACAGCGCTTTGTGGGAAGTGTTTGTGCTTAGATCCTCAAAAGTAAACAGCGTACACAGGAGCAGGCTTTCCGCCCGTGTGTACTGGCATTGCTCCATCCACCCGGGGTGGGGGGGACGAGGAGGGTTTTCTCCAGCCGAGGATCTGGCCCATCGAGAGCAGACCAGCACTCTGTGCTGTGTATTTTGAAAGAAGCACGCTGGGGAAAGCCCGTAGGGCACTGGGAACGGGAGTTTCCCTTGCAGGTAGATGAAGCGTGGCTGCCGTTCGCATGCACGGGTGCCCTCGTGCCGACTCCGGAGAATTTGCTGTTTGTTTGCCAGTGAACCCCAGAAGCAAGTCATCACCAGCAGAAATGATTAACATTAATCAACGCTATGTAGACAAATAGGTGATACCGTCGGAGATGCTGCATTATACCAGCGCTCCACGCTCTGTCTAGTTTTGTCCACTGTGTCATCAAAAAGTAATGCCGTTTTAAGAGAAGAAACTAAACCAGGTTTGGGGATTTTTTTTTCTCTGAGTGCTGCAACATTTGCAGTACTTTCTGCCCTCTCAGGGGTTTACATTCCTGGTACAACTGGGACGGTGGTATCTGACAGGAAAAAAGGAGAGACGTCGTAAGAAAGAACGGATTCTTGGCATCGGTATGGACAGGCCTGAATGGATTGGCAGAGAAGTTTGGCAGGTGACGGAGCTGCAGACGGACACCGCGTTTCGCTATCTGCACTTCTTTCTCCAAGCAGGCCCCAGAACCCCTCTGCGGTCGCTCTCCCATTAACCCCCCGCTCCAGACCAGCAATTCCTCGCATAGAAATTTTCACGTGAATCCCCGCACGAGCCCACTGAATATCATCACTGGATCCACAATGCTGTTGGTACAAACAAATGATAAAGGTGCCAAACAAAAACCCTCCACAGCCCACAGTAAACATACCTGGCGTTTATGGCTGTTGTAAGTAAGTGGCAAGGGATGAAGTTCAGTGCCTGGGTAATTTGCGCTTTGCACAGAACACCTGTTTTACAAGTCTTTCTTCTCACTTACTCTACGGCGCAGTCGGTGTGCAAACACTGCGTGCGCTGACCTAGAGCTGCACCCGCGTTTTCCTTCGCCCCTGCCGTCGGGTCTGAATGATTTCATCGGAAACGCAACCGGGTCCATTGGGAAAAGGGAATTAAACGCTGGGTTGTTGCTGCAGCCCCGCTGCTGACCGCTCTGTGTGCGAGGAGAAGCTAAGCTTGCCCTTGTCACCCACACTGGGAGCAGCGGCAGCCGGGGTTCCCACCTTGCTCGCTGCCAGGCAATGCCTGTAAACAATGACAGAGGATGCCACGGAGCACTGAAAGGCAGCGTGGCTCTTCTGGAGCGTGACACGGGCTGCCAATCAGCCGTGGCAAACTAATTCCACTCCAGCTGCTTTTGAAATGAGGGGGGAAGCGGCTGGAAGCGCCTCTTCAGAAGCGGGAGGATCCCTGGAGGCTGAAGGTGTCGAGAATCAGAAGCATTCGGCTGCCTGCTGTCTTCATCCGGATGACTGGCTGCTTATATTCAGCAGCAGCTCTGACTCCTCGGCCCCTGCAATTAACACACGAACGTCTGCTCGTTGCTGAGCCATGAGAGTCTGGCGGCAAGCGCTGTTGGTCAGGGGACTCGTAGTGACCAGTCCCGGCAGCTCTGCAGAGCCTTGGAGAAGCACGGGAGCTGCTTGGCCTTCTGGCCAAGGGGAACACGGCACCCTCCAGCTCTTCTTTATGGTCTCGAAATAGGCTGGCTGCCGTGGCCTCCGGCACTGCCCCAGCACCAATGCTTTCCTTGCCTGAATGCCTGGAGCAGCGAAGTTGTTGCTCGCGTCTCTCAGCCCCAGCCTGGAGCTGCTGCTCTCCTGCGGCACTGCCACGGGAGGAGATGGTTGTGGGACACCTGCCCGGTCTCTCCCAGACGCCTTCACCATCTGCTGCGATGTCTTTCTGCTCAGTTCCTCCTGAAATTATTCAGCAAGGGCCCAGACAGGAATCAAACATCCCAATTCAGTCTAATTCCAAACACTAGCTGTGTTTATCCATAAATTTATAACTCTTCCCCCAAGCCAAGAAGCAAACAAAAAAAAAAAAACCGAACAGGCTGAAGAGCTCTGCGCCGCAACGGAGTGCTGGAAACAGGCAGGCCCAAGCAAACGCTGGGGGAAGCGCACGCAACGTGGCACCGTACATTTTGCTCCAGAGCAAAACCGTACGGCTGAAGGACACGGCGAGCTCCTTGCGAACAGCTTCTCCTTGCAGGAGGGAGCCCATCCCGACCTCGCTCCCTGGTGTCGCAGCGTCCCAGGACATCAGACATTTCAGCGGCGGGAGGATTCAGGGTCTGAGGAGCTGGAGCGGAGTCATCGCTCCCAGGGTAAATACAGAGGCAGTTCTCCAGCTGACCTGGTAGCAGTGCCGGCAGAGCGAAGTCAGGTCTGCTTGCCTGGCCTGACGGGAACGTAGTCATCGTTCTAAGTAATCCGAGTAGCTGGATCATTAGAAATGCTCAAAGCAACCAGAATTTAAACACGTTCGAGCTGGAGGATGCTTGTCCTCGCTCTAGCGAGGAAAGGAGAAAGCCAAAATGAGTTCACCACTAGCTCTTATAAACTAGACTGAAAATGTTCAAAAAGCCCATCGTCAACATGCTTCACTGTTGCTCTGCACGAAGGTAAAATTTGCGAGATGCTGAAGCACCAGGATCCTGTGTTTTTATCCCAAAGATAGGGGATTTGGAAGGAGCGGGTTCGCTCCCTGGGCTAAGCCGGGCAGGGGCTCGTTTCCTGCTGCATGAAACTCAGCTGGAGAGGGTCTTCGGAGAACGGGAGCCGATTTCTCATCAGAGCCAACTTCTGAAAAACAGAGAGGAGGGGAAGGACAAAAAGGAAAGCAAGCGAGCAGAATAAATCTGAATTGTAACAAAACTATAGTGTGCATTGAAATTTCCACATTTGGAATTGATTTTTTTCCCGTCAGACAAAAGGCTGAGACTTGAGTTGTTCAACGACCGCTCTCTTTTTAACTCGTTCTACGTGGCGTAGCTGGACGCGCTGCAGGTGAACCATCCGCAACAAAGGCCCGATGCACTCCGAAAATATTTTCGTGTGAAGCGTAACGCGGCGCTCTTCCCTTTGTTTGCGTTGCTTTCTTTCCTGCTGCGCACGCGGCGGGGGTTTCATTTCCTACCTTCCGTCAGGTCATGCCGGTTCACTCATTTTCCTGGCTGCCGCCCATTTTCTAACTGCCCTCCGTCCCCCCGCCTTCCATTCAGGCAGTAAAACCCGTCTCCCCCGTGGCACCGCGTTAGCACCAAAGTTTCAACTTAACTACGTACGCGAAGGGGTTTATTCGCATCCCCTAAGCTGCGTGTGCTGGAAGCGAACAAAGCTGCAGCACCTTCGTGAAAAAGCACTCGCCTGTGACCGGCGATCTCCCGGCTCTGTTTTAACAGGGCTTTTCAATTGTTTCACTCTATTTCCCCATTGTCTTTCTTCAGAGCACTCTTTCTTTCCTATCTGGCATCTTCCTCACTGTCCCCGAACAACCTCTTTTACTTGCTCTCTCCTACAATAACCCCATTCCTCATTGTTGTTTCCATTCCCTTTTTTTTGTTGTTTTTTTTTTTCCCCCACTTAATAGAGGCCCAGGGGCCCCTGCCCTGCTTGGGGGTTCCTCTTCCAGCCGCAGCACTCGGCAGACACATCGGAGCTGGAGCGCCGTCTCCTTCGCGTCACATCGGCGTCCGTAGCGCTGCAGATTAGGCTCGCCGTACTCCCCGACGGGCATTTTATATCTGCTGTGCGGCAGCATACGTGACGTATCGAAGGGCAGAGCAGGATTGAATCAGGTCTTTGATGCAAAGAAGCAGCAGCCACATGGCACGAATCGTTTGGGAGCACTTCAGGGTAAAAAGAGAAAAAAAAACAACCCAGAAAAAGAAAAAAGCTGCAGCTGTGAAGAACACAAATATTGGCTCCTGGAGGAAACCTCCATATTGTATCCATTATTGCAATCTACTTATTAGTTCAGGGCTAATGCTCTCCGTTTTGAGATTGGCGGCTCCAGAGGCTGCGAGCGAGGCCCCGGGCAGCTGCCAGCTGAGGTCATCCGTGGGGATTGACGCGGGGCTCGTCTCTCACACTCCAGCAGTGAATTTTCCAATCGTCTGCGAGAAAAGCAGAAGGAAGCGAAGCGTAAGCAGCACGTCCAGCAATCACACTGCCGCGAGCGTGCCCTGAAGCTGCCTGGAGCCCGGCTGGGCAAAGCTTCTGGTCGCCACCACGGTCTCGCTTGCGGTGAGCTCAGGACGGACGTTTCGGCTGCCGAAAGCTGGCTGAGAGCGGGCCGGCGCTCCGGCGTCGCTCACTGCCTCACTTCATTTACACGCTGGGAATAACAGTCGGTCCCTGCTTAACGGGAAAGTTACGAGCGGAGTTTGTTAGGGGCTACGCTCCTGCTGTGGTAATGGGGGTGAGATAAGCACGGCGGCGAGAGAGGGCAGTTTTCCGTTAGAGCTGTACTGGAGGGGTGATGAGCTGCTGTCTGCCGGGAACCGATTTGAGACCCCTGAGCCAACTCTGCTATAGAGAGGGGCAGGTCAGCCAAACCCCGCAGGCGGGCATCGCCCTGGCCACCGCGCAGCGGCAGAGGTCCCACGTCGCGGCTGACAGCAATAGCGGATGGAAAAAAAGATGGAAAACCCAGCAGATGGAAAAGTTTCGCTTTGCGTCCTGGTCACAACTCATTCCGTACGATGCTGGGTAAAGCAGCGTCGCGCCTGGTGAAATGCGTGCGGGAGGAGACCTGAGAGCGGGTTCCCCGTAGCGCGGCATCACGGCACAGCCTGAACTACCGTAGCGTGAGCAATAAAACGTCTGAAGCCACCCTCTTGGCTCTTCTTCACCCCAAGCATTTCAGATGGTGCCGAGGGAAAGCCTCCAAAAATGAAATCTTTGTACCTGTGAACGATCTACTATGGCCAGTCACCGCAGGAGGGCCGCCTCGCAGCAGAAACCCGAATTCTTCCCCCACCTACCCGTGTGCCCTCAGCGTCTCTTCCAGCCATTGCTCTAAAAACAAAACCACAGAGCACAAATTTGAGAGAACTACAGGACCCTTGTTTCATTAAAATAATGAAGCAATAGGCTTTTCACTTCCCCTCTTTGCAGTTACTTCAGCCTCTCGCCGCCGTGCCAGCGGCGCAGCCTCCAGCAGCGCGGGGCACGTGGGCAGGGGTAAAACACGCGCGCAAGGCTGGCCTTTTGGCGCTCGACGAGGTTTGCTAATCCTCCGTCTTATTAAAGGCAGAGGCTTTAAAATCCTTGTTCCGATGGATGAAACGCTGTCACTGCCTCTCTAGGGGAACCTGCTAACGGCCCCCGAGCCCTTATGTCTTCAGAGGAAATATCTTTGCCGCCGTTGGGGTCTGCTGTGCGCGTACAGTGTAGCTGCCTTTTCGCTACTGCCCTTGGAGGAGTAGGGTTGGATTTATATATAGAATATAGCAGAAACAATCCTAAAAGCCTTGAGTATTTAAATACAGATCTCTTCATCCGGAAGGAGCCTAAACTGTGTTTACGCAAGCCGGGATAGTAAAGGCGACGCTGTTCTGCGGTGTTTCTGCGCCCAACTTCAGGAAAAGCCCCTGAAGTTTAACATAAAATACAAAGAAACAAAAAAATCCCCCAATTTACCGTTTTCTCAAACGGCCCCAAACCTCCTCCCTCTCCCAGCAGCGCCAGGAGTCTCGGCGTGGATGGTTTGTACTGACATAATCTTCCTAGCTTGGACAAAGAGCTGGTGATCTCTAAAGATTTCAGTTGTTGGGGGAAACCAGGGGTTGAAGCATTTATGGTTTGGGGTTTTGTTTGTGCAATTGAATTAAATGCGGGAATTGAAGTTTCAGCCGATGGGCTTCTCCGGCCTGAATTCTTGGTTAATTCTCAACTTCAGCTTTTCATTATCACTATTCTTGGGTTTTTTCGGGGGGTAGTGGGGGTGGCTGAACACCTTCCTTCTCTTTGCTGCCCAAAGAATACTTTGGTTAGGCAAAGCAGGTGAGATTCCTGATTCGAAATCGAGAGGTTCCTTGCAGACGGCGTGGCCACCACTATGATGTTTTGCCTGCCTTGACGGAGGAGGACTATCACAGAGAAAGCTTTTCCAGCTTTGAGGGCTAATACCCTATATTTCTACTTTTTTTTTCTCTGCCAACTATCAGTTAACTCTCACAACTTCCTTCTAACTAAGATGAATCACTTCACCAACTCAACGTGCCCTCCGCGAGCGTGAAGTGTGACCGCTGTCACACTTGCTACAGCACTCCCCGTTGGCGCGCCGTTGATTTAGAGGAACATGCAGTAGAAATAAACAGGGGAAAAATAAAATACAGAAGCTCGCTGCAGGGTCAGCGGCCATGGAGGAGGCTGCGAGCTCAGGCACCGCTTGCTGGAAGGCGTGGGAGCTGGTGGGATCAACGCCTTCGTCTTTACGTAAACTCGGTGAACGTTTGCAAGGAGCTGGGGTTATTTCATCAGAAGAACTTCCCGCTACGGGAGAGAGTTACTGTGCTTAGAGGTTTAATCTGGGTGGGTGCCATGGCTGGATCATTGGTGCCACTTTCTGTTGCTGTCGATTCTCCTGCCCAGCACTGACCCGCTGCAGCGTCCTCTGCCACGGACCAGCCGGCAATGCGGAGCCCGTGCAGATGCCCCAGGGGCATTTACTGACCCTGGGAACAACCTCAGATTAGTAATGATTCGTTTGCGTTTTAATCGCAGTGAAAGCAAACTCTACGGTCAGCTCGGTATTAGCAGCGCAGCTCAGATTTGAACAGGATCCTGGTGGATCACAACATAAAAGTACCCAGGACCTCGGGATGTGCAGACCTGTCCCTCAGGGCTTTAGCAACCGTTTCTCAGGGCCTGTTTTATTAGCTCGTGTCCCCGAGGCCCATTTTTCCTACCACAGGATATGATTAACCCTGCCCGGAGTCATCGCGCTGCATCTCGAAGCAGAAAATCCACCTGAATTCAGCAAAATGCCTCCGTCCGCCTTGAGGCCCACACAGCGCGGGACCAAGCAGACGTCGTGCGTGGCTTGTGGCTCTTCTCTGGAGCAGGTCTTCTGGGCACAGAAGAGGTCTTCCCACCATGCAGAGCCTCGCTGGTGCTCAGTAGAGCCTCCTTTGCCCAGGCAGGGAGCAGGGTCCTGCCCCAGGGTCGGCCTGGAGCTGGGGACCGCGTGCTCTCCTGCACAGGGTGAGGATGCTGCTCTAGGTCTGTACGGGACCTGCAGCGATGCCCTTCCCACCTGAGCCCCCAGAAAAGGGCGAGGAGGAACGTAAACCAGCTCTGAAGGTCTGTGGATCTCTGGCATAGTAAGTTGGGATGATGAAGGACGCGGAGGCGCGTGGGAGGAGACGCTGCTGACAGGAAACAGAGGCTCAAGGCCAATTGTGGGGAACTTCTCATTCCATTTTCCTTGAAAAACGATGGTGAAAGGGCACATTTTTCAGCCCTCACTCATGTAAGCGCTGTGTGCTCATCACTCCAGCAAGCTTCCTGCCATGAGTAACGTGGAAGGAGAAAAGGGCAGAGAGTAGGGACCGTCTCGTTTGAGATGGTTACTCAGAAAGGAAATAAAGCCTCGGCTGACTCCTGGCATAGATGCAATTCTTCAACAGTCAGGCCACCCGCTCGCTTTTTGCAATAACTGCTCGTGAAAGCGAGCGGCTCTCAAGTCAGCCCTTTGCAGCACCCCCGGCACGGGCTCGCTAGACAAAATATCTGCAGAAACCTCCCGCCCTGTGCTGAGAGCGGTTCCCGAAACGGTTGCACAGGGCAGCGCCGTGCCTTTTGCCCTCGATCCCGCAAGGCGTTACCGGGGGGGGTCACGGGATGGAGCCTTGTTGAAGTTAAACTTGAGCAGAGCATCACAGAGACGTGTTCCTCACAAAGAAAGGGACTTCAACGGGCTAAACCGTAAACGAACCCTGTTTAGTCTTCAGCATCCCTAACAGAGACGTGCAGCGGTGCTCCTGGAAGCCGAGTTTTTATTAATGACCAAAATGGGGTGTTTTTGCTACCTCTGCCTCTTTATCCCCCTCCCAGCCTGGTGAACATCCATCTGGAATATATTTATTGAACTAACAAAGGGTCCTCGCTTTGCTCCGAGAGCAGCCCGGCTTCCTCTGAAGCGTAAGAAGCCGCACTGACAGGAGAGAAACGGGCGCATTTCACCCTCAAGTGAAGTTTGCAAATGCTCCAAATATTTGTTTGTACATGTGGCCACTCGCAGAGCTGAAATTAATAGTTTGGCAGAAGCAAGGCTGAGTTCCTAATCCTGCCGACCCGCGTGCCAGGAGATGGATTTGTAATCCTGAGCGGCGGGCCGGGCTCTTCATCCCTCAGGTTTGCTTTCAGCAGCGTTCGGAAGACGTTTTATTGCTTAGACTGATGATATTTTAAAAGATCTGATGTCCTTCCCTTCATTTTTGCTGCTTATTTTCCGCCCCCTGCCAGTAATCAGGTTGTACCCTCTGCTGCTGTCCGTGAAGGATAAAGAGCCCTGTGTTCTCCCTCCTGCCGTGTGGAAGAAGTCCCTCTTCTAATGTCAGACCACAGTGGAAATGGGGGGGGAAAAAAAAAAAAGAGCTAAATTAGGATTCAGTATGAGAATTAGCCCCTGCTAAGGGACCTGCAGCCCGTCGGTGCGCAGAACCCTATTGCAGCTGGCGGCGGGGATTCAGGCCGTGGGGGTTACCCCGTGGGCTGCACCGACCCCCTCCAGCCCCAAAATACGTGCCCAGGCTCCCAGGGACAGCGAGGGCAGAAAGCACCTTGCTCCGACCAGGAAATCTCATTTTATTGCCGGTGCCTGGAGTTTATTGCTTGTTAAACTGAAGGGTTGCTTGCCTCACATCCTGCAAGCGTTTCACACGAAAACATTTCATAAGCGTGGTTACGTCCTACACGTAGTTTCTGAACTTCCCAGCCTGTGGCGTCGGAATTTGGCCCCGTAGCAGGTGAAAATGGTGCGAAGTTAAAAAAACCCCAAATGCCGACTTGCTATAGTATCACAAGCGTCGAAAAAGGAAATATTTTTACAGCCTGAGGAAAGAAAACCACCAAAGGCTTCTGAACAAGATCGGCGTGCCACTGGGCGTTAGAAATAGCACTTCATCTGCCGTGATTCATAGCGTGTTCAAGCAGACACACGCGCATGGGGATAAAACTCCCCCAAAACTTGACATTTCTCGACGGAACCAGCATTTCCGACTGCTCGGGTTTGGGGCGCGCAGCCTAAGAGAAATCAGAAAGCGCCCTTCTGCCCGCAGTCAGCGTCAGACGATTTCACCGTTGCTGAAGGAAAACACGAAGGAAAGCTAAGAGCGAGAGAGCTTCCTGCTTGAAAATCCTCCGCACGGCGCCGGCAGCGTGCCCGAGGGAAGCCAGGCGCGCTGCGATGGGCGCGCTGCAGGGGATGCTCGCACTCAGCACCCGCTGAAAGGAGCGCGGAGCGGCCGAGGCCAGGATTGATTGGAGACCAAGGTTTGCTCGGTTCTCTCGGCAACAGAAAGATTGTTTTATTTTTGCAGACAGAAACCTGCTTTGTGGTTAGCTTCCAGCAGCAGGTGGCTGCTTCGGACCCTCCCTGAAAACGAGCACAAATAAAAACGCGTTTCAGCCTGCTACGAAGACNGGAGCGCAGAGCGGCCGAGGCCAGGATTGATTGGAGACCAAGGTTTGCTCGGTTCTCTCGGCAACAGAAAGATTGTTTTATTTTTGCAGACAGAAACCTGCTTTGTGGTTAGCTTCCAGCAGCAGGTGGCTGCTTCGGACCCTCCCTGAAAACGAGCACAAATAAAAACGCGTTTCAGCCTGCTACGAAGACAGGACAGCATCCATTCGGTTCTCTCTGCTTGCACAGAAGTTTGTCCTGAAAACCGTCCTCCGGGAGGTCAAGGGGCGAGGTTTTCGCCTGCCTGGGAGGCACGGTGTGCTGGGCATCTGCTAGACCAGGATTTCTTGTTTGTTAAGGGAAACTCTCCGCCGCGGCTTCCCGAGAAGGAATTTGTATGTCGCTGCTCCGCTGTAATCCCCCAGCCTGGAAAAGATTACTGCCTCG
>VZSC01019042.1:123706-142931 GCA_013398225.1 Steatornis caripensis
ACACAGAATGCAGATTTTTCTCCCTTGTATTTAACAGTTTCATTCCATTTCATGCTCTAAGGTGGTGCCTATTCCACCCACTGGGGAAGGGGCGGGATCGCCCCCTTTTTTTTTTAAATAGAAACCACAATATCTATACCATAGCCTTGTACCTATGGTTCGTACACTGAAACTGGGAAAGCGGACCGAGGAATCGGTGTCTCCTCCCAGCCTCAGCCCTGTGTACGCTCACACTCGCAGGCTGCACGTACTTTTATGCGCCACAGGCTTCAGCAGAGATCGGTCTTTTCCCTGCCGTATGGGAGCGAGCCCTCTGCTCCGGCAAGGGCTGGTGGAGGGGAGCGAGCTCGGTCTGACTTGAAGCATCCCTGGATTTCTGCCTGGTGAGGCATCATGCTCAGGGCATACAGCACCTCCACAGCCATAAAGCCCAACAGTGAGAGGAGGAGGTTAAAACACTAAAGCACTTATTTTTTACAATAAATATACTACTAAGCAGTTCATACTTCAGCATTAGAATACACTTACCACGCTGTCGGAGCCCCGCGTGTAATTTAAAAAGGTTGTAATGCACACACACTAGCCCTAAGTGGACTTTCGTAGTGCCTTGACTTACGCCGACTAAAATCAGAGCAGAAGTTTCCACTCTTGGTTTGCTTTGGGGGAAAAAAAAGTTGTATTTCTAGATGTGGAGGTTGCAGAGCGAAGCCTGAAGATGCGACCTGCTTGCACCCTCAGGCACAGGCACTGAACACCAAAGAAAGAGATCCAGAACCGCATTAAGGGATGATTTGGAAGGCTTCACTGAGGGTTTTGGAGTGCTTTAGGACTGGCAACGCGTCCACGGCAAGTCACAGCCGGAGGTGACAAGGCACCTGGTTGGGAGCATTTGTGACGCTCCAGGAATTTGTCCATCTTTGAGCAAACAGGAACGATGCAGCACTGCACATACGACCACCGCTACCTAGTTTACCAACTTCCTCGTATTAGCCCAAGGATCATTACTATTTGTCACATCAGCGATGACAAGGCCGGTGCCTAAGCGAGAGGTTAGCACAAGGCATAGCCTGTTCTCCAGCACTGACAGCCACGTGCCGGTTCCTCGCCCTCCTCGGTCGGGATGCTCCTGGCTGGCGTGTGCCGTGTTGGCACCGGGTTCCCTTACCGAGGACCCGAGGGACTCCTCGGAGCGGGGCTGTGTCTGTGCGAAGGGGACCACTTCCTTGCTTTCGGTCAGAGACAGGCAAGGCCATTTTATTGCCGTACGCCGAGCAGACGGCACAGTGAGGAACTCGTGCCGGCCGCTGGCTTCTTTCGGAGCCTTTATCAGAAATAACCTGCCCAGACAAACGAAGGCCAAAACGATGCGACTTGTCATAACGACGTGATGCCAAGGGGTCGTGGTTACCCTCAGCTTCCAGCGAAAGCTTTGCAGGTCTGAGCTCCGTGCCAGGACAGCCATTCGACAGTGAAATGGCATCTTTTAGGCAAGGCGGACGGTGCGGTCAGAGCCAGCGGCAGGAGGAGGGACCCTGCTCAGCGCCAGCGCCAAGGTCGGGGTCCCCATGCTGGGACCGGTGGCCACATGGGGACGGGTGCTGCTGGACCCCCTTCCGCGGCTGGCTCCTTCCCAGCCTGAGCATCCCTCCAGGAAAAAACAAGAGGAAGGCAGAAAAGCCAACGATTATGAAATAAAACGCGGGCAGGGGTGGGAGAAGGGGAACTGAGTGCGAAGGACACCAGAGGAAACAGGACAGCGTTAGAGGTGAGGAGCTGAGACTGGACCGCCTAGAGAAAAAAGAAACCTCATTAGGAACAGGCAGCTGCTCCGGGAACAGCTCAGCACTAGGGGACACTATTGTGCCAAAATTTGCAGCACATGCAGCACAAAAAAAGTCCAGTCTCAAGCCAGAAACCGAACACCTCCCTTCCCTTTTTCAGGCATTTCTCACCCAGCCACTGTCCCGGCATGGCACTTTGTCCCTCTTCCCAACCCCCGTCATCTTTAAAGCCCATACAAACGCCGCAATTTCTAACTCGCCTCGTGACGGTAACGGGTCCCCTTTCACGGCACGTGTTTCTCTCCAGGTCCTTACTCCAGACCAAAACCCCGACCAGCATTCGCTGCCGGGGGGCACAGTCACAAGCAGGGGACAACCGCCCTCGCCCCTCACCTGGAGCTGGGCTTCGCCAACGGCAAAGCTCCCTCCTCACCAGCACAGGCTGGAGGTTTATAACTAAATCACACGTTGCAGAGCTTGCGTGTATTTTTGGAAAACACGAAGCAGAAAACATCGTTCCGCGCAGCAACTCCTGTGCGATACGTGACCGCGCAAGACACCCAAATACCATCCTCACCAAAATGCCGCTTCCCTCCAAGCGTCTCACAAGCATTTCGTATGCACAAATACAGATTTATCGAGGTCCCAGCTGCTGTTTGCTGGGGTGCTCCACGCCTGCAAGACCTACCGAGGTCCCAGCTGCTTGCAGCAGTGGTTTGGCTCCGATGGGTCCCTGCACCGGCAGCCCCGGACGGTGCCCTGAGCCCAGGGAAGCCGGGCTACAGCAAAGGCCGGTTCGGCTGGACCAAACTGCAGCTCCGCGACGCTGGGCCAGCGAGCCCCCCGACATCGCCGCCCGCTCCAGGTGCTGCCCTCAGCAACTTCCGTGCCGCTTTGCCGAAGGTTTCGTTATATCATTATAAATGATTATTACGCGCATGTCACACTGTAGCGCCGCGTGAAGGTAAAGATGCATTGTAGGGAAGAAGAATGTGTACGCAGAGACTTTAAAATAAGACACAAAACCCAGTAATTGTTAAAATATAACTTGCAACTTTTTCATTTAATTTTCAGCAATATTTTTTTAAAATAGTCTTTCACAAAAACCACTGCCATTTCTCTTGCCATAACCATTGCCTCATTAAAAAAAAAAAGATAAAAAGGAAAAAAATACCTCTGGTGCAATAAAAATGCTTTGCCACACATATACACAGCTTTACTGTACAATATTTTAAAATCTGAGAAGCGCATGTTTTTCCTACATATTCTGAAACTCAGCTTTCCCTGATGGTTTCTATTCACAGTTGCACAGTGCCTTCAGGGCTCTGCGGCACAGCTGTAATACGCGATGCTCACCCTTGGTACGAAGTTACAGCCAACTTTTACGCCCGTGGACCTCGAAGCTCTGCCCTCCTGTGGGTTTAGGGGGAACTGTCCCACTCCTCCCAGGAACAGCTTTCAGCCCTCTCCCACTTTACAAATCTTTAACATTTTCTAAAGCGGTTCCCGGGATTTCATGGTTGAAAATTCACATCCTACAAGAGTTCCTGTTTCCGCCTTGCTGTATCACACACCTCCGGCTGGGCGTTGCGCCAGCAAAAGCCGGGCACCGCTCCTCTTCCGTGGGTTCACTGGAAAAGCACAGGAATGTTTCCTTCTGTCCAAGATTCTGAAGTTTTTATTTACATAAGAAACATAGCCCAGTCTGGTTCCTCTGCAGTATTACCCCACACACTGATGACACATCGTACCGTACTCAAACTAAGATTCACTCATGTCTCACCTGGACTCAGACTCTTGATCTCCAGGTCTTCCTAGAGATCTTTCCGAGGGCCTTGGGTTGCCTCTTTTCTGCAAGGAGTGAGCAAGGTGAACGCTCCTGAACAGCGTCAAATACTGTGCGTAGCTATTTGAAAAAATGACTTCTGCATTAATTTTTCTTTTAATTTTTTTTTTTTAAAAACCCACCTGGTCAATAGTTCAGAAAGGCAGGCCTGATCCTGCAACGGACTCTGAGCACCCAGAGCTCTACTTTTAGGTCAAACCTCCTGAAGAACTGGAGTGCTAATCCAGATCCTGCAGCCGTCACTTACAAGACCAGTCCCATTGAAAACGTTTCAAAGGCTCACTAAGGTACCGCAATTTTAAAACTGCTCCCACAGACAAGATTGTTCTAGAAATTCAGAAAATGCTGGCAGACCTGCCGCACACGACAGCCTGCCCAAAGAGCTGCTCGTTCGGCGCGGCACAGGGGCTCGTGCCCGCGTTCCCGGATTTGCAGACGCAGGCACCGACTCTGCAAGTCTTACACACGTAATTATCCTGAAAACTGAAATCCAAAGCAGAAGCAGCTGGGAGCAGGAAAGGAATTATCCTGGCCTCTGCTGTGTAAATAACTTAGCGGCCGTTTGAAGATTCAATGAAAACTCTGCCCTCTTTATTTGTCAGTAGCTCCCCAAGCACCGCGTAGAGCAAATGTTGTGTTTACATTTCCCACTGACTTGGAGAATTAACACTCTTTGTGGAGTTGTGAAGTGAAGCAAATGCTGAAATACAGGCTTTGAAGAGGTTGTTTATGTGAGTTTATCATCAGCTCAACAGTCTTCTGGTGCTGGCGGTGGCTCCTCCATGCCACGCGGCTGTGCACGTCCAAGCGGTGCTCCTGGGGAGGGTGCTGGCCATCCCCAGCAGCGGCTGTATCACCGAGTAGCATAAATCAGGGACTGTCCAACGTTATTATTACATATCTAATTGCGACAAAGGCTTGCGAGCCTCCATTATGTCTTCTGGAAGAGTTCTGAGATCTCCATTGCCCACCTGAGGTCTTAGGCGAAGGTCCCCCCCCTCCTTATGAAGGAGCCACGGCTGCCTTTCCGTTCTCCCTATGGCTTTCTCCCAAGGGTTCCTCATCTTTCTCTTTTATGGAGAACTTTTTCCTGAAGGCTTGCGTTAAGCTGGAGGAAGAAGCCTTCCTAAACGTGGTAAGTCTCTTCCGAAAGTTGCCCCCTGAGAAGAAATAGAGGAGCGGGTCAAAGCAGCAGTTGGCAGCCGCCAAGGGGAGCGTTACCACGACCGATTTCTGTAGATATATGGCGTCCTCGCAGCTGGCGTTCTTCAGCCGCAGCACGTGGAGGTGGACCGTCCGCAGAACGTGGTACGGGGTGAAGCTCACCAGGAAGGTGAGCGTCACGATGATGATCATCCAGACCGCCTTCTTGCGGTTAGCCTGGTTCTTCTTCAAGGAATTTCTCAGCAAGGTCCTTATGATCATGGTGTAGCAGATAGTTATGACAACAAAGGGAAAAATGAAACCCACAAACAGGGCAATAAAATCCAGGATCACCACTAGATTTGTCTTCTGAGAGTCTTCTGGGGGTTCAAAGCACTTGGTCTTGTTGCCATGTTTGTATGTCCCGTTTTGCAGAAAGGGAGCGCTTGTCAGGGTGACAAAAATCCAGATGCCGATGGAGACAAATTTAGCCTTCTTCTCCGTTACCAAGTTGATGTTCTGGACTGGAAAAACAATGGCTACGCAACGGAAGAAGCTCATTGCAGTCATGAAAAAAATGCTGCAATACAGGTTGACATACAGTGCGTACGAACTGACCCTGCATAGGAAGTCACTGAAGAACCAGTTCCCTTTGTGGACATAGTAGATGACACGCAGGGGCAGGGTGCACACGCAGAGGAAGTCGGACACGGCAAGGTTCAGCATGTACACCTGGAAGGCTGTCTTCTGCCGGTACGTTTTTATGAGGACATACAGCACAATGCCGTTGCCGACAAAGCCCATAATGCTGATCATGGAGTAGAGCGTGGAGTAGACTCGGTTTCGGAAGTCGTCGATGGAGTGATGGCATGACAAGTTATTGAACAGTGCCGTCATGTTGCCTGGCTGAAGCACCGATTCCGCCTGGCGACGAATGTCAGGCCTAAGGACAAAAAACGCCGGTGAGACACGTAAAGCAGGACATGAAAATAAAATGCCATCATTAAAAAGGAGGAAAAACCTACCATCCCTCTCGTACAGGAGAGAACAGCTAGGAAGGGATGCGGATCTGCGCAGATCCGTGTTATTATAACTATCTACTGCCTTTCTGAACCTGGTACCAGGGATAAGTGAGCAAGTGACCGACCTCGCGATTGCACAGGGGTCTTTGGCCAGAAGAGGCAGCCAAGAGTCGACACGGCTCTGCCCAAAGCCGTGGATCACTACACTGTACACCATCACTTACAGTTCACCTTCGCTTGCGCAAATGAGGCTTATCTAGTGATGCTCATTGCAAATATCCTGTTAATCAGAGAGGGGCAGGGAGTTCCGCAGCCGCGTCCACTCCCTGCCGCACAACTGCCGCCTCTGGGCGGCTCGGTTCTGGTGGTGGCAGAATCAGAGCTCCTTGCGACGGAAAGCCCAGAGGGGTCTGAGCACCAGAGATTGCCCCTGCCAGCCTCTCGCGACTCTGCGAAGACCGGCCAGCAACACGGAGCTGCTGCCCCTGCAGCGCGGGCCAGAGGAAACCGAGCCCTGGGTCCCCTGCGAGGTGCCGAGAGATCCAGCCTTCAGCCCGCACCGCCGGCATCCTCGCTTGCCTGAGGTCCTCACTTCAGACTTGAGGTTCAAGTTATGAAGTGAGCAACACTCCAGTAATGTTTGAAAATCTCCAGGATAGGGCTAAAACTATGTCTGCCAGTAACCTTGGTCTGATTTTACCCAATTGCTCGGGAGCAGCAGGTAACGCAATATTCTCCGTAAAAAAGCCGCATGATCCCCACTCCTTGTCCTAACCTGTGAAGATAACCTGACGCAGGTAACCAAGCTCTTACCACCGTTACTCTTACCGCTGCGTTAACGCCTAGCAAGCGGATCTGCTGAGCAAAACCCTGCCGTGCTACATGCTGTACGAACACATCGAGATTAGCAGCTCAATTATCTCACGAAAACATACATAGATAAGCGTGCATCTGCAGAAGGTACTGCTACCTTCCTGCTGCTGCGGGTTTCTCTTCCCTTCTGCTGGTTCAGCTATGCTGCCTAAGAGATAACCAAGAGATACTGGTAGATGTCGCAGCCCATCGTTTTCTCATTAGATAAACTTCCTTATTTAATCTTTATGCCTATTTGTGCACACTTCTTAAGTTTATAATCCAGCTCAATACCGTTTTTTACCTCCTTTGGGGACTAAGTTTCAGTCTTTCACCCGTTACTCTTAAAGATTAGCAGAACAACCGCGCAAGCGACTTGTCTAAAACACAACCGAGCCCTGTGATCTATCGTGTTCCTAAACATAATTTCAAAATGCCTTTCGCAAGCAAAAGGAAAACGCGCGATTACAACACCGAAGCAAATGGATAAGGTATAAGAGAGCCCCCTCCGCGCTCCCTCCTGCAAAAAAACCAAGAAGCCCCCCCAAACACCATGTGCTCGCCAAGGCTTTCGGCCAGGTTTGCGTCGTGAAGACGCAGAGACGGACATCACTTCTGCCACTTTTTACTCGCACGCCCGCGGTTCACGCGACCTTTTATTCCCGTGCCGGGGAATTGGGCTCCCGAGGAAGGTGCGCAGGCGGGGGGGCCGCCTGAACGAGACAAGCGCCCCGAAGTAAGCAAGGCTGTTACTCCCCGGGTGCCGTGCGGCACAGCCGGGCGTACAGTCGGTCCCGAGCAGATTATGCTAGATTTAGCCACGCGGCCAGAAAGCCCACCACCAAAGGGGCCGCCGTCCTCTGTGCCCAAGCGTCCCCGCCGCTCGGGAGCGCCGGGCTGAGCCCAGCGCCCCGCGGAAGGGCCACGGGAGCCGCCCCAGAGCCCTCACTGCCCCCTCCGCCGAGGGCGCGGGGCTCGGCGTTGCAGCGGCGAACGGGACGCAGGCGGGCAGCGGCAGGNGAGGCACACGACTGAGAAACGGTGGTTGCTTGGCCACGTCGTAGCGGGGCAAGCGCAAATGGGGCGACCTGGGCTGCGCACCGACAGCAGGACGGGAAGGTGCCCCAGTAAAACCACTGGCGCGCTTGGCTAGTTACTACGCACTCAGAAATTGCACTGGATCGTCTCACCTCGTGGCAAGTCAGCTACTGAAAAGCCCCCACCACTACGTGCTGACGAGCCTGCAAGCGCTTTGCTGCTCACCTACTTAAAAAACAGGGACCGCGGACAAACGTGCTCTGTGCCAGCTTCGAGTAGCGCTGGACCAACGTACACAACAAACCAGATTTTTGATCCCCTCACGGGCAAACTTTGCCCCTACGCCATCCTGCGAGTGGTGGCGTCGCCCTGCCCTCTGCAGAATCGCTGTTCCCAAAGGTACGGCTGGGGCGATGTTGACCGTTAACACGGCGCAGAGATGTTCGGGCTGTCCCTGCAGCATCGCCAGCCCCGCAGCCCCCGTGTCCTTGTGGGGGACCGGGAGGAGCCAAGGTCGCTGCCAGCCCTTCCTCGGAATGGCGGTGGCTGTGGAGATGCTGCGGTGGCCAAGGAATAGCTCTGACACTCATCTGGGACCTGGAAAAGTGATTTTCTTCCATGTGATCCCAACTGACCTCTGGTAGTAACTCTAATGGTAAGCTTTAGCTTCTCATGGGAAATAACGATACTGCACAAATAGACTTCCTCAGAATTCACCTCCAAAATGCCAGGCACAAAAAAAAAAAATTACAGTAACTACGAGATCTTGTAAACGCTGCTCTCTGCTCACGGGACAGACATCTCTGCACATCCTCCGGTTTCCACGGCACCTCTGTGGTGCAGCGGTCACGCGAGGAGCCCCCTCCCTGCTGTCCGCGTCCCCGTGCGAGGGTCCTCGAGGCTGCTCCTGTCCACGGGCCATTTTCTGCTCAGCAGGACTCCCCACGCTGTTATTTAGGAGTGCCCAGCGTAGGAAGGAAACATTCCCACTACAGGGCTTGCTCTCCCCAGTGTGGCACGGGTGGGATCCCACCACAGCGTAAGGGGCTGGGGAGAGATGGGGCGGAGGAGGAGGAAGGCGCGCAGGAGAGGGAGAGCGCTTGCTTCCAGCCCTGCCTCCCACGTGAAGCCCCTTGGACCGCGCTGGCCCTGTGCGTGGCTCAGCATGGCCCGTGGCTCTTTCCAGAGTGAAGGGCTCGGTGCAAGCATTGCTCATGAAGTTCCTCCAGCTCTTTGCTTTCCTGTAGGCTGTTTCTGTCTGCATCTGCAGTTCTGACACGACATTGGGTGATAACATTTACAAAACCCCTACAGATGGTTGGGCAGTGACGCCCGCGCTCCAGGGCTTCCCGAACCTGGCTTTTCCCACAAACAGGGAGCAGATCCCAGGTCAGTGTCAGCTGGGTGAGTGCCAGAGCCCTGGCCTGGGGCAGGCGGCGGGGCCAGCAAACGCGACCCAGAGGCGTACGAGCACAAAGGGCCGAGCGTGGCCCCGTGCCAGTGCCAAGGTGGGGAGATGGCACCCAGGTGCTGAGCTGGGAGAGCCGGAAGGGTGCAGAGCTGAGCAGCCGCTGCGGGAAGGCTGCAGGAGAGCGCGAACTACAAATTTTGCCACCTTGAACCTTTTAAATAAATGGTTCAGCATGAAATAAACGCCACTGTCAACAAACTCATTATCGCTCTCTGGGAATGAACGGCAAACGAGATCGCTGGAGGGCACTGGAGTCTGCTCTCGTGGGAGGTGGGTGGATGACGGTCTCTTTGGGCACTGTGTTATGGCAGCTTCTGCCGGGGCTGCGTGGTTTCGTTTTTTATTTAAGTGCCATTGCGCTCAGTTGCTTCAAGCTGCTGCTCGCCATGCTCTTATTCTCCTTTCTTCGCTGCTTTACATCGCGCAGGGGAGGCAAAGGCTTGGAGATGGATGGGCTGAATATAGTGGCAAAGCCCTTGTCCACCTGGCACTGGAATTACGGACCCATTCCAGACCCACCCAGAGGTTTTGCAGCACCGAGCGTTGCAGCTGTGCCTGCTTCCTCCAGCTGCAATGCCAGGTCTTCTTTTCTTTCCTTTTTGCTTGCATCTCTTCTACCCTGATGTGTCCCAGAAGGTTTTTCCGCTGTCGAACCCAGGAATTTGTGCTTTCGTTGTGAGTCCCTGGCGTGTGCGCGCACCCAGAATGTGCAGACTTGCATTTCAGACACAGCCGTGGACGTGGCAGTTCCTCTTTTGCACCTCTCTATGGACGGTGAATATGTGTGAGACGTAGGTAGACCTCATCCGTCGGCCTCTCCTGAGAGCCTTCCCTGCCTCCCTCGCCTCCCCCGTGCACAGAAAAGCCTGCCCGTCTCCCAAGAGCCGCTCGGCAGCGTATTGGGAAGTGTCAAATCATGGGATAGTTCAGGCTGGAGGCGACCTCAGGAGATCTCTAGTCCAGCCTCCTGCTCAAACCAGGTCAGGCCAGGTTGCTCAGCGCTTTATCCCACCTGGTCTCGAAGACTTCCGAGGATGGAGGTCCAAGAGCCTCCAAGACTGGGCAACCCGTTGCACTGCCTGCAATCTCCTACGCTGTGGAGCCAGTGCTGTAGTTTGCTTTAGTTGTGGCGCCCATTTCGGTATTACTCCACTCTGCCATTCCTTCTCCTTTTTTTTTTTTTTTTGTACCTTTTTCTGCTATTCCTTCTGCTTTTTGCTGCTCAGTTTTGTTTTTTCTTCTCCTTTTTCTTGCTGTTCCTTCTTTTCTTTTCTGCCCTTCACTCTCAAGAACAGGAAGATTTCTAGTGGCAAGGTTAGATTGAGGTTGGTGTGGGATTGTGGAGGCTGCTGCTGCTCCAGATGTGCTGGCAGAAGAGCCAGAGTTTCGGTGTGCGAAGTGTTTCCCCACCAGGCTCCTAAGAGGAGGTCAAACTGCCGCTCTGATACAAGGAGGCCAAGAAGATACGTGGTATTTGATGGGGGCTAGGCATGATGACTAGGGGCAGGACTGGGCTACTCATGGAATATATCTGCACTGTGAGAAGCTGCACGAAACCTTTTGTCCCCTGGGATGGGTGGCTGGAGGGTGGCCAACCCCAACACCTCCACGTGCCATGGCGACCTCTGCGCTCCAGGGAAGGGCTGCATCCACAGCACGCAGACCTGGTGCGCAGAGAGAGGACAAAGCAGACCTCCTCGGCTGCGGGGCTGCCGGTGACCGTCCCTGGGGACAGAGTGGACCATGACAGACGGCCGGCGCTGCTTGGTGGGACAGGCCACGGCGACTCGGCTCGCCCAGTTTGTGCAGGGGAAGATCTTTAGGCCACTCAGTGCTGACTCAAAGACACAGCAGGGAAGTGCCATCAGTGCGGCGTCCCTCGCACACCACACAAGGTCACCTCCTCGCTCTTCTTCCCCTGCTCGGTTGGTTAGAGCCTTTCTGTAAGCTGGAGGCCAAACCAAGCTAATGTGTCATGGGGACTGACATTTCCAAGTTTCAAGAAGATGATACAGAGTAGGTGAGACAAGGAATTGGGAGGGAGCGGCGCAAAGGATGGAGGAGACGGCAATGAGAACGTGCTTGTTCTTGGCCAGGCGTGGGCAGGGGAGATACCTAGAGGAGGGCAAGGGAAGGGGAGGTCTCCCCTAAGGAGCCCATGGATGCATTGCCAGAGAAGTGGGGGTGAAGAACCCCTCCCAGTGGTCCCCATCGCGTCTGGAGAATGAGGTTACACACGACCTCTCACGAGGCGTCGGGCTTGCAGCATTAGCCCAAGCAGGACTATGGGGATGGGAGGTTTCAGGAAGACTGCGTTCATGATGTGGAGCATGAGAACCTGTTCTTGGAGGCTGAGGACAGGTCAGGAGAAGAGGGACTGGGGTCTGCAGCGTGGGCTTGCTGAGGTGAAGGTGTGGGGAGTGATTAAGAGAACATGGCAGGCTCCAGGATGGTTTTGTCTGGCGCAGCAGCTGAGAGCACGCTTGTGTCCTGAGGAGAGAGATCCTGCTTAGGCACGGGGGCTCAAAGAAACAAGGGCTGGAGAAAAGGTAAGAAACTAAATTCAGAGGAACGTGGAGCAGAGAAGGATGAGGGGGGCAAAAAGAAAACTAGAGGAGGTGAGACAGCGTGCAAAAACACGCCAAGGGCTGACAGAGTCTGGAAGAGGAGGGAAACCCCTAAAAACTTGCACGATGTGGGTGGGGATGGGGTGAAGGCTGGAGATCAAGAGATAAAGAGGAAAGAAGAGAGTTGTGGGGTGTTTTGGGAGAGGGATGGAGGTCAGCAAGGGATGGAGGGCTGCCCTTCAGGATTTGGGGCTGGGCGAGCGTAGCTGTAACCTGTCATTTCATTCCTAACGTGGCGTAAAATCGCGTTTCTTAGCTCTCCTTCAAAGTCGCTGGAAGTCCAGGCTAGGTAAGTGCCAGTTTGAGTTCTAGCTACACTAGGGAACCAGCCACACTTTGGAAGGGGTTGTTTAGCTACGTTAATCAGGCACATGCGTGCCGAGGGGAGGAACCAGCCACCGGCCTGCAGGCTCTGCTCTGGAGTTTCAGAGCACTTTAGGCAGCCGAGGGATGCGGCAGACGTTCACAGCCACCCTGATGATGCTGACCGCTGGCACTGCCCACGTGCCGGCGGATCTCTGTGCGAGCAGCGACTGTGTCGGAGGCACCAGCTCTTGCAGTATTTCACCAGAGGAACTTGCCTAGATAAGATCCCTTTTGCCTCTCGGGAAGACTTTCAGTGATATGAAGGTGGTTATTAATGAACAACACCACAAGTTTTGATGGCTCGGTAGACATCTGGAGGCTGAAGTTTTGTTCTGTTAGTGCTTAGTAAGAGCAATTTGATGCTTAGGCTGTAAATCGGCCTGATTCTCTTCTCACAGGATGGTGGGATGCGGCACAGTTTAGGGGTACAGGCTTTGGAGATCTGGCTGGGGCCACCCAAATCTGGAAATAAAATGATTGTGCTTTAGGGTTAAGGGAAGTCACCACTTAGCACTGACTGACCCTCCGTTCCCTTCTCCTCCTGGAGCCCGAATGCCTGCAGCTCCAGCCGGACACCAGACTCCAAGGTGCTGAGCCCTTCATTAAATGTCATAACTGCCACATCAAGCCAGCACACTGGACTGCTTCTTCCTTTACTGCTAGCGTTTCAGGCAATTATCCTAAAAGCCTAAATATTTGGCAGCCTGAATAAAAAAGCTCTCCAGCTTTGGCTACTGCTTTCACACTGGCTGTTTAAGAAGGAGGAATCAGAAAGACAGCATTTCATGATAAAGCAAATATCTTTTTAACATGTTGCTCTTTCTTTCCTCTCCTGGGACTTCCTAAAATAGGTTGTTTCTCTTTGACCCTTGTATGAGAAGGGTGGTAGTCTCAACTTCAGCTCAGGCTTGCTCAAAGTTATTTAGAGTAGGCCGGACTGCCTGGGGGAGGACGATTAGCGATAACGTCATCTGCCAGATGCACTTTCTACAGAAAAGCACGACCGCGGTGACACCTGAGATTGGGGATGGAGACCTGGGCGCAGCTCTGCTGGCTCTGACCTAGCTGGACTCGAGCCGGCCCACACCTGGAAACTGCGTAGCTGTGGTCCCCGCGCTCTGCCGAGGGAGGACTCTTCAACCCAGGCATGTCCTTCCCTTCATGTGGATGAAATAAAACAAAACACACGAGGAAAGCAGGGGAAAAAAAGGCAGAACGGGGCACCGAAAGCCTTTGGTGTGGGTTAACGAAGGGAGCGCACTGATATGGTGGCCCTGGATCTAGCAGGTACGGGGGGCCCTCCCGCTGCAAATGGATGGGAAAGCCGCAGGGGCATGGGAGGTTTGGAGGTGTTGCCCGAGCGTGAGAGGAGATGAAGAGTCTTTTTTACGCAACAATTTCCGTGCCTTGAAGCCTGACAGCCCATAGTCATTCTGAAACAAGCGGCTTTTGCTTCGTGTCTGCACGGGAGCTGCTCAGCCAGGGCCGCCCCCGGCGTTTCTGAGCGGTGGCGAGCCCAGCGTCAGCCCCCAGGTTGGCTGAGTCAGCGTATTTGGGTGGCAGAAAACCACACCGAGAAACGATGATGTCAGCGGCCGCAGTCAGGTGGGTATGCCTCCCTCCTTCTTTGTCAAGCTTGCGAATGTGATGCCTTATTTGGAAAAGTAATTTCTGCTTCTTGCCAAGGATAGGCAATCCCTTTTCTGCTCTGCTCTCGCTACGACCGTTCCTGCGAGGGCCCTCACCCAGCGGGACCTGTTTCTCCAGGGGACCATCCCTTAGTGTCGCCCAGACCCTACAGGATGCGTCTCCACTCGTTCACAGACCCGGCACGGAGACTTGACGTCACAGTTCCGGCACAGGCCCTGTCTTCCACTTGGCTTTTAGGGGCCGATGTTAATATGCGCGACCCATACCAGGAGCCGCGAGAAGCTGCTCCATCCCGGCCATAGGAGACCAATGAAGCGCCTCGTTCCCCTGATGTCTGTGGGAGAAGAGTGGAGCTGGGGAACTTTCTGTGAAGAAAACCTCAGCCCTTGTAACTCTCGGGTCATGAAGCTGTTCATCGTATCCTACTGCAAATATGAGATTTTTAACTGGGTGCTGTGGGAAAGAGGACTGAGAGAAGATGCCAAGCTGGGTGAGACGGTAGGACATCTTCAGCACTGTCTCTAGTTAGCGTTTTTTTGGAATAAAGCACTTGCTCTCCTGAGATGAATGAAATAAATTACTACCAGAAATGACTGCAAAGACAGCATTCAGCAATCCCATCGTTGTTAGCCCAAATATTTGGAGAATTATGTTATTCTTTCACAGGCACAACTCTGTCTTGACGAAAGGAGGCAGCAATGGGAATGGCTGACTGATCCGGGAAATGACAGAAGACATCAGCCAGAGAACGGCGTTGTTTCTGTTTCACTGACGAACACAGGGTTTGCGTGGTTTCCACTCAAAACGCAAACCAAAAGGTGAGAGCGTGTGCTGCGTTTTCTGAGAAACGAAGGAGACCGTGTGGCCCCCGCCACAGAGGTCCAGATGCGGGTGCGGGGCTGCCCGCCCTGCTCAGCCTCCCTGGGGTGGTGCGGCCAAAGTGCTCCACGGTGTTCCTGCAGCTGGGTGCTCTTCCGCTCGCCCGGAGACTGATCCACACCTGGGTTCGGGGGGGTCTTTGGGACAGGGAGCAGGAATTCCCGGGTCTTCTGCCAGGGAGAATTTCTGGAAGTAGGGACCCGTGAACCTGCTCCGATCCTTTCACCTTGTGCAAAATGAAAGGATGGGCTTGTCAGGCCAAAACTCCAACAAGGACCCAGAGACACCCTTTTGCTGTGGCTCGGATGGTGAGGGACCTCAGCAAGCCATGAGAACTCACCCATGCACGATCTCCTGATCGTACTCCGTGCGAGAACATGACGTATGTGTTTGTAAAAGATAAGGTTTGAATTTTTACCTTTCTGTAGGCATGGAGAGTTGGGCGGAGAGGAACCTGATGAAGTTCAACAAGGGCAAGTGTAGGGTCTTGCACCTGGGGAGGAACAACCCCATGTGCAGTACAGGCTGGGGGTTGACTTGCTNGCCCATGCACGATCACCTGATCGTACTCCGTGCGAGAACACGACGTATGTGTTCGTAAAAGATAAGGTTTGAATTTTTACCTTTCTGTAGGCATTACGGGATTGGCTTTGCCGGGTGCTGAACACCTCCAGGTCTTGCTGTGTTCGATGGCAGGACGGGGTTCCCAGTGTCTGGTAGGTTAGCGGGCCAAGACTCTTGCGTGGTTAACCACCTTAGAAAAGAGAAAAGTTAAAGGAATGATGAAGACGTTTGGACCGCTGATTTGAAAAGCTGGGTTTCCTTGGATTTTTTTTTACGTTTCCAACGTGTCAACCCGTAACAAGCAGAATAACGACGCTGTCAGGACATGCTGTCCTGATAGAGCCNCCACGTCTTGCTGTGTGCGATGGCAGGACGGGGTTCCCAGTGTCTGGTAGGTTAGCGGGCCAAGTCTCTTGCGTGGTTAACCACCTTAGAAAAGAGAAAAGTTAAAGGAATGATGAAGACGTTTGGACCGCTGATTTGAAAAGCTGGGTTTCCTTGGATTTTTTTTTACGTTTCCAACGTGTCAACCCGTAACAAGCAGAATAACGACGCTGTCAGGACATGCTGTCCTGATAGAGCCGATTGCTGCTTCCTCTTCCTGTTTTGTACATGTAACAAACGAGTGCTTCGGAAGATGGGTGAGATACAGCTTCCTTCAAGCTGCGTCTCCATTAGTTCACAAGTCACACTGCGGACATAGCAGTCCAGAAATGAGAAGCGTTCGGTGACGCTTTGTGGGTGACATGCTATTGGGCAAAAGCAGCAGAACGTTCTCGCCTTCCTGGAGGCTTCCTTTATCAGGAGCTGGGAAATTATACTAATTCTCCTGGTTTTGTTAGAACCAACGTGAAACCTGGATTATACGCAAATCCGTTCAAAATATTTTATCATTCTAATATTTTTTTCCAGAATGGGACAGACCTAAGTTGCATTTATTGGCCCTTAGAGCAGAACTGGGTGTGAGGGTCTACGCAGGTCAGCAGTGACTTCAGGCTTCGTTATCCGCATTACTGGGAGTCTGCCCAGGTGGTCTTAACCAGCATTTACTTTCAAGCTGACAAAAGGTCGTGCTTCGATTCTCTAGTTCTGTTTCAGACAGCGACACTAGACTTATTGCTTCTTGCCATTGTTTTTTTGTGCGAAAATATTCTGATGTGCAAGTTTTTTATTTTTAAAACAGTCTATCGGAGTTTTTTTCCATTACACGTTTTTCCCACTCACAATAGTAAAGCGGCATTTTACTTCTCTGATGTTCATTTTTTGATAGCAGAGTTTTCTGAGTACACAAACTACCGGAGCTCTTCTTCTTTGGAAGATGAGAACGCAAACTTATTCCTGGAAAATGCAACAATAAACAAGAAAACGTTTCTCATGGGGAAATTTTGTTTCAATCTTTTGGAAAGTAATCCAAAAAGCCAGAAATAGTACATGCAAGTCGGCTGTCTATTTTTGGAAAGGGATTGGAATAAATACCATGAAAAGACGTGAATTCTTGGCATGAAAATTATTTCAGGGCTTGCGTCAGCTGGAAATTTTTAAAAATCTAAACCGAAAGGCAAATCCGTTACTGAATCTTAACATTTAAACCCGTGTTTATTATCTAGTGCATCATTCGATCTATGTTGCTGCTAGGTATTTGAGGGTGGCCAGATAATTATCTATGACACAATAAAAGTCAAGTAAATTACAACGGAACATCAGAGATCGTGTTAATCTACTCGTATTTGAATAAGGTTGTAGGCCCTGCTGACTGGCTTCCAGCAGAGGCTTTTCTTAGGAAATACCCATCAGGATACAAACCCCTTGCCTTTCAACAGAACTGTGTGACTTCAGCTGTGCAAATACGCCCAAGTGAAAATCGGACTCGGATCTGCCTTAGTGCTTCGTGCTAGGGCTGCTTCAGGGACTGACTTCAACACTGGCACTGGAGGGGGAGAGAAATAAGACCTTAAAAAGGTATCATTAAAGAAAAAGCAAAGCAAAATCAGCACGGCGAAAGCCTCATCAAGCTCTCGGAGAAAGGAGGCAGCAGGCTGCAAGCCGTGCCGATGGTTAAACACGCACCTCCGTGCCCGCGCAGAGGAGGGTGTCAACCAAAGTATCAGCGGAGCTGAAGCCAACCCAAACAGAAAACGATCAAAACAATCAACTTTGAATCAAAATAAACTGTAGCACGCGATGGCAGCCTAGCGACAGATAAACGTTTTGCCTGGTCTGACAACTAAGGCAAAGGTAGAATATGCCATTGCGTGATGAAGATTTAAGGGAACAGAAATGGAGACGTCCGGCATGAAAATGATGAGGACGGATCATCGGCTGGGCAAAGTAATTCGGTTCAAATCGCCCGAGGAAAGCGTAGCAGAAAATTCCTGTTCTTTGAGCGTTCAAGTGCTCAACTTGTCGGCTGTTGGGGTTTTTTTTTTCTTGTTGAGTTAAAAGGAAAAACGTAAAGAGAAAAACCCCTGGCGAATGACGACTGCCTTAACTAAGCTCTTTGTTCAGATCTGAGATTCAGATAAAGGGACCCCATATACCGGGAAGCTGTGAAAAGATGCTCTTACAGCTCCTGTTGTCCACCTACATCACACTTGTATTTCTGCTTCTAGAACACATAGTGGAAGATATCAACAGTAAGTTTTATGAAACAGAGGAAATTTGGGCTTTAATAGTGACAACCCCTTATTTCCTGAATGTCACTGGTGGAACTGCCTGAAAATATCCACGTTCTCAGGCGGAGAGATGAGTTGCGTGGCATGCGCTGCCACGCTGAGCGCTCGTGCTCTCATTCGGTTGTTATCCACTGCTTCAAAACTTCCCATACTTTTGTCCCATGCTTTCTGCTCGGTTTTAATTAGACCTCAGCTCCCTAACGACGTGCCCGGGCCAGGCCTGCCATAAGCTTCCGATCAGCCCCGGAAGTGCCTTCCCCGGGCTGTGAATCAAGTCCTTCAATTATGTAACCTGCCGCTCTCTGTGGCTGCTCTTATCTGATGTGCTGAGAAGCGGGTGCTTTTTTTTTTTTTTCTTAAAAAAAAATGAAAACCTTTACTGGAGAAGGATGTGACTGTTTTTCTGCCATAATTCAACTATTTCGTGCATTAACGCTGTCTGCAGCATGAAAAGTTGATTTTGGCTTTGAGTGAGCTAAATATTGTGTCGGGCATATATTTGTAGATTTAAGAATCCCCCTAAAATAGGAGAAAAATAGACTGAAAAGGATTGCTATTCCTTCCTCCTTGCTCCATGTGTAACTGCCAGTCCCTGGTTAAAAGACGTATTCTCCACGGGACTTAAATCCAGGGGAATTTGCAGTAGGTGNGATTTAAGAATCTCCCTAAAATAGGAGAAAAATAGACTGAAAAGGATTGCTATTCCTTCCTCCTTGCTCCATGTGTAACTGCCAGTCCCTGGTTAAAAGACGTATTCTCCACGGGACTTAAATCCAGGGGAATTTGCAGTAGGTGTCGGGCAAGCATCTGCTGACGGGGACCTACAGAATTTTCACGGATGGGTATTTGCTCCAGATTAGCTCAAAAGCAGCGTGGGTTTTGATGTCCGCCCCAGCTGTAACTCCCTCACTGCTCTAGCGAAGGCAGCGCTGCCTGCTCACCCGCGGCACTCCTGGAAGAGAACGGTCCCGAGCGTGGCAGTAGTGACGGGCTGCTAATGCTCGATGGGCACTCGGTGAGCGCTGTGTGGGGCACGAGCGCGTGACACCGGCACGATGGCAAGCATTTGTGGTGAACAGGAATTGCAGAAATTGAGCGCTGGGTCTGTTCAGCCTGGAGAAGAGAAGGCTGGGAGGGGATCTCATCGGTTCTGATCGCTATCTGAAGGGCGGGTGTGCAGGGGACAGGGCCAGGCNCACTCGGTGAGCGCTGTGTGGGGCACGAGCGCGTGACACCGGCACGATGGCAAGCATTTGTGGTGAACAGGAATTGCAGAAATTGAGCGCTGGGTCTGTTCAGCCTGGAGAAGAGAAG
>VZSC01019043.1:0-28924 GCA_013398225.1 Steatornis caripensis
GGGTGTTTTGGGTGATAGCGAGCCCGGTGCTGCCGCCCTGCCCGCGATGCACCGCAGCACCCACCGATGCCCGCCTGGGCCGTGATCCAGGGCAAGCGCAAGTAGAGGATGACTCCCCAGATGTTCAGCATGCAGCGAATCTGGGGGAGCAGAGAGGGGACCGGCCCTCAGCGCGTGGGCACCCTGAGGATGGCTGGGGCCACACCGGCTCTCCTGCTCCTCTGAGCAAAAACCGACCCGCCACGAGGGCAAGGGAATTGTTCAGAGTGCGGGCACTTGTGAAAAATATATATATGTTGGGGGAAAAATGTGATGGAGGGGCAAATGCATCGTGCCCCTGCCTGGGGGGTGGGAGGGCAGGAGGATGCTCCCCGCAGGACGAGTCGCACTCACCATCACGCCCTTCACCCATCCGAAGCGGACGGGCTCTGGAGCGGGGGCTCTGCCCGGCTCCCCCACCGCCTCCTCGGGCAGGCCATTGCGCCGCTGCAGGTCAGACACCGGTGCGCGGAGACGGCCTGGGTCGGGCTGTGGGGACGGGGCAGAGGTGAGGGCGGGCAGGTCTGAAGGCAGCCAGCCGTCCCCAAGGGTGCAGCGTTGGGGAGAGCGCTGGCCGAGGGCACAGCTAGAAGCAGCTGGATTATCCCTCTGGCTTGTCTCTGGGACCGTCCCGGCGATGTGCACATCCGCACAGCGTCAAGAAGCGGGAGTCGCCACGCCACGGACACGTTGCGGGGACCAGGCACCGCAGCATGGCTGGGTGGTGCCGGCGGCACGGCCGAGCCCCCCGTTACCTTGAGAATGGAGTGCAGGTCTGCCAGCGAGGGCCTCTCCTTCCCGGCATCGCCCACCCCCTTGCTGTTGGCGTAGTGCTCGTACGCAGGCACGGCATCCACCGTGTTGTAGCCAAAGGTCCTGGTGCAGAGGGTGCTGCCGGAGAGGTGGGTGGGGTGGGCGCTGTCGCAGCCGGCCCCCTCAGCAGCTGAGCAGGGACCCCGGCCGCCCTCCTCTGTGCCCAGGAGGGTGCTGATGATGAAGCGACCGCTGCAGCGGGACAGGGCAGCGGGCAGCTCCGGGACAGGCATCTCAGCCATTGCCCCTGCCCAGGTCCCCGCTGGCGGTGCCTGCCGGGCAAGGGATGGGGCGGAGAGGCACTCAGCGCCTTTATACCCGGCAAAACCGGAGCGAGGCGACCAGCACCCACCCACTGCCATTGCTAATGGGGGAAAAGAATTGGCTCCAACCACTCCAAGCTGGTCAGGAGGAAAAAAATAGCTGGAAGGGATATCAAACCTGCTGTAATCGGTATTGCTGACTCCCAGTGTTCGATGGGAGCGGCGATAACGGATTTGAGATTAAGTCCCAAGGACAGATCCGCAGAGAAACACAGCACCGATTTTGCCTCTGGCCCCGACCCAGGAACATTCAGTTCCCACTGGGATTTATTATGGAAAATGGTAGCACTCCCACACACGCCTGCCCTTCCCTGGGATGCTGCCCCAGACCCTGCAGGTCCCATAAATCACCTCGTCTGGTCTCCGGTTGCCGCCTGTGGCGCTGAGCCGTGCTGGACGCGGGAAGGGGAACTGCCCCTTTTTCTCACGGTGAAACCGGGAGAAAGTGGGGAGCGTGACGTCGAGGTGGGGGGGATGCCGGTGATGCCTCTGCCCAGGATCCGACACCGAGGGGCTGGGACAGGGGCCAGGAAGCGGTGGCAGGCATGGTCCCGCTGTGATTGCCGGGGGCTGGGGGGCTGGCAGCCAACAGCCCCCTTCCCCTCCTGACCCCAGGGAGGGGGAACTGCTGAGCACCCCGAGTTCAAAACTCCCCCAAATCCCATCCCCCATTTCCTAAGCCACTTAAATAAACCCTTCCCCGCACCACACAGAACTCAAGCGGAGGCCACACCGCCGCTCAGCGTTCACCATCCAGCCGCGGGCGGGCGAGGGCAGGGGCAGGGACGGGCATCTTCTACACCTCTGCAGCCTGCTGTCACATGCGCCCTTAAAAGCGGTTACAGATAAGATCAGCGAAGACAGCAAATAAGGCAGGCGATAAAATCTGAGGGCAGCCCATTTGAATTTCAGCCCCGTGTGGCTTTGTAAGTTAATGGAAAATTCAGGCTGCCCACCCTGCCGCCTCTGGCTGTCTTTTGCATTTACGCACACATTTTAACCTGCTTTTTGAGGACTTGCTTCAGCCCCCCCTCGTATTGTTTGTGTGCGAGCAGACGCCATCCCCGCAATCCCGTAAGCCCCGTGCGTGCTGGCGCGCACCCGCTTACCTGGGAAGCTGGGGACAGGCAGCCCTGCTCGCAGCCGTGTGGCTCAGCCCTCGTAACGCCCGCGCGGCGCAACGTGCGGTGCCGCTGCCGCTCCCCGTACCCGGCCCTGCGAACGGGGAGAAGGGGACAAGGAAAAACCCTCGCTCCAGCACCTCGCGCCAACACCTCCCGCAAGGTGGACGCCGCCTCCCTCTCACAACAACAGACGCAGCAGCAGACTCATGCCCCGCAGAAAGTTTTATTTTAGAAGCTCGTTATTTCAACAAAAACACTGACTTTGCCCAAACCGGCACAAATCACAGGGTCTCTTAAACGGGGCGGGGTGGGGGGGTTCTCTGTTAAACACGGCATGGTCAAAGATGCTCCAGGAGAGACAGGAGGACTCCAGACGCCGGGCGAAGAGCGAAGCGAGTGGTATGATGCAACCCTGGTGTAGTGAAATAGCCGGATAGTAGGATGCGCTTGTCGTCGGCCTGATTCACAACACCAGCTGCAGCAACAATACCAGGGCCGTCCGGCGCTGGGAGCTGCGAGCAGGAGCGGAGAGCGCTGTGGCACGGCCCTCCGAGGCCCCTGCTCCGGCAGCGAAGAGGTGCCATGCTGCTTCTGCGGGGCTCTCCCTCACCTCCAGCCGATCCCCCGGTCCGCTCTGGCTACTACACACATCAAACGAACACGAATCGAGTCAGGCAGAGAACAGTGCAATGCTTTACTTCTTTCAAGTTTGCCGAAGTGCTATACTCCAGCTTTCATGAAGTTTTAATGGTCCCGTTTCCATCCCCGCGGAAGAGGGAACGTACCGCCCCGGGTGACACGGGCCACGCGAACGACGCAGGGGCTTGGTGCTGCAAACCCACCGTGCGGAGCAGGACTCGGTTTCTTGGCACTGCAGGGAAGGAAGCCTAAGAAGAGACAATCGATGGTTATTCAGGCAACTGGCGGCAACGCTACGCAACAGGGCCGAAGGGATCGGCTCCCATCCTCTTCCAGACAGTGTTTCCAGCCCTTCAGACCCAGACACCAACAGGACACAAATGCCAGTGCAGGGACACAAAGAGCAGCAGTATCCACATGCCACCCCACGGACACCGAACTCCAATTAGCAACATCCCCGTCTTTCCTCCGGGCTGGAAGGAAAACAGTGTGCTGCTTCGCAAGGCTGGGGTTTGTTAAGGTTGGGGAGACAACTGTCGGGAAGGTAATAACAACAACAACAACAAAATCGTTAAATTCATTCTTTCTGGATCGAGTTCCTTCAGCTCCTGCAAGGAACGAGGTCCAAGCGCTGCCTTAGACACACGCAGCAGCCGTCGGAGAACGGAGGAGCCACCTCGTTTAGCATTTGCCTGGAAAACAGAACAGAAAAATCAGGACGGGGACGCAGAACCTGCAGTCTCAGTGGGGAAACCCAAGAAAAGGCAGAGGAGTAGGGAGGTCCCTCGCGGGCTGTAGGCCATAACCTGGCTGGACGGCCAGCTGAGCCAACCGTACGCGGGGCCTACAGAGCAGGCACCACTGTGAAAATACTCTGAAGAATTAATGTTGTTGGGGGGATCAAAAACCCACGAACACCCAAGAAACGAAGCTGAGAAGACTGGACCCCCGAGGCACGTTTCGGCGGGTTTTCTGCTTGTTGGCACCTGGTAAATTCTCACACAAGCTGGTTGTCTTCGGATCAGTTTAGTTTATACCAGTAGCCCATGGTTAACCCCTGGGCAGAGCTTCAACTACTGGACAGGCAACACAGGGCAGAAACTTACAATGAGTATTTCTAGATGCAACTCCCCTGCAACTGCGCCATAAATCCAGCCCACGTCAACTCAGATCCCGTCTGAAGGACGTGCAGGACACAAAGCGTTCAGAGCCGCACCGATAGCATGGTGCTCGCGGATCTGTCGCTACCAATGAGCCACACAAACCGTGGAAAGCGGGCCAGGACGCGCCGCATGTTGCCATCGCACCCGTACTGGGACAGAACGCCACAGGCTCCCACGGCAAACACCTTCTCGCTCTTTCCTCAGATCTTCTCTAGCAACGCAAGCACGAGCTGCACTGACTCAAAGCAGTGAGCCGCCACTAGGATGCAACTCAGCTACCTGGAGGATCTTTATTGCTGAGGATTGGTCCCAGAGTAGGAAAAAGCAGATGGAATTTTCCTCAACTTAATCTGCAGCATCCACCTGTACTTTTTCTTGTACAAAGTGGCAGAGGTCCACTGACTGAGAGAAGATTTATCAGTTCACACCAAGAGTAAATTCAGCTCAGGAGCACATCCACAGCTCAGCTGCAAACTGCGCCTGGCAAACCATAAACTGGCTCAGATGCTGCCGCCCGTTACCACGATGTTCGAGGCGACCCACGCGAGGCTGGCTGAGCAGACCAACGCCTCCTTCGCCCAGAGGCAGCTCTCACTACGCCCTTGACAGCAGCGCGCTGGCAAAGCAAGCACTACTCCGTTGTGCAGGGCGCGCTCAGAGACATGACCTGTGAGCAGGCTGCTCCAAACACGGTGGAAGAGTTCGGTGACACCCCAAAACGCCCTTCTAGCAGGTGAAATATTTAGTAAACCAAGGCTAAGGCTTGCACGTCAGCGAAGTCTGAGCACGGACGGGCAAAGGGTTACAAACTTCACTCCAGCGGGTCTGCTGGTCAGAAACCCAAGGGAGCAGAACCACGTTGTTCTCTCCAGCAGAGAAAGCGTGGGGTGGAGAGAAAACAAGCACATCCTGAAAACCATGGGGGTGCCTTATTCAGCAAAGCACCAGGGTGTGCGTGAGCATCTACCTCAAAGCAGCAAAGCCCTTAAAGTCACGCAGAGGAGAGCCAGGTTTGCCAAAGCCAGGCCCAGGCACAGAGCTGGAACTTGCCGCTCTTGGGAACGCGGGAGGACGGATGGGCTGCAGCGTTGACAACCTGAGCAGGAGCAAGAAGAAACCACGGGGCAATCAACAAGAAATAATTTAATCCCAACTACCCGTGGTGCCTCGTTAGACCCACAACCTCTCACACGTTGTGTGAAACGGGGCTGGCCCTTACCTTTCCAGGGTCAGTCCAAGAGCTCTGCCTCCCTGGGGTTTATGTCCTCTGCGTGGGCTTCACAGAAGGACCATCTCAGCTTTTCCAAGTATGAAGTTACTCACTTCCTGCTCAGCTTAGAAGGGACCAGAGGCTGGAGTCACGACCACTCAGCACAAAGGCAGCAAACATCGCACAGCCATCAGTTTGCTCTTTTCCTAACACCCGTGAAGGCTCAGAAGCCCTGGAAAGCAACTGCTGCAGCCGTCCTCAAAGGGCAGACAGAAAAAGGGCAACTCGCTGTTTTTAAAAGGTCCCTCGGTTCAACATGTGACATCAGAAAACACGCCAGTGAGGCAGCGCGACAGCGCAGCCGAGCAGAGCACGGGCAAAAGGCAGGAGAACAAGGTCTGGCAAACGACAGTGGTAAGGGCCGAGCCCCAAAGGACTTCTGTCCCTGCGCGAGGGCGGAGAGGGAATTACAGCAGGGAAGGCGGCCTTCACCCTTCCCAAACAGACTCCGGCAGACGCTGGCCCTCTCTAGCTCGGGTCAGCCGTTGCCCGAGGACAGGCACAGACTTGCCAGCCTCTGTACGTGAGGTGGTTCGATGCTAGGAGAAACTCAGGGCTGAGCGCCAGCAGGAAAAACACCGGAGCAGGGTTCATCCCACAGGACCGTACGCGGGGCAGCCCCAGCCCAGCCACGACTGCCTGCAAGCATCAGGAAAGACGCCTTGCTCTGCTTTTTGGTAACCTGCTCTCTAGGGGACCGGATGCATTTTCAGCCGAGACGCAACCAAGAAGCGTTCGTGCAGGAATACGCCAGAAATGTCCATAACTAAGAAAGCTTTCCACACTCACCTGTTGACATTTTGTTAGGTAACTGAATTCTGCCCCCCAAGTAACTCTTTAGGAACTCACCAAAGCCCCTTGGCTTGCAGGGTGTTGTGCAGGTCTCCTGCAGCCTTCAGCGGAAGCAATCTGGAACACACCAGAGGACCACTCAGTGCCACACGCAGCCCCCAGCTCTACCGGCCGGGAGCCCCAGCACGCCACGAGACGTGGTTTGGCAAGCCATGCCTTTGCTTCCTGTCCAAAAGGTTGACAAAATTTATGCTACAACATCTCGGGTGGAAAAAGCGATCGGGAAATCGTCATCAACTCCATCGAGTATCCCCCTGTGCCGTTAAACTTAAGACCTTGCAAAGTGGAGATTCAGTCTCAGCCGCGGTAGCTATTAACGTGCAAAGGCTGACATCCGCCCCTACGTTTTGCTGCCTGTTCCATACCCACAATGCCACATGTTCTTACAGCCCCGTAACGCAAACAGCAGTGGTGCAGAAGGATGTGTGCGCTGGTTACAGCAAGAGCAACCACCAACACTCCCGTTTCATTTTGAAGATAGGCAGCCATATTAAAGAGAAAAGCTTATTGTATAACACGCTCTGTGGGCTTTCACACAAGTTTAATTGTAGCTCAAACCATTTCAAGCTAACCGTTTTCTAACGCGCCTCGCTCCGACGGGACGCAGGTTTCCCACCAAACCAACAGTAACATCCACCCACGCCCAAAGCGTCCGCACTGGGGCTTTTCTGCTCGGCTCCCTTCCTTCTGCTGAACTGCACAGGGGATATTTTGAACACAACTGGCTAAAAACCCACGTGTCAATCACAAAAATCTCTCCTACCAAAATATACCCATTTCCAACCCCAGCTGCTCCTGCAAAGGCTTCAGCGGAGCTCCAGGATCTGCAGCGCTGGGTACACCCAAGACACCGACACAAGAGCTGAAACTCTGTTAGGCGTAAAGGAGCCTCTGCAGCACACAGAGCTCGTCTGCACCGCACAAACACATTACGCCACACAAGACAACGACACGGACCGACAGCAGTGTGTCGCGCATGTGGTGTATCAAACAGATTTCCAACACTTAACACTCACTTGAAAAAACAAAAAAACCCCCAAATTTCCAAGCTGTATGTTCAGCAAGCATCAAAGTTTTCTTCTCCACTTCCTCTTCTATAAAATTGCTTGTTCACCTCCCTGCTGCGGACCAAGTACTTCTTTCCCTGCATATAATATATATATAATTTTCTAAATATAAGCCAACAGAAAATAAAATGAAAAAACATAAAACCCACAAAACCCAGTGAAAATGAAAGTGTCAAAACCAAATAGAAATCAAAGGAATTTATTTCCATCAACAAAAATACAGGATACAAAACGATACTGGTCCCACCCTCTGAACGTACTAAAGACGGGCACGGGCTGCCGCAACCCTCGGCAAAAGCTTCTCTGCTAATTCATAAGGACCTCCATTTGCACCAGTCTTGCATTCGTGTCCCCCGAGGTTCTGTAAGGGATCATCCCAGCAAACGTTATCAGGGCACGAGCTTGAGATCGAAGTTGCTAAAAACCAGAAAAATAAAGTACAGTTACTTCAGCATCAAAAAGCCCCCAGCGAAGGCGGACTTCAACGCGAGGTGAACAATCGCCTTTCCAAACAAGCAAACCAACCTTCAGTGCTCAGAGCTGCTCTCTGGATAACGTATTCCGCATTTGGAAGGGAATCCAATTATTTCCCTCTCCAACCATTAAAACCATGTCGAGTTACCCTTTTGCTTAAAAACCCCCAACACCCATTGATTTAAAACTACCCAAGAAAAAACAATTTTCAGCAATGTGGGGCGCTGCCGTACTGCAGCAATCTTGTGATTTCCGCGTGAAGTGGGCTTTCCCAGGGCAACAGGGTTCTGTCCCCGCTTGCAAAAGCTGACCACCAGCTGACCCCGCTGCAACATGGCATTAGCATTCTCAAAGCAGAAGAGCTAGAAACAAATGGGTGGTCCCGCATGCACCCGGAGGGCTCCAGCATCTCCTCCAACACCCTGACATCCTTAAAGGCTCGTCACTCCATAACACAACGGAAGACGACGTAGCCAAATAGGTTCAGAGACCTTTGCCTAAAGTCACCAAACCCCTTCTTGCGCACCAGGAGGCTACATAACAGCTGAAGGAATTCAGGAATTGTTTGTTTCGTTTGTAAATTAAAAGGAAAACCATTCCGGTAACTGGTAGAGGTCAGGAGAACACATAAAGCCCAAACCTTTATGGAAAGCTGTGCAGAGTGATTGTTTTGACTGCTCACAGTGTTTTCTTCTTAAATATGAAGTATCTCTAAATTACTGTGCTAGAAGATCCCGCTGCTCAAACCTTCCTTTAGTCTCCTGAGTGAAGCAGCTTTGGTTGCTGTGGGCGCACGGATGGCAAATCTGGCAGCAGGAACGTACAAACGGAGAGGGGACTACAGCCCATCGTGCGGCTGGGAACAGCTACAAAGACCGCCCCTGAGGCCCGTTGCGGGGGCAACTCTACCCCCTTTGCAGGGTGATGTTAAAGCAGGCAGTTATTCAATGGTCGCAGGGGAGCGCTGGAAGCTGGTAACAGAAAAGACGGGATGCTCATCTGTTTGTTTCAAGACACTGTCTAAACGCTACTGCTTCAGCTGCGCGAAGACCCTTCAACTTTACCCACGGGGCAGAGAAGTTTTCTTTAGGGTTGTGATCACAGCCATTGAATTTTCTGTTTCTATTCTCCTGTCCGAAGGAAAGCTGTGACTGTCTACAAAGCCCAGCAGCCCAGCTCAAATAGAGCCGAGTCCCCACCTTGCACTGTATTCCTGTCTGGCCGAGGCTGGATGAGTACCTGGAGCTGGCAACAGCACCGCCGGTGATGCGGCGGGAGGCACTCCTCCCTTCCACAGTGCCGCAGCTGAGGAACGCCAGAAGGCAGCGCGGCGCATCAGTGGGCCTCTGGAGTAAGCAGCAAAACTGAGACTGACCCAATTGCTAAAAGCTGCCAGGACAGTTTCCCCTAGCTGTAAGTTACCACCTAGTTAATGCCAGTGCACTGGCTACTTCACAAGGTGGCCTGAAAATTACTTATTCAGTTCCAGTCACACTCAACACTTCTTCCAGTCCGCTTCCAAATCTGTTACACAGCGAGGTCGTGTAATTACATCTGACCCGCTGCTTTTCAGCGGAGGTCAAAACAGGCAGTAGATAAAAAAAGCATGTCAAGGTGTCTGACTCTTTGGAACTAAAATATTAAGAGGCAAAGACTCTCACTGCAACTAGGAAAGGCTCGGGAGCAGTGCGAGTAACCGCTCCCTTTCCCTTTTCAGCAGCAATGATACTAGAGCTGATCTATTTTTAAAAATCAAAACAACACGATAGGTTGCAACCCCTCAGGAAGAACGGAGGTCTGCAGAGGTTAAGAGCGGCCTGGAGGTCTAGATGTTCTATTGGCTGTAATTACTTAATGAATGTTAGAGTTGCCTGCAATTTAAAATAAGACCACAAACAATAATAATAATAAAAAAAATAATTCCATTCCTTTCACGACCTAATTCTGGCGCTGAGATAATGCCCTTGGGCTGCTCCAGAGAGCCCGCCACCCCGGATCGGGGAGGGGAGCATGGGACATGGCTGTCATGCACTCACGACATCTGGGTCAGGGCTCCCATCGCAGCCATGGTTTCTGGCACTGCAGTTGGGTCTCGCTGCAATCTCTGCCTGAAACCTGACAAAATGGATCAGGCCAAGCGGGACAGGACTTTGCTCCCTCACTCCCAAAACTAATTAATGTCTATACATTAAAACAACCTCAAAACACAGCTTCGGTAATTTCACTCTGAAATAAACAAAACACATAAAGCCCAGCTCTGACTCAGAACCTGACCGTTTCTACATAAAGCCCGTTTCATCTCCGAAGTGGGACAGGAGACGGTCTAGCAGAGAGCAGTATCGGGTCCAGGGGGGTCCCGACTCACCAACAGCTACTGTCTTGTGTCTTCAGATTCTTCTGATGAAGAGAGGGATTTTAACCTGTCTGCTCCAACAGATCTATGGAAGACCCAGAGATTTCAAAGACCTATTCAAGGAAAGGTCATTTTTTGTTTGCACTGTCCACTGGGCAACATGCTGAGACCGTTAAAGCTTCTGCAAGCTTTCCCCTAAAATTTCCTTCCCTGTGGAACAAGGAAAAGCTGCCTTTCTCCCAGGGAAGTTAAAAGACAAATTCTTGCCAAGCACAGTCTGCAGAAGCTCATATCTGCCATGTCTGAGGGTGAACAGGGAGATTTTGCTGGAGAAACGCCTCTCTCCTCGCATCTGAAATGCCCTCATTTCCTCCCACCAAAATCCCCCTGAGGTGCTTCCCAGACAGGGAAACTGAAGCGATCTAGATTCCTTGCTCCAGCAGCCTTGGGGGAAATTCTTCAGGGTAACAAGAGAAGGGGGAGCACAGGCTAAAGTTATTTGTACCCTGCCTTCCGTGTGGCCATGCCTGGTATTTTTCTGCGCATGCAAATCTGTAGGCAGTCGGGAGCTACAAGGCTGCAGGTTTTTTCTCTCCAGCTAATCCTACATTAGCAGGTTCATGATCCCTTCTGACATTACAGTCACATAGCTATTCTCTTATCACCATCCCTGACTGCAGAGACCGCAGGCACTTGTCTCCTCTGACAGCTAAGCACAGCTTTTATTGCATGCAGCAGGCAGAGATCCGTGCCTCAGAAACCCTGTGTCTCCACCAGCACTGATACCCTGCTGCCATGAGATCCCACCACAAGGCCAGAAGCTCCATTAACAAAACTTGAAGCCTGAAAAAAGAAAACTTTCAAGGGTTTTTAGCAAGGTACATAATCAGCTGATCTCCACAACTGTAACAGCACGAGAGTGCAGAGCATGTTTACAAAGCACGCTCACACGGGGCACACTGTTGATGTGACATGGCATCGTGGTGCCTTCCTTCTACACAAACTCCTGCCAGCAACGCTGCTGGTCCCATCGCCAATCAGCCCAACGATCTTCAGTAGGCTGCAGCTGTGTATCCGTACTGAGATGACACCTGGGGGCATTACCCTCCTATGGAGATAGTAAATGCTTCTACATATGGCACAAGATTGAAGTCACGAAACCGAAATAAACGGCTTGCTTGGAAAGCGAGGAGCTGAGGCTGTTTCCTCAGTGCTCCACCCTCGCGAATGCACAGAACACGTAACAGATTGCATTAGCCTCGGACTTCTCCACGCGTGCAGAATTTAGGGTGGTGGGAGAAGCCCAAGCGGCATGCACCCTTCTCCAACGTTGCCAATCTAGAGCTCAAGCGTAGTTGCAAGGCAGATCCTGACGCTCACACACAGACTGCACCCCAAAGACAAAAGCTGTATTGTTACTCGAGCCTTTCATTTTCTGATGTAATTACAAATGCTACTAAGACTTTTACCAATATTGCAATTTAAAGATCAAAGGCACTTTTGCAGATGACTAAAGCCGACTGTGGCTCAGGATGCTTTTTGTTTCTGAAAAGGAATTGATATTTATTTCCTAATCTGTAAGACAGTGGTCTGGCCTTGCTTTTCAAGTGCCTGTGGCAGCTTTAACTTTTATTAAGAGCTACAAGAACAAACCTGACAGCAGCTGAGAACTCCTGTGCTCAACACCGCATGTTGACAGGTGAGCACCTGCAAAACTGGGTGTGCCCTTTAAGTGGCATCTGTTTTGAGGCTTGCTGAAGGCGCAGGCTCCTATCAGAGGGTGGGGAAATGCTTCAGCATCATCTACCTAGAAGCGCCCGCTGCGCTGCAGAGGCAGCAGAACAACACTGGCAAAACACCTACAGCCATTCACCACCTGAATGTAACGTGAGCATCTCTGCGTATTGCCCGAGGACACTTTGAAAATGTCAGGCCACGTCCCTGCAGAAGCCAGTCAAGGAGAGGAGTCAAGGGAGGTCTTTCTACCAGAAATCAGTTTTGCACAAACAGGACACTAACCCAAACAAAAGGAGTGGAAATCAGGTTCTTGAAAAACAGCAGCTCAGTTGTCAAGGCAGCAACACCAAACATCCTAGAGACACTGTGCTGTCCACATATGTTCACTATTTAAGATCCCACCAAGCAGCACACTGGACACTTGTTTTCTCTTGCTAGGAGGTGTAATATATCTTAATTAGCTCAATGCCATCTAGAGCAATATTCTTCCCGTGCACGAAGCTGAAGTTGTGAGAGACTAGTCTCAAGACTAAGTTACTAAGTACCTCAACAAGCAGAGTGGTCTAAGACTAAGTAACTGAGCAAGTCAAAAGCAAAGACCATTAGAGGTTCAGTTATTTGAAGCCCAAACCCTTAAAATCAGGGAAAAAACGAAGTAGAAAAGCTTGTCAGTGAGGATTAAACCTTACCGAATCTCTGTCTTCCATCACCCGCTGGGGTCTGGCAGGAGTGGCTGGGCTTGTGCCTTTCATTCTCTTATACTGGGTGAACAAAATATTCATGGTTGCAAGCAGGACCTCAGATAAATTGTGTCTGATCTACACAAAGAAGGGGAAAAAAAAAAAGACATATTGCAATGAAGAGCAGGTTGACAAAATCATTACCCTTGCTATACGACATCAGAAACCCAAACAATGATAACTACGGTTGGTGTTTACTCATATAACAGTCATACACTTAATGATTAAGCTACCCCCCGCTGTCACTGCACCACCTGGCAAAAAAAGGTACCCAGAGTTTTGACACAGATGCATAATGGCTGCACCTTCGCGTTTGAATAGCAGCAGTTCAGACAAAACGCGAAGCACCTGAATACAAAAAACTGCAAAGCACCCAAATACACACCAACTGTGCCTAAAAGAGAAGTGTCACCCCCCAGCTGGAACAGTTCAAGAGCAATAATAGCCTTCCATTATGCTTCAGCTGCTAATACCCAAACACACAACAAATGCTACAATGCATGACACCCGACAAATGCTCGGTGACCATTAAGAGCACAAATGAAAGTTTTTAATATTCTGAATTCTTGAATTGAACTCAGCAAGTTCAGACAGATTCAGACGTGCAGATGCCTTCTGCAAAACGGAGACAGGTTTTCTGGGCAGGGAATTCTAGCGCTCCAAAGAGCAGCACTCAGGAGAAAGTCGCAAGCAAGGAGTCTACTTGTACGAATGCAAAGTAATTCCACCCTATTTCCCCATTAAAGGATAAGAACGACGAGATGACAAGGTTGTAAGATCCTTTTAACAATGCAAAAGGCTTTTCGAAGGTAAAAGCAAGAGACATTACTTACTTCATCGCTGAAATTCCGGAACGCAGCAACTCTCTCCTCTACGCAGTCTTGGCTAAGAGGTACGAGCTTCAGGTGTTCAATAATCTTCAAAAAGAAAAGCAGGAATCAGGGCAGATAATCAACGTTCTGCATACCATACATCAATAAAGTTATGTTTTTGAGGTGTTAATTAAATGCTCCTGATTCCATTCAGGAAAAATCATTTCATTGGTATTTATTGGTTTATCTCCTCACTTTGTGGAGGAGCAGGAATATTTTGTTCAGCGTCTACAAAATAGCTACAAAATGGAAAGATCGTCCCGATTATTAAGCAACAGAGAAGAAACATTTTAAAAATTCCTATAGCATTGCAGCACCTTCTAACTCTAATACTAAATTTTTTTTTTGTTTTGTTTTAAGCGATGTTATCTGAGACATTCTGGGCTGTCGAGGGCATTAGGAAGGCTGCACTTCAAACAGAACTCTTGAAACTTACATCAAAGGCCCTGTCAACGTGACCGGCGTGATATTCATCAAAGAACGTGATTAAGTCTAGCAGAAGGTAGAACGTGGAGTCAATGGATTTCTTTGCGCTTATCCCTTGAGCTTTGTACCTGAAAGAAATTGTTTTACAATTTTATTGTGCAAAACGGCAACCATTTAGAAACGCACTCTTGCAATTCTTGGAAGCGGAGACATCAAGCACAAGGACAGGAGGCATCTAACAGAGGACAGCTTTAATTTTTCTTAACCAGGAGGCAGAATTTTCACAGCTTGTGGCTTTTTTAAAATACTTTTATTCACTTCTAGCTTTCCATCAAATCCAGATTTCGTTTCCTTTTAAATGTTTACACTTCCCATATTCATGGGGAACAGCGACAGGAACCAGAGACCTGCAAGGCAAGCGCCATACAAGCATGTTTAACGTGCTGTTATACAGCAGACAATTCGCCAGCACAACTGCCTGCTTCAGGCAACACGTTAAGGCTTAGAAATGGGTTAGACGCTTCTGCGCGCTCTCTCCAGCTACACTTGCTAGGAGATGAATGGGAGGATGTGGGGAACCGACCATGGAGTGGTGTGGGAAAGCGACAGAAAAACAGGATGTCTCAAAGTTCGCCTGCTGCTGCCCGCGTAGCGTATGTGACAACACAGGGCGTGCGACCCTCGGTTATCAGAGCAGCCAGATCCTAATGGAATTGCGAACACTTCAGCTTACAAGGAAACTTGTTGTGACACGGTGACTGTGCTAAACCGAGTGCTGACCAGGTGACAAGGGCAGGAGGAGCCCATACAGCGACCGTGGGAAACGATGACTGACCGAGTGAAGACGACCGCTACGCTGATAGGTCAAACTGTGAGTCGACAGAGAATATAACCTGGGACCGTGTCCTGCAACAGTTGGGACCCTCACCACCATCACGACTTGAGAATCACGGATCAACGGGACACTGCTGACTCCAGAGGACTGGTGGGATGCCGCGGACCTGCAGTGGTGACCATACTGCTGCCGTGCTCCGCAGTACTGCTTCTTTTCACTACCTTTTCTCTACTTCTGCCTTTACTCTATTGCTTACCTTAGAGCTATTCCTGGGGAACTACAATAAAGCTCTGGTGAACAGCATTTGACCCCGTTTGTGTCTTAATCTCAAGTCTGGGAATATTACGAACCTCCCGGACCAACAACCAGACCAGGACGTAACAGAGGGCTGTCTGCTCTCACTCCTAGCAGCACAAGGTCAGAATGGAGCTCCTTCCTCAAGGTAACAGTAAGAGCGGCCAAGTGCATGGAACACACCATGCACTGTGCTGCTGTGGAAGCCAGACAGCCTCTCGGCCTTTTCCATCGGGTGTCTCCCCTGTTCCAAAAACATCACGAGAACGCACAGGAGGAAAGCTGCATCGCTACAGTACTGTCTGCAGTACGGTACATGAAGAAAAGCCCTGTATTACACTTAATTGGCGAGAAGATGAGCTAATCAGAACTGTTCTGGCTTTGCAACCTTGAAGGCTTGCAGCTGTGAAGTGGCATTATCGAGCCGTAATATTTAGCGCTCTCATACAGATCAAAGCAAGTAACAAAACAAAGCCCATTATGGCCTTTACTGAAGCTTAAACTCAAGCCATAGGTTTAATCCTCCTGAATGTCTGCTACCAAATGAGTATCTCACTAAGTCTACAGGGCACTAATTTTCCCTCAGCCTGCAGCCTGACTCAGTGAAGGAATGGCTGACTGAAGGAGTGACTGGCAAGTGCTGCTCGACAACAGAAGAACAGCGAAGGCCTCTGACTGACATCAATACACTTCTCTATTTGTCTTCCAAATTTCCATTTGTGTTCCCGATTTCTTTCCCAATTTCCAAGTGCCAGCAAGCGTGCTTGGTTTATTTTTATTCTCTCCGCACCAGAACGGTTGACAGTAAGCCACTTCTCACAGGTACTCACATTTTGCTCTAGTAAAATACAGGAACCGCCCACGGCAGTCACTGTGACAAGATGCGCCAGAAGATGATTTAAAAAATCCCAAAGCTATTTTGCAATTACAGCCTTTCAGAAGCAGGTTATTCCTAACTTCTAGCTGCTGATGAATCTCGAGCACTAACGTGTCTCAGACGCTGATTAGCACACCGACACTGCAGGTGACACTCCTTTTGGTCACTTCCACTCCTCTCCCTTTTCTAAACACCCCATGGCATTCTCCTAAAGTAACAGGCTGTGGAAAGGAGGTCCGCTGGTTGCACTAGCCATATACGCATCTCGCCTTAAATGTTTCCTTTTTAGCTTTCATTAAAGCAGCAACGAAAGAGTCCTCAGACAGCTACTGAACTCGCTGCTCTGTTGCACAACTCACAGCTGCTGGGTTTGTAGCTCTTTCTCAATATTATTTGGAGGTGAGTTGTGCGCAATGATTCAGCAACTGTTACTATATTCTGCTTTAAAAATAATCTAAACCATACTATTCATTATATTTATTCCTTCTTAATAGACTCTGTCTCCAGTTGGCAATCCTGTAATTCCTTTTTTCCCCAACTCACCTACAGATAAAGGCTTCTTGCCAAATTTACCTGACCTGCCCCCAAAGATCACGTTTCTGGTTTCAGTACTGCAAGACATGATGAGCAGGACAGGGTAAATCCTGACCTCTTCTCTGTTTTCCTGAATACGCTGCTGCAAATGCCGCAGCCCAGCCAGCAGCGACGAAGTCACAAGCTAACAGCCACTGAACCGACAGTGCCAGGTCAGGTCCAGCTGAATTTCTCAGTCCTGCCCCCTTGTCTTACCTCTCGGCAATGGAATGGGCCATGTTCTTCAACCGCTCTTTGTTTGATTGGGGAGTGCTGATCTGGGGAACGACGGGACTGAGGAGCTTGTTCATCAGTTCTAAAACTTTGTCAGGGTTCTGTTGGTATTAAAAGTTACAAACAAATCAAAGGAACGTGATGGGACTTAGTGTTTTAAACTCGCTGAAGAAGCAGAAAGGTCTCACCCAGTGGCGCCTAGTGCAAGTTCAGAGACGCTTGTCTCCCATAAACAGTCAAGATCATAGTAGCTATGAGCGACGTAATGCTGCTGGCTCACGTTAAAGTATTTTCCCCTAATTTTCCTCTAAAACAGTGGCTATGGCTGTATCCACTTTTACTTCAAACCCATTTCAAAAGGAGACAAGAGTATTCACTATAAAGCCCCACTATTTTAGACTTCAACACCTATGAAACTGGAAGAGCACACTCCAAGTAAATAAGTTCACTAGCCAGAATAAAATCACACACAGGGCAACCTCTTCAAAAGACCACATTGATCAAGAACCAGAATGTCACAAATCAGAATGGGCTGGAGTGCAATCCATCTGGGTTTGCTCATTGAAACCCCTCTCCATGCAGCCAGCAGCTCTGCTTTAACAGCAGCAGAAACAATCCGCTTGAAGAATGGCAATTCAATCTCTGAGATTAAACCTCCTAATCAGAAAGAGAATGTTTGGGAAAAAAAGAATGGTGAACCAGGTACATATTCAAGGCAGCACACAGAAGATATTTACCTTTGCAAGGTCATAGAGTTTTGCGGCTTCTTCAAACAATCCTTTGTTTTCTGCTGCAGCAGCCACTTTGTTAATAACGGGTTTTGTGTCACTTGTAAACTTGTCTATCACTCCAGGCTAAAGAGGTGAGACAAAAACAAAAGGAGAGAAGAGAAACCCAGATGCTTAAAAACTCCTGGATATTCTGTCAAGGCAATGAATCTTTTACATGTTGGATTATGATGAGAATGCCCCGTGCATTTCCATGGGAACGCGCAAAAGGGACATGTTAAAAATAGAAAGAGCTCTTGTGAGCGAGACTTTCTCCAAAACGGAGTCAGCTCTGAGACATCTGCGGTTTCTAATTCATTCAAAATGACCCAGAAAACAGGTCAAATTCTAAATTATTTTCATTGCTGATGACACATTACAGAGCAGAAGGAAACACAAAAGACTTCAGCATATAAACGTGCCAGGGTCTCCAGGGATGCAGTTTGTGTACCTTGGCATGACGGGTTGCAAGCGAAATCTTACATGGATAGATTAAAGGGTGACAAGAATTTTAACAGAAACAATAAACACAAGTAGACTAAGAGAGACGAACGACTCGGGGATATCTGGAAAGGATTGTACTGCAGTTGAAGATGTAAAAGTAAGACTCTATCATCTAGAAGAATTTATTTTAAAACTAAGATTGCTGGTTTCATCCTAAAGAAACACAAGAATACAGTTACATTTAAAAGGAACTGAGTAAAGTCAAGAAAACAGAATTCACCACTAATGATATAATCTAAAAACTATCTATTTTATGAAGAACTGTAGAACGAAGAAATATTTTAAAAGATTACCAAGTTACCTTGCTCTCCTGTGTGCAATCTCACTGCTTTTAAACTGACAGAACAAAAACGTCCAAAAGAAAATCCTGCCAGAAACAACTTTTTTTTTTTGGACAATAGCAACGATTGCAGCATGAGCCGTAATCTTAACATTTAAATGATTCTGGAGGCTGCTTTACATCAAAAGCTTCCAAAGTCACCATGGCGAACAGAAAAACTTCATTGACTATCTAAAATTTTAATCATTTGCATGCACTCTCTTCCTTTTGGGTGAAACCTTAAGGTTTCCTTTATCTTCTGACCCTATAAGCTTACATGTTACTTTTGGATTACTGCTTCGACAGAAGAAGTAAGATCCATCGCAACCAAAACCGGCTGACCTTTGATCCAACACTTACCCTCATCTACAAGGAGGGGACAGATCAGTTGTGGCTACGCCTGAAGTCTGTTAGTCCTTGCTCCCTTAACTACATTTCCCCTCTGAGGTGAACGAGGATAACGTCGTATCGGTAAGTTTTCACACGCACACCTCAGTTAAAAGAACAATCTCACACCCATTTACAAGAAAGCCGTTTTCACGAATTGCTTTTTACAAATGCTTACTAAATTCCATTTCCTACCGTACAGATGAAATTCTGACCTCACTGGAGTTACCCGATGCCATTTGTTCCTTTAGTTACACTGGCTGCCTACAGGGACACAGTCTGCCCTGCGGTTCCTGACTTGCCTTCTGTTCGGGCAGGTAACAGATTATTCTGTAAAAGGATCGCATACTCGGAGAACTTGTTTGTAAGCAAACACAGTAATAATTCAGCTAGTGAAAAATAAAGAAAAGCAAGATAGCCTCGTGACTGCTTTGGGAATCACACAGTTTGTGCTTTTTATGTAAAATACAAATATAAATTGTCAACTCACCTTCCTGCTACCATCGTTTTCCAGCTTCCCAAGAATCATATCAAACTATATCCCCAGAGATGTAAAGTAAGAAAAAAGGAAACAAAAATAGAGAGATGAATTGCACATATTTCCTAAGTACAAAGATGCAGCCACAGATGAACGAAAAACAGCGACCAGTGTCAAAATTAGTTGTACGTAAATAACAAGCAAAAAGACGTGATCAAACGTCTTAAACACAGGGTCATTGCGAGATCTCCCGTGATCTGGGTCTGCATCACGCAGAAAGAGTAAACAACTGTTTAAGACTGTCCTGCGTGAAAGAGTAAAATGACAAAATGCATTTCAGTTTAAGTGAGGAAGGATAAAACATGGCAAAACGTACCTCTCTGCTTTCGATTACTAGTTCACTAACGCAACGCAAGAACATATTCTCTCCCTGGCTGTCCTTCTCATTCCTACAAAAGAAAGGGAAGCAGGAAGGTAATCCTGTTTCTGAGGGCTTCCCAGATAAGAATAATCAGGCAGTGATAACTAGGAGAAAATCTACAAGCATATACCAGCTCCTACCTGAGAAAGTAAAAATACTGCAGAGCTTCCCTTGGATCTGTTGATTCAAACTTACGGGTGTAAAGCATCAAAAGCCGCACAAAATTGAGGCGCCTGACGCCAGGAGGGTCACCAGCTTCGTGGCTTACTGCAACATCAGAAACAATACTATCAGAGAATCTAATGCCAGGAAATATTGCTCTGATCCTCATCTCAAACAAGGAAGAGCCAGAGCTCTAAAGCAACTAAACCAATTCACTTTTAGGAGATTGTTCGGATAGATGCCGCTTGTTTTGCCAGTTACGTAAAGCACCCTGTAGACACTGCAGGTCTAAGGGCTCAGAAAACACTCCTTTATTGTAAAGCAAATACGCAGGACTTACATAGCTGTGCACTCTGCCCAGAAGATTTCAGGAGCAATTTTAACTCAAACAGGACCAACGCAACATGAACAGCGTGACAACGCAAGCGCTCTGTCCGGAAGAGAAAAGCAATTGCAGCCTCAAACTGTGCTGTCAAGAACAATACTTGGAAGTAGAGGAAAGGCTGCTGGTTCACTGCAAAATGTGATTCACCTGAAAAAAAACAGAACACACACACACAGAGGGTACGTGAAAATGATTTTGCAAATCAGAGAGCACTGACAGTGGATGCTTCCTGTCACAGTGCACCGTTACTGCTCATTCAGTGCCAACAGAAATAAACACATTAGACAAAACTGAATACCTAATCACACATCAGTGGCTTATAACTGTTCCACTGCAAGCTTATCACGAAAGACCACAGCATAATGACTTATTCAGTGAGTGAAAGACAGTACACAGTTACTCAGAAAAGTTCCTTTGTTCTTTTCAGACAATGAACCATCAACTCTGACAGACTGCAAGAGATTCTCTGAAGACCACAACTTTCTGTCTTCACTTACGCCAAGTGGTACAAATAACGTTCAAAGCCTGGATTCTCCTACTCAGTGACACCAATGGTAGCTTATTGTATTTCTTTTTCACGTATTTTTATCTGCGTGTGAGCAATGCTACAAACTAGAGGGCTGTGGAGAATCAAGTTCTGTATGTCTTGGACAGCCCAAGTGACCCGATGATGATTAGGGGAAAAGGTACTCTCTTGGGCTGCCGATGTTCCTAAAACTTTCTGAAATGGAAGCAACTGTGATTTGGGTCCCCACAAAACTACTTGAAATAGTAATTTAAGCAAAACAATGAACGACGGATGCACACAGAGAAAAGCCTTGGAAATACATGCCTACGTTAGGTGACAATTGCTTTTCTGTTCTGTATTCCCAGAGTTGTGAGTTTTGCCAAAGGACCTTAGCATATTTATGGCGAGAGAGAGCAATCCATAATTTAGTAGGGATAAAGTACAAATAGCAGCAGTGTTCACAGGTGAATATTCACTCCCTGGATCGCTGGGAACACAACAGGACTCATTCACCACGTCCTACTGAAGTCTGACACTAGGGAAGCAGGCTGCCCATAAACACCCTAAAGATGCCTGTCACTAGTGGAGAGCTATACGGATTTACGTGGAGTCTGGGGCTTGTGCAGTAACAACTGACAAGTGCCCTAAGCAGAAAAGCAGAGCCCCAAGCAACACATCTCTTTGTGGTTTCTTACCATAGTCTTCTAACAGCTGCTTCTGGAACTGTGATAATGTTAGTCGGTCTTGTGGAGAACTCGCGCCACTGTCATCAAAACACACTTGGTTCAGCTAAAACACATATCCAAAAAAAGAAGCACAGCTATTTCAACTTCACCTTGCACAAGGGATACACTCAGACAATACTCATTCCATCTGAAGCCCCTCTGAAGATTTGACCAACTGACTAGAAACTACTTTGAGTCACACCATCAGGTCCAAACATTGCTGGGAAGACAAGACCCCTAACGTAGGAACAGCAGGAATCTATATAGATATGACGCAGGGGCCCTTTCGTATCTGTCCAGGCCAGCAAACTCCACTGTTGAGACTCTGAATGCTCTCTAAGCAATAATTAAAAGCAGTATTTTTTTTTTACCCAGTCTTAACAAATACATCACTCTACTCCCTCTTGCTGAAAAAGTAGAGAAACAGGTACTGACCAGTACCTATCACGCCCCCACCAAAACCGCACGGACTTTGGACTAGAGAGACATTGACAGCATCTGCTTTTGCCAACTGACACCAACATTTCAGCCACAATCCACCCAGAAAGAAAACCTCAAAGGATCCTCACTGCAGCAAGCTAACAATATTTGTAGAAACAGCTGCAAAGACCAGCGTCAAATGAAGAACAAGACTCAGGTTTCCAGGCTTTCGCTATCTGCAAGGTCAGGTCACCAGACCTAGAAGGAGCGAGGTTAGCAGAGCAGTGCAAAAATGCAATACCGTTTAGACCTGTTCTTAAAAGAAAAGAAAACAAAACAACAAACACCACCATGACCCCAACACCAAACTTACTTTTAGCCAAAGGTAATCTTCTGTTTTATCAGCAACTTCACTCTGGTTATCTGTAATGTCACAGCGGCCAATAATACAATAAACAGCCCTTTTGTATGGGTCAGTATTATTTCTCAGAGCTCGTCTGTAATGAAGACGCAGTTTATTTTCTGCGGCAGGAGACAGTCTAACGAAAAAAAAAGATTGAAAGAAAATGCATGAAACCCATCTTTCTCTGTATGACGAAACCTGGACGCTCATCAACATAACAGGTGCATATTTCCAGCAAAGGCACAATGACAGTAAGCCCCGGCCGATAATTCTTGCACTTTCTATTTACACATGCGTGTAAAAACTTTGTACACATGAATTTAAACATATAATGAAAGTTATGGGGGATCATCTTCAAATACTCATTGCAGGGTGTGTGTGTAGGGGGAATCAGATGACAGTCTCTTTAGAGGTGCATTAATATTGTGGTAGATTTTTGCCTGACTCTGCTATTGCATCATTTCGGAAAACGAGAGCTCACAGTGTCTTTGGAACTCTTTGGGTTAGGAACTAACAAGTGAACAGATCATTGTACCATGAACCCTTTTAGGAGAGACACTTTCACCTTTATTGTTAAATACCGCCACAATGTTCTTTGTCATTCTATTTCTTATACCTTCTTGTAGAGAACGTCACAGAATTGAATCGATAAAGTGTTCTCCTAGACTAAGACATTTGTCAAACCTGTAGGCACAGTACCTTTTCCTAGCTGAAATAAAACCAAATTACAGTGCACCTCATTAAAATGTTTGTAATGAGAACAATTACAACACTTGCACTGAGGTTTCTAGAACAATCTTATTATAATGAGCACTCCTAGATACTCTCTACAAACCAGGTTAATTTATAGAAGAACAACATGGCATACGCCACTCAGCAAATGGAACTGATTTGGGTTTTTCCTTTTTTTAGACAAACCGATATGTGCTTGCTCACGTTTTCATACCTGAAGAGCCCCAGGACATTCAAAACATTGCAGGATGAGGGCTTGCCACGTATGAATGAAACCATCATAGGCTGAGGTGGGATATTACAGGTTCACATCCAGGCACTTAGCTGTGCCCTCCAGTTTCCCTCAATTTCAGCCAGTACCTCAGCACAGCGCCATTCCCCTGAAGGGAGCACAGCAATAACGCAATAGCTGACTGTGCGCTTGTCTGAAATTCATTGCAAGTGGAAAGATAAACAAGATAACCTGAAACACAACAGGAGAGCTCAGAGCGCACCCTAAGATGCACCGACTCAACTGCTTGCAACCACAGAATCAGTAGCTCGGCCAGGCGCCTCCATCAGCTGAGGGAGAGCAGAAACTGGAAGAGGGCAACAGGCACAAGGAAGTAGTGAGTGAAGGCCTCTAAAGGCCTCTAACAAGCACTACTTGCTTTTATGGTGTGGCATTCTTATGGAAACAAGTGTAGTAAAAAGCATTCCCCAAAGGAAATTCAGCTAAAATCAACGATGGGGGAAATACAGACGCAAGACTTGTGGCAGCAGACTAAATCTGATCTACTGTATGCAGTATCCTACCGTTACACAGGGCTGGTCCTACGGTTAAAAAAAAGCTACACCACCATATTATTTTTGAAATGTAAATTTTTGCATCTTTTGAAACAATTCTTTCTCTATGGAGACTTCTAGACTTCAGAGCCACAGATTAAAATACGCAAACTTCTTTCATGTAATTTAGGTAGGTAATGTAGCAGGTAACAAACACCAGGCAGCCATCACCACCAGAAGAGACCTGAGCTTCTTACATTTCTACCGAGCCACTGATTATTTCACTACTCCACAGCAATTCCCACCCCTCACAAAGATCTTTCCCAGTCCCCAGGTACCTTTTATCTTTACTGTGCATGTACTCCTGGAACCAGGTTTTAAACTCTCCCAGCTGGTGCTGTGCCCGTTTCACCACATGCATGGCCGCAGTCAGATCTCCACAGCGCATGCAGTAGTAAATCAGTGCCCAGACAGGATGACCTTCCACCTCACCATCCTGAAAATAAAGTAAGAAATAATTAAGTTTTTTTTAAAAGCAGCATATTTGAATTAATGTTCTTTACCTCTTTCATTATTTCTGCCCTTATACTCACACACTGCTTTTGGTAAAAAGTTCTGTTTGTGTTACAGAAACTAGAGGTCATGAGGTTTAAGTTCTTTGGAAGCTGTGCACATCTTAGCAGCAGAAGATGGGCCTCTCTTCCGCTTGCCCAGATTTCAGTTCCGAGTGAGGTTCTGACGATCCCAGAACCGGCATCCCGCTATCCTCCCACCCAGGAGCTGGGCTTGGATTACACCACTGAGGTATTAAAAACATTTGTATCGAAACAGAAAGATACCAAACTAATCATGGATCTCGGCACGTAAGAAAAGGACAGCTAGGCTCAGCCACATGGTGTCCAATGTTATAATTTATTATTATTTCAAATATATTTTTACTATAATTTTTCAGCCCAGCCTGCCTGTTTATCTGGTCATTTTGTAGATGCCCAGCTATGCACTTTCTACTATGCATAGGATTTTATTCAGATTCCTAAATGAAGAGTTTGGGCTACAATTCAGATTAATTCATTACATATTTAGTCATTGACAACTGCTGTCATCATCTTCAAATAAGTGAAAAATAAGTGAAGAGGAGAAAAAGCAAAACAGGGAGATTATGTCGTAACGTATTTTAATACTTCCTTGTCAATCTTGAAAAAGATGACCAGAAGAGATCACTTCTGGAATTTAGAACTCAAACTACCGAGCACCACGCCATGCTTTGGGACTCCTCGTGGTTTTGTCTGTCTTTCGTTTTCCTAATGAAAAATTCTAGGGAGGGAGTAAGAGCCCGCTGCCCTAAATGCGGTTTAAACAATAGGAAAACCACCGGAGGCTGCACGAGTTCCCTGGCTGTGCAAGAGCAAACAGGTTTGTGTTATTATTTTAGCTCAGTTGCTGAAAGCGATGGACATACCTGGAGACCAGGGACAGGCGCAGGGAGTTTGATGTTCAAGAAGCTGTGGACTAGCTGGTAGGTGCCTGGGACTCCACCCAGCTGAGCCTGGTGCAAGTTGCCAAAGACTGTCACGAAGGTGTAATTTTTATAACTGAAAAACAACACAAACAAACCAAACGCAAACAGACTGAAACACACTTGTCACAAAAACATCCGCTGCCTTTCAGATCCAACCAAATTAGAAATTTAAAGTATGTTACCTCAATGTTCAAACATTACCATTACAACAAAATGAGGCAAAAACTTTTGTCGATTTAGGAAGATCCTTGTGTTCAGCGGTCTCGAGAGAAACCATGCTTGGAGTCTGCGGTGTACTGCTCCAGGTTCAACTCTATTATGAGGTTCCTCTCACGAGGCTCTCTTAGTACTAGGTTAAACTCAATTACGTAACTGGCGTAAAAGCCTTTGCATCCTAATGCTTTAACTCTCAATCCTGTCACAAAAGAACAGCTAAGCGCCAGCAATATGTTTGTCTCTCCTCCCTACCCTATGGACATATACAAACATGAGGGCCATGGACTTACCAGAAGGAAACCACAGAGAAAAAGGGAATTTAGAGAAAAACAACTGGTGAAGGCAGCTCTGGGAACACCTTCTAAAATTACCCATCAAAGCCTTCAATCAAGGCACGTCGATTTTCTATATTCTATATAAAGACATTCATCTTTAGAAGCAGGAGTCTTGAAACACTGTGCACTGCAGAAATACTTACATAAGCAGCAGCAATAAATTACATTAAGTTCTATTTTTCTCTGCAGCACACAACAGACTCGTGCACCACCAGACTATAAAACTGAAAAGCTACGCTAAACATAGGCAAGTATCGGTGTATCTTGACATTATGGCTGAGTTAAGCATGTGCTCCTTAGGGCTTAAGATCACAGTTGCTCCAAGGCCACTAATGGAAGAACAGCTGTGAGCAGTACTACATCTCCTCCACAGGCGAGGGGCTAGTGAGGCAAGGGAACGAGGGGCTAGTGAGGCAAGGGAACGCCCCAGTATTAGCCACTTCCTGCTAGGAAAGAAAAGCTACAAAGCAAGGCACAGTTGGTTTTGGGTTGGTATTTTTTAAAAAAGAAAATAAAATAATCAAGCCTCAAGGTCCCAATTTCCAGAACTGGGAGGGTTGGAGGGGAACTACACGTAACTAATTCCTTATTTCAGTTAGCAGTTACCGGCACTGTGAAAATTTCGTAAGTTGGCTATTTGGCAAACCAGGTTAAGAGTCGCTGGCTCATCGCATGCTGCTGAGACCGAAGAACTGGAAGCAGAAGACCATTCCGACATGTGGGCTCACGCGCGCACAGGCAGGCACGCCGCCACCACCCCTGGGGTGATGATGAGGTGCGGCAACTGACTCTCAGGGGATGAGAAGAGGCTGTGCCAGGAGGCGAAAACATCTCTTCCCAGCGTGCTGTGCCAGAGCGCGGCACTTTCCGTGCTCAGATGGCAGATCTGTATCCGTAACAAATGCCCACGTACTACACTGCAGCTATTGTCTGCTTTCCACTGCTGAGCTCGCCTGCTGGCATTACCTCGGCAGCTCCCAGGTAAGAGACACTGCAACATCCACACGTGCAGTGAATAGGTCATACGGCCGACCGGGCGTTCAGCTTTGGGCTGCTCCATAGACTGCAGTTCCCCAAGCATTTTCTTGGTCAAGCAGCTTAGGCCCGCATGATTCTTGCTGACACAGACAGTAAGCCACTTCCCAGAGTATGAAAATCATTGCTAGACGTCTCAGCGCCAGCCTCTTCAAATTCTACAAAAACCTTTCGGTGTAGAAACGGCATGATCCGAACCCGCCTCATTGCACCAGATGTGTCCACAGAGTTGTCCTCACTGCCTCCCAGCCCTAGCTCCTGACAGTGATCAGCAATCAGAAAGGAGTAAGAAAAGGGGGGGGGGAGGGGAAATAGATTGCAGAGGGGAAATAGATCTCTTTTCACAAGTGAAAAATCTTCACGTAAATACTCTGTATCCGTTACAGGGATAAAGGCAACACAGAAGAAAGAATAAAAGGCCTTTGTGTCTTCTAAACAACCTCCCCATAGATTCAAGGCCTTTCTAACTAGAACAGTTTTTAACTGAAACAGCTTTATCCTCAAGTGGCTGCTCTAAGCCCTGCAGAACAGAAAAGACAGGCAACAGACACTTCTGTGAGCAGCAAGAGGCAGCCAACTTGTTAATGTGTTTGTGCGCATTACAAAGTCATTCTGGCTTATTATTAGGGAGCTCTATTAACTGTGCTACCCGGAGAGTTCACCTTACCTTTGTTCTAGGTAGTGCAGAGCCTGCCTCACGAACTCCATACGCACCTCCATGTTGGTCCGGACTTTCAAGGCATCGCTAGCAGGAACCAGAGTAACGTCAGTCATTTGTTTCACCATGGCCCACATCTCGGAGATGTTCTATAAACAAGTCATTCCAAGCACAGAGAATGAACACGTACAGAGATGAACAAGCAACATTGTTTTGAGCTACATGGTGTTTTGATGCTTAAGAAAAGCATAAAAACACGACGGTAATGTCAGTTTAGATTTGTAGTGGAGATACCGGAGGCAGTCACGAAGGTAAGCCGCTTCTGAAATTCAAATTTCCCAGGCCTCCCTGCATAATTCTTGCACAAGAAGATGGCTATAAATAGTCTACCTGCAGTTGTCACACAGGATCAACAATGGTTTCCAAAATAGGCTGGGTACTCAGTGCTCAACCTCCTTCACCATTCCCAGCTTGTACGTACCACTCAACAGATACCACAACAGCAGCAGCCTTCCGTATAAGAAATTGCTCTGGCTGCCACTGGAAAGCTGCGCGATCAGCTGTGACGAGAAATGTCTAAAGGACACTGATGACTCGGACAAAGACTCAGGGCTGAAAAAAAAAAAGCTTTGAAAGCCATCCACATCTGCTCATCTATAAGGATGAGATTGTATCAGAATCTACAGGACTAGAGTATCCTTGCTGAAACAGCAAAATACTGAGAAGTAACAGCACTGTTAGCTCCAGGAAGGGCAGGCATTTGATCTCAGTGCTTCAAAGCAGCAAGAACATTGAAACTCACCGCGTTGTCCCTAGCAAAACAAACTGAGCTGTTCAAAGCCAAGAAGCACGTCTGTAATTCAGATCCGACTGAAGCATTTGCCCCTGAGCTTCTGAAGAGCTTTTTGCTCTCCCCATTTGCACAGTTTTTTCATGACTTGACCCCCCTGCAGTATTCCCCCTCCAACTGTTTCTCAAAGGTGGCCAGGTTTGTGCATTTGTTTTCTTGGGGTGGATCACAGCAACACAATTAAAGGAGTGGGGAAAAAAACAAAAGCGAGCAGAAAATTGGTTTAAGGCCAATCCTAGGGGCTTTATGCTTTGCTATGGGAGCCTACTTCAGCTCCAGCCGGGTCTGACTGAAGACCCTTCACCTACAGCTAAATGCACTCAAAGGATATTAGTAGGCCACATTTTGAAAACCGAATACAAACAGAACCCATTTACAATGAAAAGCAATGTTTTTTCCTCAACAGCTCATCGCTCACGATGGGACACTGCAGTGAAAGCAGGTTCTTTTCTTCCTCACTGTGTTAAGAAATTTTGACCATGACAAGGTTCGTCACAGGTGGGCCCTGCTGTACTAGAGAAGATTCCAGTATTGGCTCTGTGTTTTCTGTGGAGCCATGCAATTTTTTTTGGCAATATCAGTATTTTTCCACCAATGTCAGCAGGCTGTTAATCACAGCTGAAGACAGAT
>VZSC01019043.1:31874-45808 GCA_013398225.1 Steatornis caripensis
GGGAGGGGAAATAGATTGCAGAGGGGAAATAGATCTCTTTTCACAAGTGAAAAATCTTCACGTAAATACTCTGTATCCGTTACAGGGATAAAGGCAACACAGAAGAAAGAATAAAAGGCCTTTGTGTCTTCTAAACAACCTCCCCATAGATTCAAGGCCTTTCTAACTAGAACAGTTTTTAACTGAAACAGCTTTATCCTCAAGTGGCTGCTCTAAGCCCTGCAGAACAGAAAAGACAGGCAACAGACACTTCTGTGAGCAGCAAGAGGCAGCCAACTTGTTAATGTGTTTGTGCGCATTACAAAGTCATTCTGGCTTATTATTAGGGAGCTCTATTAACTGTGCTACCCGGAGAGTTCACCTTACCTTTGTTCTAGGTAGTGCAGAGCCTGCCTCACGAACTCCATACGCACCTCCATGTTGGTCCGGACTTTCAAGGCATCGCTAGCAGGAACCAGAGTAACGTCAGTCATTTGTTTCACCATGGCCCACATCTCGGAGATGTTCTATAAACAAGTCATTCCAAGCACAGAGAATGAACACGTACAGAGATGAACAAGCAACATTGTTTTGAGCTACATGGTGTTTTGATGCTTAAGAAAAGCATAAAAACACGACGGTAATGTCAGTTTAGATTTGTAGTGGAGATACCGGAGGCAGTCACGAAGGTAAGCCGCTTCTGAAATTCAAATTTCCCAGGCCTCCCTGCATAATTCTTGCACAAGAAGATGGCTATAAATAGTCTACCTGCAGTTGTCACACAGGATCAACAATGGTTTCCAAAATAGGCTGGGTACTCAGTGCTCAACCTCCTTCACCATTCCCAGCTTGTACGTACCACTCAACAGATACCACAACAGCAGCAGCCTTCCGTATAAGAAATTGCTCTGGCTGCCACTGGAAAGCTGCGCGATCAGCTGTGACGAGAAATGTCTAAAGGACACTGATGACTCGGACAAAGACTCAGGGCTGAAAAAAAAAAAGCTTTGAAAGCCATCCACATCTGCTCATCTATAAGGATGAGATTGTATCAGAATCTACAGGACTAGAGTATCCTTGCTGAAACAGCAAAATACTGAGAAGTAACAGCACTGTTAGCTCCAGGAAGGGCAGGCATTTGATCTCAGTGCTTCAAAGCAGCAAGAACATTGAAACTCACCGCGTTGTCCCTAGCAAAACAAACTGAGCTGTTCAAAGCCAAGAAGCACGTCTGTAATTCAGATCCGACTGAAGCATTTGCCCCTGAGCTTCTGAAGAGCTTTTTGCTCTCCCCATTTGCACAGTTTTTTCATGACTTGACCCCCCTGCAGTATTCCCCCTCCAACTGTTTCTCAAAGGTGGCCAGGTTTGTGCATTTGTTTTCTTGGGGTGGATCACAGCAACACAATTAAAGGAGTGGGGAAAAAAACAAAAGCGAGCAGAAAATTGGTTTAAGGCCAATCCTAGGGGCTTTATGCTTTGCTATGGGAGCCTACTTCAGCTCCAGCCGGGTCTGACTGAAGACCCTTCACCTACAGCTAAATGCACTCAAAGGATATTAGTAGGCCACATTTTGAAAACCGAATACAAACAGAACCCATTTACAATGAAAAGCAATGTTTTTTCCTCAACAGCTCATCGCTCACGATGGGACACTGCAGTGAAAGCAGGTTCTTTTCTTCCTCACTGTGTTAAGAAATTTTGACCATGACAAGGTTCGTCACAGGTGGGCCCTGCTGTACTAGAGAAGATTCCAGTATTGGCTCTGTGTTTTCTGTGGAGCCATGCAATTTTTTTTGGCAATATCAGTATTTTTCCACCAATGTCAGCAGGCTGTTAATCACAGCTGAAGACAGATTAAATACATTTCCTTATGTTAACTCACTAGCAGTACCTTATCATCCAGTTCTGCAACCGCAGCGCAAAGGTCCACTAGGTTAGGCTGCAGATGTCCATTCACTATCTTCTCGTTATAAATATAAATCTGAAACATATTGAAAGTAAGCAAGTTTAACAATACATATCGCTCCCTTTCTCCCTCCCCAGCCACAGCAGCAAAATCCAAACCAGGCTTCAAGAACAGAGCGTCCCCAGCAAGTCCCTTCCGCTTGCCTCCCACATTAGCTGCTCTAATCCAGCACAAGCGGAATGGGCATCAGCACCAACTGCGCTCCCACAAAACAGCAAAGCCGCAGGCCTGCCTGGAGGCAGGCAGCAATCCAGCTGTTCGGGGGTTCTGCGGGGCAAAGCACTGCGCTGAATGCCCCGTTAGACTAACTGCAGCTAGTTGTCGGAGGACAAAGATTCAGAAGAGACCTCACAACTGGATGGCTGTGATATTCCCCTGCATGGCAGCCTCCCACCTGCTGACATAAAGGAAATAAGAGTTTTGCTGGTTTGTGGCAGTATTTAGGGAAATCTGACATAGGGAACTGAGCACAGAAACCTGGCCTTTCAGAACCTGCCCTTAAACGTATATAGACATGCACAAAACTGTTTTGATTTAAATCTTGGTCTTAATTTAGCTACTTCTACTATTGTTTATTCTACTCAGCTTAAAGATCTTCCAGCTGCATCTGAAAAAAGTAATTCTCAATACTAGAAAAGCAGTGCTGTTGTACTTTTTTCTTGCATGCACTGCTACTTCAAACATGCCCAGCGTGCCAATGAGATGCGGAGCTCAGAATTGCAACCAGAATCTAGCATCAGTGAAACCACATTTGTGAACTTGACCGTGTTTCTGTAAAACAGTTTGAACTAGACACGAATCCCAGAATCCCAGCACGGCGGGGACTGGCAGGGCTCTCTGGAGATCCCCCAGCCCCCCCTGCTAAAGCAGGTGCCCCCAGCGCAGGGGGCACAGGGACGCGTCCAGACGGGGTTGAATCTCTCCGCAGAAGGAGACTCCACAGCCTCCCTGGGCAGCCTAGGCCAGGGCTCAGGCACCCTCACACCAAAGAAGTTCTTCCTCACGCTCAGGGGGAACTGCCTGTGCTCCAGTTTGTGCCTGGTGCCCCTCGTCCTGTCGCTGGGCACCCCCCAGAAGAGCCTGGCCCCGTCCCCTGGACATCCGCCCTTTGGATATCGATGTGCACTGATGAGATCCCCTCCCAGCCTTCTCCTCCCCAGGCCGAACAGCCCCAGGGCTCTCAGCCTCTCCTCATGGCACAGATGCTCCAGTGCCCTCACCATCCTCGTTGCCCTCCACCAGTGGTTCCCCATCTCTCCTGAAATGGGGAGCCCAGAACTGGAACAATTAATCATTTCAGTGTGATTAAAAACGCATTTCATGGCTGATGATAAACTGAAACAGCACGGACTGCCTGATCTCCAGGGGTCCTGTCTATCCACTGAAACCCAGGCATTCTTGCACTCGAGCAGGGTGAGCTTAAGCACAGCTCAACCAGGCCAGCTCCTCCAGAGGGCTTGCCAGGAGCACGCGCTGACTGCGCCAAGTGTTCTGGTGGCAGAAGCCTGGCCACAACTGCCACGTCTCCACAACACATAGCAAGCAGCCTGCACGCAGCCCATAAACCTGATGAGAGCCCACCTGCCCACCCACAGGGAGGAGACAGCAACTGCAGCTACCCCTGGAACTAGCGCTGCTAGAGACAGTGAGCTTTCCATATCCACAAAACAGGAGGGAACAACGCCATCAGCCTCAAAGAACAGATATAATTATGCCACAACCGTAACACAGGAATGTTACAGTACAGATGGAACAAATTAATGTGCATTAACACTGACAAAATCAAACATACACTTTATCAGCGCGACCGTGCACCTTATTTAGCGATTCATTTCGTCACATTTGCCATAACCGAATGCGGACACAGAAGAACAGATGCATATGCTGCTATCTGGCTCAGCAAAGACCGAGCCAACGCACACGATCACAGTAATTGTGTGCAAATTAGGCGACGCTTTATCTACGCAGTTTTACATATCCCATTTTGAAAAAATCAAGACCTTCTCTTTCATTTTGTTTCCAACGGTGCTGGTAAACAGATTATCTCAAACAACAAAAGTAACAAATTGGTTACGTGAAGGTTTATCGGTTTTCCCTGAAAAATTTCAGAGGAAGTCTAATGCCACCAGACATTAACTCATAGCTGACGCACTGACACTTCTCATCAGCAATGCCATTAAAATGGGATATAATTTGACAGGCATCAGGATTAAAACTTCAGTGTGTTTTCTCCTATGCACACACATCAAAACGTGATCTTCCACAGTTAAGGATAAAGGGAACGTAAAGCCTTGATGTGCATACCATTACACACTGACAGGAATTCTAAAAAACATTTGTTTTTTTGAAAGGTTAAAAGAGTTTCAATTTACTATATGAGCATAAGTGACTTCTACAGTCACCTGTGGTGTTCAGAATCTCCTTCTAACAAAAAAAATCCTGTAGCAGACAGGTGAGTACACTTCTAAAAAAAGTCGGGCTAGATTTCTGCGGTTTCCAGTTGCATTTTAACCACAGACAGATGTTTTCATGTTTTCTGAGACATATCTTCTTACACACTACGTTCACAGATCTTTAATTTCCCCGCCTCTCTCTGCAGAAAACAATGCTTGGCTACGTTTTTCCCTTTCCACTCACCTGCCGTGCATACGCCATCTCCACGCTGTCCAAAGAGCTGCGACCTGGAGGCCCCAGCTCACCGCCATAGCTAGGCTGTTTAACGAGAAAGCATACGGTTACTGCAATGCATTGTACCAATACATCTACTCGTAAAGAACGACAGCAAAACCATGTTCCTGACAGAACTAACAACAGGGCTTTGAACTATCCACAGAATATAATGCAGCATCTCACTGCAGTACCCCATCACCTTCCCAATATAGCTTGAACTTTCTAAAGTGACAGAAATCCTCCTTATTCAGCGCACAAACCAACCATTAGCTCTCTAGAATTAGGACAGTAGTGTCTCTTGATAGCGTCTCACAACTTCAATTCCTTCCTTTTGTTTCTTGAAAGGTTGCTTGTTGCCACGTTAGTATCGTGCTGCAAAGCACCTAGCCTGAATCTCCACCACAGCAAGGACACAGAATTCCACAGACCAGCTCAATGGATCCAGTCTAGCAAAGCTGACACTCCGGTTTTGTCCTAGTGCTATGACACAGACAGAAAACGTGACTGCAGCGTTCAGTTATCTGCCAAAAAGCACCCCATTGCTGGTCAGCTGTAGGAGGGAGGAGGACACCGGCGATATACTGACCTGAAAAAGATCCTCTTCCTACCCACAGAGATTACGTCAAGATTGAGCTATTTTCAGTGTAGAGGCACAGCAGATGGAGTCACGGCATGGAAAATACGTACTTTTATAAAACTTGAAATATAATACTGACATATTCTATATTCTATATATTTTAACTTAAATTTAAATATTTAAACTTAAAAATATTCTATATATACTATTCTAATGCTGCATAAAGCTATCATTTTCAGTGTTCACTGCAAATCACAGGTATGTTTTCAGTACAGCCATTGCTGAATATGGACATTCACCACTCAGGTGGAAAGAATACTCCTAATCAAGTACGTAATATTCTCTGATATTTCCTCCTTCCTAAAAACATAATTCTTCGTTTCAGCACCGACACTGCAAGTCTTAGGTTTGAAAAATGAAATGCAATCATTTTAAAGACAGATCCCTTTGAGGTAAGCAGTCCTTTAATATCAGCTGCTTCATAAGCAGTGCTACAGCCACGATGGTCTGAAGATAAAAGCAAGACGAGCTCAGTGTAGAAGCACAATATTTATTAAGAAGCCAACTGATGTAGTTGGAGCAGGCAAAGAGGAACAGACAAGCTTTCAGAAAAGCAAGCATGTTTTCAAGTCTGAAACTGAAGCTACAGCCTTTGAATTTCAGACTTTGAACCAAAAAGCTCCTTTGACTCTCGCAGGTAGAGTCGGTCTGGAAACAGATGTCACCTCTCCACACAAACTTTGCTCAGCTTACTTCAGGTGTCTAGCTTAGGTAGCGATGAGGATCTAAGATGGTTCTTTACTTCCCCCAGGAGAGAGGATGCAAAGCACACAAGCTAAACATTGAGGGCGGCCGTAAGCAAACCCTGCGAGGGGGCCTTGCCGCACCTTGGTTAGTTATCAGGTAACTCAAGCCCATCTATATTCCTCTGAACTGGCAGCAGTGGCTTTTTCCAAGAAAGAGCAGGTACGTGTGCAGAGTTTTAAAATTAAGCTTTTTACCATCAAAGCTGCACATCCTCATTAGCTGTTATACTGCGCCCTAGCAATACCGTCAAACAGCTTCACTTTTTCTTACACCAGTTACCCAGAACGTCAGTACTTTATTGGGTAGATGGGATCGCCTTCGAATATTGCTTAGGGACACGTCCTACCCTGTCCTGGAAGAGTTCAGTTAAATGCCTGTACAAACAGACAACAAAGCCCAAACGCAATGGCCAAAAATCATTGTTTCGAGTTTAATCAGCTTCAGAGCTCAGCTCTGCCGACACCTGCCAGGCTGCAGCACGGCAGGCCCAATGTTTGCGGTATGACCTGGCTCATGTGGATTTCAGGAGACGATCTCAGAAAAGGGTAGCTTTTCTCCAGATGGGGCCAGTTTCTTATTTCAAATGAGGACAGAATGCTGCCAGGGTCTTCAGGTGCCTTCTGGGAACTGTATACCAACTTTGAAATGAAATAATACAAACATACGAACTTCCAGACATGTTACCAATCCGTCTACGCACTGAACAGCATCTCAGTCATTCCCAAATGCTTATCACCTTAACGTGGCATCAGTTTAACCCAGGTTCTCTTCTACGGTGGAGGACCCCCCCTTACACTCATGAGCACAGGTTCTTGCAAAGACAGCGGCTATCCACTGTCCTAGTCCAGGAGTTTTCATCAGGAAAATCCTCACAACTGTAAATCTAAAGACCAACAAAGTGACACAATTGCCATGGCCAAGAAGCAGTTCCGAGCTAGCTAGGAACTTACACGTGAAGAAAAAGGCATTGGCCTCTATTGAAAACCGTAAGAACTCTGGGACATTTGTCATTACTGCTTTCTGCGTAGCACACAACAGTTGATTACAAAATCAAAAATACTCGGTTGTGTTTGTCCCCGATACAGTGAAATATAAGTGCATGAAGGTATCAAAGACGAACCTGGACAATACTTTAAAATTGCTCGGATTAGTTTATCCCTGCATCAATTTCTCAGTAACAGCGCTATTTAAATTATGCTCATCCTGATTATAAAGCCAGGCAGATGCATTTAGACCGCAGGCGGTACAAAAACATCTTACCAAAAATCCAAAAGAAATCCTACTTTTCCTTTTTGCAGCTGAACTTACACTAAAAATACTCTTCGCAGTCACTCCTCACGGATACTGATATTCAGAAGCATTTGCATTCTTCTTTCAGTGCCAAATCATCTGACACAAATTCCTTTAAACCCACCTAAAACCCGACAAATTCTTTGTTCTAAAGAACAAAGAAGCTGTTAAAGCAGGTTTCCTGGGAAACAGACAGGATGGCAGAAATAGCGCTTTGCAGCCTTCCCCTGTGCTGTGCCAGATAAATTGCAGAGTTATTTAAAGTAATGCTAAATTATGGACGCTGTCATTAATTACTGATGAAGTTTCATCTTCTAAAGCAAGTGAAGAAGGGCACGTTGTGACTTCGTGTCACTTTTCAGCCAGTGCTCAAGCACCAGAACCATAAGGACTGGGGCTTTGTTTTATGAGTCTGGTTCCTTTTTCTCCTGCTGCTGCTGTGCAGCACCGAAGAGCATCCACGTGGCTGCCACTCCGGCGAGCTGACGGGTTAAACCCCACAGGTGAGGATCTGAATTCAAAAGTGCACGCCTGAAACTAAGAAATAACTTTCCAGGGTTTGGTGGGGGGTTTTTTCCCCCCCTTTCCTTTCTCCAATTTTAATTTTGCCCTCACCATTGCGTTTTGAGGATCACTTCACCTGCCACAGCTGAGAACTGCCACATTGAAATGAAATGCTTTAAATGCCCACTACCAACTTGGCACTTCAGCAAGGAAAAAAATTCAGGAACTCCAAAATTTGTGTTGCTTTTCTTTCCTATGCCAAGAGCCACGGGAGCAAGATTATTCCCTATATTTTCTATCTCATATTTGTATTCTGGCTTCACCTTTAAATTATTAAACTTAAAAAAAGCACTGGCTCACTGAACTCTCTCATGGCTGTGCTGAAAGGAAATTTCAAATGAAAACTAAAGCAGTGAGTCAGAGCAGGGAAGGCTGTTTCCACTCTTCACCCTGAATTGCGGAAACGGAGAGTTGTGCAGGCAATCCTTCTGCGGCTGGGAACCAGCCTTTCGAAAGGCATCCCCTATAAGATAAGGGGTGGGGGGGATTTGGGGAAGGGGCACGATATCTTTTGGCGGCAAGTCAGAACTTATCAAGTTTTCAAGCAAGGAAAAGATTATGAAAGATGTGTTGAAAACAGCAGCTAGGTGCATACAGGAAGAATCGTGTTTCGGGTCAGGTTCTTAAGCTTAACTGGAGCAGCAGAAGGAAAAGAAGGAGAAAAGCGGGTAACGCAGAGAGGACTGCAGAAGCGCAAGTGCACACACACATCTTTCTGCGTCTAGTATGATACTGCTTAAATGGCTTGTGCTGTTTTTACCAGCCACGTTTGCTTCTCTCTGCCCCGAATTTAGGTGTTTCCAAGATATTCTTCAGAACCGTAATATTTATTCCGAATACTATCCATCCATGAAAGCTGCAGCTACACCGCACTGCCATCACGTTTTTATCTTTTTAATTCATTTAGCCTAATGATGCTGCTTTTCAAAGGAGTCCTCCTTCATTTGTACTCAGCCAAGCATTCAGCCTCACTTGCACACCAAACCGCGTGCATATAATGATGCATTATTCATCACCCTCATATGCATATGCACATTCCTCAGCAGAAGTCTGGGCAGACATTTTGTCAGCACTCCAAATGGCTTGGCCAGCAGATGCGGTGAATAACTAGGCAGGAGACCGAGCTGGAGAAACACCATCAAAATACACCGCCGTACAGCAGAGGAGCAGAAAGCACCTTGCGCTCCTTGGGTTTTCAGGGGTATGAAGACACGATACAGAGGGGCAGAACAGAAACAGAAACAGCAACAGCATCTCTCCGTCACTGCGGGAGTGGGTTGCTTGACAGCAGGAGTGCAAGAGCTTGGGGTGGGGGTGGAAGAAATAAAAACCTGGAATAAAAGGACAAAAGAAATGCCTCACTACCTAGTGGAGCAAGATTCGGATCAAACTCCTTGAGGGCACAGATGTTTGACACCCTGAAAACAACACTCGGGCTTTCCCCCGCCAAGAAACACCTTTTTAATCAGCTCTGCTTTTCCCTTATAGGAAGGTGGCCAGGCTGGCGGACAAGGGGAAGCAGAAAACCCTAATGGCAAGCCCTGCACTATGTTGTTCGAATCATGAGCTTTGCCTGTTAATTGGTCTTATTTCCATGAATAACGTGTTGGTATTTCACTCTGCCCAAATTAGCTTGCCCAAAGCTTGAGAATTGGCTCGCAGGCAGACCAGCCCCCTGCCGCGTTTGGATCTGCGCCTTTTCAGTTGATTCTCCATCTCCAGAGGATATCAATTAAACCTCTACTATAGTCTACAGGCTGTGACTGTTTGTGTCACACGCACACAAAAAACTTATTTGACTGGAACAAGGCTTTAGAAGAAGAACCTGCTGTGGGGAGGTTAGATAACAGGCTTTTAACACAGTAGATGCACTTCAAACCTCTCAGACCTTTGACTTCTTGAGGCTAAGACTAGAATATATCAAGGATTTTAAATGCCCTTGAAATGACATACTGATACCACAAGTGCTTTGAAACGGAGAGTGGAGTATTACTGAGCGACAGTGTATATTGAGTCTTTAAACTCATTCATGAAAAACATTAGAGGGTTGGGGTTTTTTTCCCCCCTCCACCCACCCATCAATTTGACGCTTGGCATCTCGAGTGCCACAGGCTGTGGGTAGTGTCCATTTGACACTGGAACATCAGAAAAGGGGTTTTGCCTTTTTAAGACTAGGTTATTAAATTGCTTCTCCTAGCAGTTAATATCCACGTTTCGAACGGAAAACCCCAGCCCGGTAACTCACACACAAATCAAAGATGTTAGAAGCGATCAGAACAGCTGCCAAGTCATCAGACTCACATCCTAAAATAACAGCATAGCTGTTCCGAGTTTTAAATGAATTCGGCCTGCATTATTTAGCATTTCTAATACTGGAAAGCTGGACAGCGTTCTGAGAGGTCACAGTAAAGTATCAGTAAAATATTTTCTGGGGAAGACATCTTCTATAAAAAGATGTATGCTAACTGAGATTAACCTATATTTAAAAGAACAGTAATCAGAAAGGGACATTTCATTAACAACTTTAATTATTTCCAAATCCCTATACAGGTCATGCCCCATTAACACCAAGGGCTTTTTTTATTTCAATGTACTTTGCAGCTCTAAGTCATCCCAATGAAAAAGAATTTTTTTTCTTTTTTTAAAAAAAAGAGGAAGCGGGGAACACTGCTATAAAAAACTGGGCCTGTTTTCCGGCCTGAAAGCATTGCAACTTGCATTCCCTCACCTCCTACCACCTCCCCCTCAGGGTTACGGTTTTTGTGGAGCATCATGCAGGGGCTGCGATGTAACTTTGCGCTTCAGGGATCTCCGCTGATGTCTGATGCCTCTCAGCTCAGAAAGGTGGAGTTCCTACAACCCCGCACATAACTGTGCTTTATGCGTGCAACCGGAGGATTTTCTTTAAGAGAATAAACAGTAAAGTTTTAAATTGCAACAGAAGATAAGGAATGTTTTAAGTTGCCAGTCAATACTTCCTCCTGTTAAACACAGAGTCACTCTTGCCCAAAGGATTTGGTCTCTACTGGATCAACCCTGAATTGCTGAACATGAGAGGTCTTAGCGGCAAAAAATTTTAATCTGCCCTGCACGAGACAGCAAGGTAAAACGGAATGCATATTTCCCCCCCCCCTTTTTTTTTTTGTTGAATATTCATTTGGTTTTGCCAAGAAACCTGAAACTTCATCAGCCTCCTAAGAAAAGCCAGAAATTCAGGCTAGCAGGGATACTCTAAGACCTATGCAGGAGCACAACTCTACCTAAGAAACTGTCTGGTCTTACCAGTGTTGCAAAGGTTTCCTGAAGGTGACGTTCACCCCCATGTGTTTTCTGTCCCCTGGGTATATTGACCTAACACGTATTCGTGTGGCTAAGTTTCCAGCTTGTCCATGTGTTGCTTAAAATACAGTTTTGGCAATAGGAGCTCCATTGCCTCTACCTATCAGTCAATAAAAACAATCATAAAGGTTTGGTATTTTGCTAGACAATGCATTCTGCTAGTCGCAGCCGTGCTGGAATTAAATAGAGATGTGACACTTCTCATTTTCACGCGGTTGTAGCTACAGAATAATCCAGAGGTGGCTTCAGCAGTGCTGGAGCGCCAGCTGCGTGCGTGCTGTGCGTGACTATGCACAGCGTTTAGAGACTTGAGTTACCTCATTTTCCTGGGTGAAATCAAGAGCATCTTCCCCCGATGCAAGCAGGGTATGAAGAATCCTTTGTTTCACCTGTTCCCATTCAACCAGCATCGATTCTCGGTGATACTCCTCAGCCATAGCAAAAGTCTGTTGGTGAAGAAGAGCAAGAGCTAAGGAACAGAGAGAAACACCACAAAGCTGAGCTCTGCTATTAATAGGCCAGCTCAAAAATGAAACAGAAAAGAGCAGCTAGATAAATCAACCAGGTCAGCCCTCAAGAGCTAGTGATGTGCTGCATATTATTTTAAGAGGCTTCCTGTTCAGGTACGAGGGGATTCAGAAAGTAGGTGTGCGTGGAATTAAGACAACTCTCAGGTACCCGGCTGGTAAAACAGGGGATCTGTGTGTCTTCCACAGTACTGCAATACACACAGAACTTGGCCGCCTGGAAATTGGTCGTTGTCTTTAATTTCGCAGCACGGACACAATATCCGGGTCATCACTGATGCACGTGGTTTGTCAAGACCAACTTCTCTAACGGCAGCTAGCTGTTCACTTCCCTGGAGGTATGAAGGTTTGACTTGCTGCATTCTTAACAGAGACATGGGCTTATTGCCTGTATTTCATTTTCAGGTCTTTACGTTTTGCTTTTACATGGGAAATAGGATAAAATAAAAAGTATTAGGGAAAATTAACGAGTGTCAAAAAAATCAGAAAGTCTCTCTCATCAGGAACATAACTCAGGAAAGCACGTAGGAAGATCATATCCCAAGAAGAAACATCCTTTTACCTTCAAAATGGCCGATGTGCTATGTTGTCTCCAGATCCAGCTGGGGAACTCGTGGAAGGAAACTGCTTTTCCCCTCAATATCCCTTATTTTGGCAACAGCATTAGGATAGAGAAGATGCTTCGCTACCTTTCCTGTTATTGTTGGGGTCATGCTAACTGGCAGCCTCGAGTACACCAAGATAGGAAATACAGATATTTCCATTAATTCTAAATAGAGAAGAAGCTATATTGGATATTCCACTTCTTTCCCTTTCCCAACCTTCTCTGCCTTTCACATAGCTTTGTGCTGCAGTGGACTTAACTAAATGTCTTGCTTGGCTGAGTAAGTTTTTCATCTCATTATGTGCCACTGTTAGGATTTTGGCAATTAAGGGGTGAAACGTTCCCCAGTATAAATGAATTGATAAGAGGCAGTGACATTTGGCAAACATTTAATTACAGTGCATGCGTGCAACTGGAGCGTAAGATTCGTGTTTCTTTTTTACTATATAAATTCACTTTACACTTTCATGGTAGAATATATGCCTTATCCTTACCTTCACTATAATCATTTCAACAGGTTTTTAAATATGCTTCAATAATTACAGTGTAATTATATGTAATTAAAATAATTTAATAACGCTCAAGTACTATTTATTATCATTTGAAAGAAACACAGGCCGAGTTCTAAACCTGATGCCCCAAGTGTACACGGAGGGAAACAATCGTAGCAAGAGCACCAGGAACCGTGCAACGACATTTCCTAGCAGCGGTTTTAAGACAAACAACAGGGAGCGTTCTTCCACGCTGCACAATTCAATTGTGGAATCACTGCCCCACAACACAACAGACACTAAAAGCGTAAATAGATACAGGAAGAGGATGAGATGGATTTCACGTAAGAAAACAACTTCCAGTTCAGGAAATCCTTAAAACAACTACTCGCTTGGAGGGTAGAGGCAGGAGATGAACAGGGGAAGGCTAATGATCTCCAGCTCTTCTTCTTACAGACCCTGGTCCCTTTTGAGGGCAGAGAACCGGACTTGGCAATCCCCGAGCCTAAAGTAACAACTCCTGCTTTTGCCTTTGCATTTGCATTTGCCTTTGCATTTCTTCCAGAACTTGTTTTTTTCTTACACAAGAGATTTGCTTTGGACAGTGTGATGCAGTACGCTGTTCCAGCTCTTCTAGAGATACAAGAATTAAATCTTACAGCACTTCTGCTGCACAGACCTGAATGGGGTCGTATGTACCTTAACTGCTGTAACCTGGAGAAACGGCTATAATAAATTCATCGAGCGCCAAGACTGTATGGGAAGTCAGCACACGTGGCGTTTCTCAAAGGAAATAAGCCCCACATCCCAGTGTTATCGTCCCTAGAAAAGGCAGCATCCACGCGGAGAGGGTCGGAGGGAGTGTGTTACAAACAACAGCTGCTCCGTTCAAGCAGATTTAACACTGTGAGCCTCCTGATCCTACAAAAACACTTGTCAGTTTTATTTCAACTGCAGTATTTCTTCTGGAAGGTCTAAGCAAGTCCTTCCTAAGGTCTAATTTTTCTATATTCTCAATAGCGTCCTCTTAAATTCCACCAGTTTATTAAACATCTAATTCATTAATTCCTTAGCGGACACTCTCCCCCCCCCCCCCCCCTTTTTTTTTTTTTTTTTT
>VZSC01019043.1:45947-95756 GCA_013398225.1 Steatornis caripensis
TTTTTTTTTTTTTTTTAAAAAAAAAGGTGCTTGCTTCCAACTTACCCTCTTCCTAGACTCTTCAATGGCTGACAGCAACGCATTATCCTTCTCATTCTTCAGGAATCCCTGCCGAAAAGGAGAAACAGAGCTTCAGTAAAAAACCCTCAGACACACACTGCAGTACTCGGCTCTTTCAACTCCGAGAAATGCTTGCAGCTCTCTCCTCAGTCCCCTCCCAAGAAGTTTAAAGGTCACTTTACCTCACCAGAGGTACAGTAAGATGCCTACACAGAGCAGTGTGAAAATGAAAATGCATTAATCCCCTGTTTTAATATGCATTAAATCCTAGCGAAATGTCCTGCTTCTATTCTCTTTTATCTCTGCATCCCAGCAACTGCTTCCCTCTTGCTCTCCATCTGAAGGAGCTAGGATGAAAGCTGGTAGGAGCGATAAGCCAAGATAAGATTGTTGGACTTGAGTATGTAGAAAAAAAATAAATGAAGAAAGAAAGGTTTTGACTTGGCAGCTTCAGGCAGGAGTGGAGCTCTTGGAGGCCTGATAGGAACCGTGAAAGAGAGCCTTAAAAATAGTCAGTTGAGGAAGGATGGAAATAACTAAACAGTTGGAAAGCATACAGCGCAAGTTTACTGCACAGCCTCTCTCCATACATACAGCTGCAGTGGGTAAAAAAATAATAAGAACGAACAGTATTTTTAATTTTCAGTATATCAGCAAATCTCAGAGAGGTCAGGTGCACACGAGCAGACTGATTTAGACGAGCTGTTAGCTCCTCATCCAAAAGGTTACTTTGGTGACACGTACTAGGAAACATAAACAAATAGCCAAGGGGTAAACTGCAGCACCACACAGAGGGAAACAGGAAACGTTTACTACACCCTAACTTGAATACCTTTATTCCACATTTTCACTGTTGTACCACAAAGTAAGACAAAGCAAGTTGATTTGTACCTCCAGACTTCAACTCAATCGTTATTCAAATCATAAAAGAGGAAAAGAAGCCTTTGCCTCCCTCTGAAGTAATCAGCTACAACATCAACTCCAATAAGCGCTGGTATCTTAAGAGTCTGTATGCTCACTCCACAGCTCTACGATGAAGAGCCGCTAACAAGCACAGGGAGCGGGAACCCGACGTACCACGCTTCACACTTTTACAACGAGGATACGCAATTGCAGCAGTGTCCGACAGAGCTTGTCAGGAAGGAGGAGGCTTTCGTGCCCTTCGTTCCCCATGTCTTCCTGCAAATCAAATGTCCTCCTGCCCCAACAACATCGGTATTGATCCATACAACCTAGGTAGAGCTCAGGATCTGTACAAGAGCACGGATCCTGTGGCAGGACAGAAAATTGCCGTCATAGGCATTTGGACCTTTAGGAAAATATGCTTATGGTAGGTCTTAGCCCTGCAGCAGTACTACACACAACCACAGGTATCATAGATTGCTACTTCGCTCTGGCAGGCAAGGAGGGTTTGAAATCTCTCCAAACCAAAGAAACCTGGCAGAAAAACTGCCGCATACGTGTGCTGTGTGCCTTCCTGCTACCCAGCACCGGTATGGGAAATAAAGGGCACTGCACCCTTTCCTTCCGAAATACACGGAACAAGCACTTAAGGTATAGGACAGCCTAGGACCCCATTCAGCTGGGAACAGGAACGTGACCCTTTTCTGTACACCAGATAGACACGAAACTGCAGTCCTCAGAGACAGACATGGGATGCAGTCCCCCCCAGAAACAGCCCCCGAATTACACACAGAAGAGAGCCGCCGCTTCTACACAGCTTATTCTTAATTTCATCGTCTGCCAGGTCCTGCTTTATTTGCGGCCAACGCCTGCAGAGAAAGCGCAGTTACAATCTGAAAAACGGAAGCCGAACCCAGATCCTCCCACAGGTCTGGGGACTAACCACCACCGCCGCAGTCACCCAACCAGGCCAAGACGCAAACTTGGCTCCGTGCAGGTGAGGTGGGGAGGGATGGAGACGTGGCTTTGTAAGGTTTGTCCATGTCTGCATGAGTGGAAGGAGTCTGGGTGGGCAACAAGGTCCTTTTTTAAATTATTTATTTATTTCCCTCGCTCCAATCTAATTTGGAGAAAAAATATCTGGAATTATAACAAGCAGTGCTTCCAGACTTTCAAAGCACACACCACATTATGAGCAGAAGACATAGTCACATTTCCGATGGTAGGGACCTGACGCTGTAGAGAACACTGTGTGTTTGCCCTGTGTCTCTGTGTATGATGTCTGCTGGGTGTCTAGACCTACAAGCTATCTGGATGTGACAGAAGGTGCCGAGTGCACTGAGCCAGGCACCGCAGCTTGAGGCAGTCCTGGCTCCCTGCTTGCTCTGGGAGCACTGGACTCCCGAAAGCCCCGCAAGATCTAAGCCCTACCTCACTGCCCTCAGTCCTCCCCTCTCTCCTTGGAGGGATGTGTGCCCTGAGTATGTTCATGAAACCTCCCAGCTCCCAGAGAGTGCACAGGGTCCGTTTAAAGGATTACATCACACCAAATTGCCAATTAAGGAATGATAACCATCTTTTTCAATCTCAAAACCCACTCCTTTAGCAAGTGATTCCCAATAATATCTGTAATGCCTCACCGAGGAGAGGTGCATTTTAAAAAGGCTGCCCTATGCCTCACAGTAAACATTACAACTGTAGCATGACAACTGCTGCTTCAGTTAACTACACACTAATGGTTAGACCTCAGAAGAGGGAGTTTCAGTAGCTGATGCTGGGGCTCCTGCTACTGCTCACGAGACCGCTTCGGCTTAGTTAGGCCAAACAACAGCTCCTGGGGTTGTCACTCTCGGCTTTGGTGGCCAAAATTTCAGACATTAAGAAAGCGAGGGGTGTCCGGCTGCTGGAACAGTATTTATTCTGTGGGTTTATTGCATTGCCATCTAGTGGAGCGCTGTAGTCTGGTCACCGGACATCGGGATTTCATGGACATTTATGAATGCAAGCAAATGCCCATCTGCTGTAAGAAAAAGCAGAGCTCTCTGGAACAAGGACAGGCAGACAGATGGAAGAGACATCCTTTACACTAGAGAATTTTGGTCTTCAAAGCCACTTAACAGCTTTAAGGGTTCATGCATCTCTTCAGTTTGGGCCTTGAACAGCGCTGCTTGTGCTCACTGAGTTACATCCGCCCAAAACGCTTTCTGCAATCCCAGAGGCAAGGTTTGACTTTGCCACGAACGCTTGCAGGCTGTAACAAGGATATAGAGGTGCGGCATTCAGCGCGCACGGGGAGCACACGACCCACATGGCAGGAGCTGCCCTCTCAGGGGAGATGCCGCCGATTGTACAATGAACGACAAGACATGGCTTCATATTTGGTATCCAAAGAGAGAAGCAGGAGGAGAACAGAGATATTGTTAGGAGACAAAGGGCTATTTCACAGCGGCAGATGCCAAAGACAGGAGTAGCTAACATGGGCATCACTAAAACATCAGAAGTGAAATCCTCATCTTGCAGCTCTCCGAGCACAAGCTCTGCCATTGCTGGGGTCCCAAAGTAGCCTGGATTTCGCTTGAAAGTGAAAATGTATCTTAGTTCCCCGAGGCAGGTTTACGCAAAAAGCTCAGAGTCCTGATGTTACATCATGATGTCCTGCTTTAGTGGGCAGCGTTTAATTTTCCTCTCTGTTACTGTGGGACTCCCACACATTCTTTCGGCATCTAGTTTGGAAGGGAAGTAGCACAACCCTTCTCCACCACAGGTTCCCTGCAACACTCGCTGCTGAATGTTTCCTACATACGATTTGTACAGTATCTGATGAGACGGTGTCTGCAAAACAGGGACACAGGCACAGAAACACACCCACTCTCTCTCACCTTCAGGTTCCTATTTTCCAGCTAGGCCCACTTATTCTTGCACGTCTACTGGCTCTCAGCACCTTTCCCCAGCACATACCAGTTCCTCTTGGATCTCTTATCCCTCCAATTCCAGTCTGATCTTCTCTCATCCTCCCCTCTCTGCTGAGATCTAGCTCCCCTATGCCTCGCTCGAGGATGGTCAGTAGAAGCAGCCCCACCAGCAGAGGGGCAGGACCCCTGCAAGGCCGTGCTGTTTCCCTGTTCTCACTGTGCCCCTTGCTCCACCGCCACATCTCTTCTCAGGCAACCGCTGCCTGACAGGCTGGCGTGACAGGAACGGAGCCTGCCTTGCTCCAGCCTGAATTCCAGCAAGAAAGTGTTCCAGTAACTAATTCATTATCAGTACGAAAGGGCATGCATGCACTGATGGTCTCTTTTTGACAGAAGATTGAAAGTCTTTTCCATTTACCACAGTAAATGAGGTTAGTAAACTCTCTCCTGGCTGATAGAAGCCTCTTAATTACTTGCACCAGCCAGGCCATACTTTTAATACTTGATCTTAGTATTCAAGCTGTCAAGAGAGGGTGAATGTTGCCAAACAGTATACCCAGGCCTTGGATGTTGACAGCAATGCTTATTTTTTCACTGGCAAGGGAAGAAAGGAGAGAATGACATGAACAATCTGTGACCATTTCGAGTCAATTGCTCTTTGATTAAAATATTTCCAAGCACTGGGTTTCCAGCGGATCCAGTGAACGCCACAAAGGACCAGCAGCGACCACGACTGTACAGTTAACAAAAACCACTCTTCACCTGGAGCTACCGTTCCCGAACCATTGCTGAAGCACCCGATCTTATTATCTCTATTAGCAATTTTAAGAGACAGTTTGCTAAATACAATCCTACTGCAAACGTGCACCCTGGCACAGCCCTCTTGGCCACGTTCTCCCTGGAAACAGAAAATGAAGCAAAACTACCTGGAATCTGCTGCCACAATAACAGACAATACCATGGATTATTGCTTTTTTTAATCCAAATTATCGTTTATGCCGACACGAGCATCCGTGCTTGCTGGCTGGCTTTAAATCAGATACGCCGATGGGCCCACAGGCAACGGTGTGGCCAACTCGTGTATTTCTGAGGACAGGGACACGCCAGCGTAGCATGGGCAGTGTTTCTCTCTGTCCAGACTCCTCTTTCGCACGCGTCACACCAGTGCCTCTTGGAAGCTTCCCCGAAGGTCCCCGAAGATTTATTTTGCAGAGAGCATCAGCTTTGGCTAAAACCACACAGATAAGCAGCTTTGCTGTACACCTTGGCCTGTGCAACACAGCGTCCTTCAAAGCAGTGGGGCAGCTGCCCAAAGATCAGCTACCCAATGCAACGAGCTAAGAGCATTTGTGGAACTGGCCTTCTCCTTGGAGGACTTCAGATGGCAAAATTGCTATGGGGCCAAAGCACACTGAGGGCCCGAGCACAGAGATCCTCAGAGAGGAAGAGGACCCAAGGAAGGGTGATTTACCAGTCTGCATCGCTTCAAAGCTGCATGAGGGACAAGGAACAAATCATTGTACAGAGATGCAAGAGCCCACTAGAAAGGAGGGTCTGATGAGGCTTGTCCCACAGCTGTCTACAGGGTTTGAGGATTTAAGAATACAAAACTTTCCTAGTGTAAGACAGCTGAGCTCGTCAAACTACAACACACATTTCTCAAGTTCGTTACCGCCGTGTTTAGAACGGGAAATCCTGGAACATTTTTCTAAAAAATTAATTCCCTGTTGACCAAACAGGAGAAAAAGCAGGGAAAAACCAGAAGGTTTACAGTTTGCTAAGACCCAAGAACCAGTTGCTGCATCAGGGACTTTCAAAGCAACAGCCATGTGGAAGCTTAAGAGGGAAACACATGCAGACTAATGGCTGTAACACAAAACTGCGCTAATACAGCCAAACGCCGGGCTTGGGGAAGATTTGCTGCTCTCCTACCTGCCAGAGGTCTCAAACCATGCTGCCCCATGGCTGTGCTCCACGCTTGTAGCCAATACTCACGTTCAATCCATTTGAAAGCCAAGGCAGGAGAGCTTTTCCCCACCCTGCAAGCAGATAACATTTCAGTGGCAGTAAGTCGTTAAAATGTTAGGCTGAGGTTTGTATCTCTGCTCCATTTTGTGACTAGCAACAATTCTAAAGATTATTTCACTTGTTTTAAAGCAGCTTTCTGCTCCAGTAAAACTAAATTTTGCAGAGCTGCAATACTGTCTCTGTTCACGATGGAGCAGCAGCAACAGGGACCTCACTCCAGAAGCAGCACAGCCGCGCTAGAGCCTGCATGTGTTGGCAATGCGCGCGCTCAGCGGGCGGCAGCAAGCGCTGCAGAACGAAGGGGCGCCGCCATTTGCTCGCAAGCCTTCTTCGACAGGTTGAGCGCACCGTGGGAGACGCACAGCGGCAAACTTTGCTGGAGACAAGCTCTGGCACAGGAACAGGGCTTCCCTGCCCCACCACCGGCACACCGTTGGCATAACGCTCGGTTCTGAACACTGCCTTTAAGCTGTGTTGCAAAGCGCGCTTTACGCAAATATTTACAAAGCGCACTCTGCCGCAGGTTAGTGCTGGTAACGCAGAACTCTAGTACATTTTTTGGTATTATTTTACTGTTTTAGACTGTTTGATCTGTGAAACTCAAGCAGTTTTCACAGTAGTCTTCAGACCGTGTCCAGAACATTGGATTTCGCTGTGTTGGATAAATACCATTACTCCTTCTAGCCGTGACAGGAAAAACTCAAAGTGCCGAAAGAAGGGCTCCTCAGGAAATCACAGATCAGCTCCCAACAGAAGCAGGGGCAGATGCTGCGTGCTCTTCGACTCTTGCTGGGGCCATTTGGATCTGGCAAGGGAAGACTGGAAACGTGCTCCTTACACCTATGGGCTATGAGGGAGGAAATACAAACGCCCCTTAGCCCCCGCTTCAGCCAGGAGACCATCCATTATGCACAGAAGGCTAATACCGAAGCATCCCCCAGCACTGAGAGGCATCGTCATAGCCCACGCCCAACTGCAGTCCTCCGAAACACGTTTGCAGGATGCGGCCATCAAGGAGAGTGCAAGGTGCCGGCAGTGAACATAAGCAGCATTTACCATGAAACATACAGGGAACACAACTTCTTCTCACTGTAAACACCTAGAAAAATACTACGGTTCAGATCTCCTGCTGGAATATCGTGCCAGGCACTCACACAGCAGCTCTCAAATTGAACTGTCTCTGCTACATGGCACTGCTTGTTCTGCCTGTAAACAGAGATCATCGCTGCTGGCACGAAGCATGACTCTGCTCAATTTTAGTTTCTTCTGATTCAACACAGCATGCTCAGCGAGCTCAGGCTTTCACGCACTGAGATCTCGGTATGTCACTTAAAATTGTACTTGGAAGCAGCTTAACTCCTAACCTAACATAGAAATTCATTGTATGTTCCTATGCATTTTAAGAGTTTACAAAATATGTCGGGAGAAATTTGCAAGATTTAACAAACCCAAGCATAATGGTTAAATTGAGTGAAGTAGGACACAATTCTAAAAACACCAAAATACACCAATCCTTGCAATATATGTAATTTATGTATTACTTCTACAGTGTAGCTAATTATTAAAATATTAGTAATTATCCATACTATTTGTTGTGTCTTTCCCCTTCATCAGAGTGAAGCCAAAATAACTTCAATTACACAGATTAGTCTCTCATTCTTGGGCTCTAAAAATCTTTGCCATGTCACGTTGGGCTGCACAGCACATGAGAATGCTGTTACAAGCGGTTTTAGTGAGCTTTTTTCAAAATCGCAAACATTTTAATGGCATAAAACTAAGATAATATCTTTTTCCAATCTAAAACCTTACAGCCAAGCTGCTCGGAATGAGGTTCTCTTCCACATACAATTATCAGCCTCCACTGTGCAGATCATTTTTGACAGCAATTGTTAATGCAACACAAAAATACCGTAAGCAACTGTGCTACCTCCTCTAGTGATCCCCTCTTCCTCCTCAGGCATATACTCATTTTCTTTCTCCCTACAATGCAAGTGGGAGCTGTTCAACAAGAATCTCTGGTCCTACCAAGCCACAAAGCGCCAAGAAAATCTGCGCAGTAACAAAACGGAAAGTCTTGAATAACCCTAACCTGCTTAGAGGTCATGCAAAGAACAGAAGGAAGAAAAACAATGGAAAAAATATATCTGAACTAGAGAAAGGCGGCGGACAGACTCTTGCCAGCCAATTACAGCCGTGGGAAACGTTACTCAAGAGCCACCAGAAGGAGCTTGTCCCGCTGGCTAACACCGGCACACCGCACCTGAAAGCATCTCCGGCAGCGTTTCCATTTGTCTTAACAAAGAAGCTAAAATGTCACAAAGGCAACTAAGCACAACTTCACCTCACTTGGAACACAAGTTCTTGAGGGAGGGAGGGTCTCCACACAGATCAGGCCAGCAGGACCAGCGGCAGCACCTGTGGGACGCCCATCTCCTTCGGCGCCGGCATTTCACCATCAGCAACGGCTTTGGCATAGGGCGAACGGACCACGCGATCTGAAATCTGAGCTTGTTTGTCAAGTTTCCAAACGCACAGCTATCTGTTTTTCTCAAGATTTTTAAATGCAAAGAGATGACCCTGGTGTGGGTCTTCGCTCAGCGCCATGACGAGCTGCTACAGTCTCTTCCCGGTGCTATACATGTCCTTGTATTAGCATCCTGACTAAAAAAAATGCAACCATACAAAAATCATAAGAGAGTCATAATCAAAGCAAAACTCGAGGCTTTGGCTCTTTTTTGGAATTTATTTTAAATAAAATAAATTATGAGGTAATTCCAATGGGCTCAAGACCTACAATGCAACCTCATATTAGAAATATTTCTAGCATGCAAATAAAGATAATTTCTGATCATCCACTGGAACAAGCTATTATATCCGCCTCTCCGTTACCACGCTTTTAAGGGAATATTGAGAAAATCTACCGATTTAAATGATTTAAAATCTTCATTGCACAGTCATAACTAAGCCTGTAATGTAATACCTCTCGCTGAAAACATCTTCGCATCAGGCAGGACGCCCTCAAATCAAGCCATCGAAACTAGTTTCATTGATGACGCCATTTTCTTATTTCTTTCACTGCCATCTTAGCAGCGTGGTTGCCTCGCATTTTTCTCGAGAAGTAGCTGTGCGTTCTTCCCCCTCTATAGGAAAACCATGCTCAAACAAATGCAGTGACAAATAAAACCCGTACACTGAATTTCTGCCCGTGTCTCATCCTTGCGCGGCAGGAACGAAGCGCACCATTGCCACTGCAGACCACACCTCAATTTACTGTACCGAGAGCTGGCAAGGAGTCTCCCGAGATGTAAGGTGAGAAACCAGCCACTGGAAAACTGTCAGCACCGCACAGAAAACTGATAAAGCAGACGAAAAAGAAGCGTACAGCCCTGTTACAGGAGGCTAGGCTTCTCGCCGAATACCACAGAAAACACCAGCTAATAAGGGAGCAGTTTGAAAAAGGCATAAAGGAGGCGTTCTGACAAGCTCGCAGTGTCTGTCGCTGGACTAATTGTACATTACCATCAACGTATAGGCAGATACAATAACCCACTTAACCTGGAGGCAGAAAATTCATTTCTCAGGATCACATCCGAAAGCCAAACTGCCGTCCCCACCAGCCGATGAAGTATTGCCCAGCCTGAAAAGGCAAATTTCTGATGGAACATCAGCAAGAAGGAGAAATTAAGCAAACCTGCTAGTCATTAACACCCAGTCTCCTCTAACCCACTTCTGCAAATTCTAGTGCAATCCCTCTGTCTCCCCCCACCCCTGTAAGTGCTGTATCCTTCTGCCTGGCAGCACGCAACCTTGCTGTTTGTGAGAAGCAGGGGTGCTCTCAGGCTTTTTTGGAAAAACACATTATAGGAATTCTCATAGCTCTTCCTTCGCTATTTCAGACATACAAAACCAGCGAAATGCCTTCAAGTTAGTTGAAACTGTATGTAAAAAAACAGTAATGAAAAGAACTGGTTCTCTTTACCTCCTCTGGATGCAAGTGGCGAGCCTAGCAGCGCTGAACCTGACACTCTCCCTGTTCTCAGGCTGAATCAAGCAGAAGGATTTCAGCCGCTGTGCACCCATCCCACAGCAGAAAGCCAGTATATCACCTTCCTGAACGTTCCTTGGGAGCACTAGTTATCCTTCTGCTTCAGGTAAAAAAAAAAAAACCTAAGCAAAAAATCTTCCAGCCTCCATCTGTATTTCAGACACAAAGCGATGCATGCAGCAAGCGCTCGCTGCCTCGAAGGGACAACGCCTGGTTCAGAGGCATCAAAATCCTGTCAGCACTGTAAATGCGATAACCAAGTTAAACTGGGATGCAAATCCTAAGCCGCAGCACAGGCGGCTTTCCCGTAAGATTTCTATGGCAGTTTGAAGTCTCCCAGAAAAACCCACATGGAGAAAGAGAACCTTTCCAAAGTTAAATCTACTTTATTTCGCTGATAGCGGCTGACTAACACTACGAGGAAAGAGCCAAGATTACATGCATTTTAGTGTGAAGAATACAAGTTTGTGGGTTTGTTTTTTTTTTTTTTTAAATACACAATGGAATTTGAAGAAAACGAGCAAATTTAAAGTTCAGTCCTCTTAAATAAGACTGGATGATTTGGCAAAATCATCCACCAGAGTTAGAAAAATAAGCCCAGATCAGCTAGCTCACTCTTCCTAAACATTCGTAAGTAAATCACAGCTACTTTGTTCATGTATTTTCACCATTGCAGCACATCCCTTGGAATAAACAGAAATATTCTACTGACAGTGAAAGCAAGCAATTTGGAGGAGTTCATACGTGTAACGATACCTTTAAATCCTCAGTTTAAACATGCTGCGGTCTTTAGAAACTGTGTTTCCTTACTACATTACCGACACATTTCACAAAGTTAATTATTTAAATTGTCCATGAATTATTAAACACAGATCATTAAAATAAAAGCCAGAAGTCTCGAATATGCCTGCTACAATTATAGAATTTGTATTTTGAAGTAACATTAGACATCACAAAGCTCAGAGAGAAAGGCATGTATTAAAACACTCTGCTGCAAAAACCGGTACGTTGTAATAAACTCTTTGTCCTTCTCCAGCTTATTTCGCTGATTGTGTAATAAACCTAAGGTCTAAACTTTGCAGACTTGGGGCACGAGACCGGTGTGCTGAGGATACACCGGAGACAAAAGGTTTCCATTTCTCTCCTCCGGCTGTACTCCACCCTTGCTAAGGAACTCTCTAGCAGTGCGTGCCTTTATTTGCGTGTTGCATTAACAAGGCACACCAGCCTTCGGACTTTAATGTAAATGAAACGCCAGCTGCAGATGCTGCCAACAGATATCACGGAAAACCCTGCTCTAAGACACCTACAGCTAATTAATAATTACGGCAGCTCAGTCAATTTTCCATACGTTAATTTATGGAGCTTGGTTGAACTCTGTCTCCCACCCACTTCAGACAAAGGGAAATAATTTGCCACACTGTACCAACAGCAAGGATAACCGAGCCGCCTGCCGTACGGGGTCAGTGGAGGTGCCTTCCTCCATCTTTTTCCACATGCAAACCACACACTTCATTGTCTTTTACTTGATTTCTTGCTGAGTTGCTTTTTGTGGCAAGACCCCTGCCTCAGCACAGGTAACCTTGTTCAAAAGAGGCAACTTTTCAGCCACGCTGTGCCACCATTCCTGCGTCTCTCCCCTTCTGAGCAGCTCAGACCTTTCTCGGTTGACAACAGGCAGTGCACAGAGACGGCATACAGGCACCTTAGTATTTGGGGAGGGAGCCCCGAAGGGGGCAAGGCATTCTCCGCTGCAAGAGCCCAGGCGCCGTCCCGGCACAGCACGTTTCATCAACCTGCTTTTCTTCGTATCGAGAAACGGAATTGAAAGGAAAGGAAAAAAAGCCACCCACCCTATACTTTTGTCCCCATACCGAAGGCAGGCACAGCTTCCAGCTTGGCGTGCAGCCTCCGAGTCCCCAGATCCGAGAGTATGAAATCAGCTGCCACCCACCCACCCAGCTAGCCACGGCCACCACGTTCGTATAAACATGAATTCCCTGACTGCTTCCCTTCACTATGATTTTACTGGCTTAACCCCTTTCGTAACGTATCCTATTCACTGGAAAGAGAGGTGGGGTCTAGGCTGCAAACTCCAGTTGACTAAGCAAATACACTCCACCTCATTTAAGAGACTGACAAAAAAAAAAAAGCAAGCAAATATCTGAGTGCCTTCATTTACTTTGGGAAAGTAGACATATTTTCTATTATATTATCCTATCTTCATTCTCATCCCACATTTGAAATCCTTACTTCGAAATAAAATGAAAGAAAGTTTAGCATATAAATAAATCATAAGCGCATCCGTAGGAACAGAGGAAACGGAGTGGACCGGTATCTTTGCACCACAATGAGTAAGAGAAAAATCACATAATCAAGTAGCACCTTTATTTTTTGTTTAAAATACTTCTGCAGACATTTCATAGTCTAGGGAGGAGAAAACAGGAATAAAGGCATTCGGAAAGTTACACTCCTGTATTTCTGCTTACACGAAAATCAAAGTCAGCAACGTCAAGAGGGTCTTTGCAAAGGCGACGCAAAGACTGAAGCCCAAGGCAGACGCTGGACTGCCCCACCCAACAGCCGCCCTTGCAGAAGGTAAAGGCACACAGCCTAAGGCTTCCCTTCGGGGAGCAAAGCAGCATTCCTCCAAAACTACCCACCTGGTCTCTCATCACTCACCTACAAATTTAAACAACCTCCAGCACCGGCACAAAGAAAAACCGCCAGAGAAGACGCCTGAAGGCAAACGCTCTCCTATCAAAGCAAGCTTGCAACCTTCATTTTATATATTTTTAAATATATACACTCCTACCTACCTGTAGCTCTCAGCACCGAGGAGTTACGAACCTGTCAGTGCTGGCTGTAACTGCCACACTTCGGGCGCCTGGTATTTAGGCTACACACTTCTGTCTTTCTGTAGTGACGCTCAAGTTTTCTCATCTGTTTTTTGAAAAAATAATACATACATAGAGAGATATATAAATCAAACCTGCAAGTCCTGAAATGGCTGAGACAGTCAAGAGTCCAGCAAGACAATACGAAAGCAGCTGCTTCCCGCGCCTGAACACCACTGCCTGTAAAGCATCTCTCTCTATTTTTTTTTTTCCAGTGGTGCTTTATTCAAATTCTAGGGAAAGCATCAGTCTGAAACCAGGAACTGATGGCAGTAACAGTTTATAGGTTACAGAAGGATATTTTATTGTTAACGGACCGTACCATGTCAGAACGAGGAGGGGGTGAGGCGGCAGGCAGGCTGCAGGAGAGAGATGCTACTACTTATTTTTTTCCCCAGCCACTGCAATTACTCTGATGTGAATTTTTGATGACTTCCGACATATTGCACGGTTAATAATCGTTTCAGCTGTCATGTTTGGTTAATGTGGAAAATGCATTTGCTGCATTGTGATGCAGCGCTCCAGCCACAGACTGTAGCACCAGTTGTGAAGCTATTCCCTTAGCTGAGCTGCATGAATTTGCACATACCATGAGGCTGAAATAAATGGTAGTTTGATTTTTATACAGCAACAGCAAGCTTCTGCCATTTTAGACCCGCAGAGCTGCTGAAACAACTTGTACAGGCAGATCACTTTACTGCATATCAATTGGCATCGACGTTCTTTAAAGGCGAGCTTTGATTCTCTATTGTTTTGCTGGGTTTGGTTATTTAGCAGTTAAAAGACTCGGATACTGTTTGCATCCAACATCGTTCTTTTCCGTAGCTCTGAATGGGTTATTTAATCGTAAGCACATACACCGCAACGAAACGGTCAGCACCACAGAAATGCAGCCCTGTCGTTAATACAGGCTCAGCCTAACTACTTCTTCTTCCATAGGATACTTAGGGACACGTTTTTATACACAACATCGCCTCACAAACGATTGTGTACGATGGGAGAAGATACACTGCTTGCAAATACAGAGGATTTTATTTGCAAAGTACCACTTCACCTACACTTTTACCATCAGACAAGAATTATGAGGTTACGTAAAACACTAACGTGTGCCTTCCGTTGTCACCAACAGAAAAACAATGCTGCAAGCAATCATGCAATTACAAGAGGGGACGTAAAACAGCAGAGATGAAACCATGCTAAGAGCCAGTCACCCGATGATTAAAGTCAGGCCAGTTTATTCCAGCAGTCAGGTGATGGTGCCATCATTACAGTGCAGAAAGCCAGAGAAAAATCGAGAAACGGACCACCCCCGTCTTAAAGAAAAAAAATCAGAAGCACCGAAGAAATAAAGGAATGCATTTGCTAATACGCAAAACGTACAACCATGAAGAAGTGTTTCACAAGACGCGAGCGTGACACCACCAGGCAGTTACTTCCGCGGGTCCCAAGCGTGCATTCAACCTGCGGTGCCGACACAGCTCCCTTCCATCTGCAAACTGCTGGTGACGCTCCCAAATTCAAAGTCATTTCCTTTTAAATCCCGGAACGACAGCCCTGCTGCAATAGTACTGCATTTCACAATTCAATAATTCTGATAACCGAATGCACGTCTTGTATTTGCAAACACACGTACACAAAAAATCCAGATTTGGGATGCCCACATTTAATTTAATGAAGCACAGAAAGCTACCAGGAGAGCGTTTTACTGTGCATTAACATTGACGTATCTGCAGAATCACCACCAATTCATTATTTCCACTTCTGGCTTAATTAAAACAACACTGCAGGGGTATAGGTTGTACACAAAGTACCAGTAAAAATGGCGCAGGGGATTTTATAGAGAGAAAAAAACAAGTCTCTGAATTAACATTGCCCTCCCTTGTTTGGGAGCAATTCCAATTAACAGCATTATGGCTGTAGAAGGTGCTCTGTGACTGGGGTTTACCTACTCCAAAGGCATCACCGGGCACCTTGCACAGTTCAGAGCTTCTCAAGTGGCAGAGTGGTCTCTTAAACACCGTGTATTTTGGCTTTAAAACTGGCAATCTTGATCCAAAGGGTGATTATCCTCAAACCACCACAAGGAGCAAACCCTCCCTGTGACCAAACGAATGCTGTACTGAATACCCAAACCCTTGTACCAGGAGTCTCACCAGTGGACAAAACAGGTGCACACCCACTGACGTTCTTGGAGGAAAACCTCAGTCCGTTGCACTGCAGAGAAAAATCACTGATCACTACCAGCTATGCCCAAGACTGCAAGCAAGGTCCATTTCGGGAGAGGAAGGGCATACGCTCACAGGAATAATCTACCTCTGGCATTCCTCACGCGTTTCTGAGCATCCTTTCCCGGCGGCGTCCCTGCAGCCGTGCTCACCTTGGTAACTTGCCACGTACCTTGCACAAACACTGCTCCGTTTTCAGATGGCTTCTCCCCCTACTTACCTCTCGTTTGCATAACCCACTAGTGGTGCAGAGCCAAAAGCACAGGGGAGACATAGAACTTCTACTTTCTAGCCAAAACTTCAAACAGGTAAAGAGCATTACCTGGAGAGACAGGCAGCTCTTTGGGACAGGCTGCAGGGATTTCAGGAGCATAACTATCCATCTGGAGCTGCTAGCCACAACTTTAAAGATGCTGCTTTTATCAAGAGACATTCTCTGTTATTTTCTGGCCGTGTAATGTTACTGCAGAAGCTACTCCCAACTGCAGAACTACGCATTACAGATCAGCACAGTTTTTTGGTTTTTTTGGTTTTGTTTTTTTTTGTTTGTTTTGTTTACGTAGTGCATTGCCAGCTCACAGTGTTGCAGGCAAAGCTTTACCAGTGTTGCTCAGCACAGCACTGTGTCCCGTTACCTATGGATTTCTTAAAGCAACAGCTTTAAGGGATACAAACAGCAACTGCTCACCCCAAAACGCTGTTCTCATAAACATTCTGAGTAGTAACCCAGCTAAGTTGTCAGAACTGCTACCTGTTTCACTGGCAATTGATACAGCGGAGCATTCAGTCAGCTCACGCATCAATCACTTCTGCGCTCAAATGTGACTGTGGGAGGAGAAGAGAGAAAACTACTGTTCAGGGCTGCTGGGCCACAGCTGAGGAAAACTGTAAAAGCAGAAATCATCAAATCTCTAAGAGAGTGGTGATGCAAAGATCACACAGAAGCCACTGGAATATGAATATCCTCCTCTGTGTCAGGATTGCTCCCTCTCTGGGCATCCACAATGACCTCCTTCCCTCTTAGGTACAGCTGCATCCCTGGAGCAAAGGAAATTCCTTCACTACAAAAAAAATCAAACATGCTAGCACTGCTACCTTAAACTCAAGAAAAACCTATAAAGCTTGCTAGTCTACCATCACTACAGTCTCTTCTCCCTTTCTTTTGGTCTTGCAATGGGCAAGGGGAAGAATACGAACAGCAGCCCCAGATCTGCTCCTGTCTTAGCTCCTTTCTGAAGTCCTACCACTGCGGTGCCCGCTATCATCAGCCAGCAGACAAAAGAGACATTGCTGGCAGCAAGTTAAAACAGCGATGCATAGCTCCTTCCCCAAAATCTTTTCTTCTCTGCTTAATCCAGCGCTGTAGCAGCAGCAGCAAATACTGCACTGTCATACTGGGTCTGGAGAGCGCCTTAAAGCATTAGCTCCCTTCCTCTCTGCAAGGTTGGCAGGGTGATTACCCAGCATTAACAACACGCTCCGTCTCTTCAGAAGGAGAGCTGTCATATCCAGTACGCCGCCTCCGTTTTGAGCTCTGCACACTCATCCTCACCCTTCAGAGGATGTGGAAAGAGGTCCCAAGGGTTCAGGAGTTCAACTCAAGCAGGTTAGGGTGAAGAGGACACCAAGAAAATCCAGGCTAACGTTTTCACATCAATACAGTTATATTCACGTGTAAACAGTGCAGAGCAAAAAGTCATCTGGGCTCGCGATGTCGTTATGCTACCGGCCTACCTGGCAGGGAATTTGGGCTTAGCGGCAAAGGGCTGACTTTCGTGGACTAAGGAGAACATGAGTTTAATCTACAGCTGAAGCAAGAACTTGGAAGGGACTGGCTCCAGCAACACCCAGTGCTACTGCAGAAAGGCCTCCTCTCACAGGAGAAAAGCTACCAACTCGCTCAGACTGGCCATCAGCTTATTAACAGAGCTCAGAGGAGACCCAGATTTCAGCCCAGCTCGCTTTCTGGGGCTAAATTTGCACCAAACAAGACGCACGATGTAAACACACAGAGCAGGAAACACAGCTTTTTATGACTGGGCGGATGGTGGAAAAACGCACTCAAGTCCTGTAAAACCAGGAGAGCGATGGTCCCAAGCAGGGGAGAGGCAGGGGGAAGCTCAGCCAAGCAGAGAGGATTAGCACCAATACTGGCAGTGCTGTTCCTGCCATCCACACCCCAATTAACGGTATCATTTGTCGGGATGAATAGGGAACTTGCACTCAATTCGGCAATTTGACAGTGTCGCTGAACTACCTCACGTCTGTATTTATCCAAAAGGCGAGAGTAGGAACCGGTTTTAATTAGAGCCTTTTTAACAAAGAACCGAGGGTATTACCCATGCTCTCACCATCAAGCGATAATTGAGATGTAATCGTTTAAACAAAGCGCAACAAGTGTCCATTTACCCAAAGCCATTGTTAAATGTCTACTAGGAGATTATTTTCAAAATTATAATGTGCCATGAATATGCAAACCACTTTCCATCTTTAGCATTAAAAAGAATAATCACCTTTAAAAAAAAAAACCACAAAAAACCCACAACACAACTGGAAGCCAAACAGCTATTTTGCAGCAGAATTTGAGGGGTGCTTTAAACATGCCAACGCTAATTTAAAAGGAGGGGGGAGAAAGGAGCGATGGCTCTGCTTTTGGGCCATTAAACTCTGCTTGGAAAGCCCTCTTTTGTGCGGCATTAGTGCGTGCTGTAAGTCTGTAATTATGCAGAGAATGTGTTAATTTTTAATTCAGAACGCTAACCCCTTTTGTATATAGCAGCCCTGAATGTCAATCCCTCTCACAGATGCCCGCAAGCACCAACACAACCAAATCCAGCTCTTGGTGGTAAAAGTGCGCTCTCCCTGGGAGGTTAGGCACCACGCCTTGGAAAGAGACTCAGCTCCGTAGTAAAATAGCTCTTTTATAAAACTGTCGCCTCAACATCGTGGCAGGCAAAATCCTCTCAACCCCACAGCTTAATAAACCTGAACCGTATGGTTGCTGATATTCACACCTTCATTGCGGCATTCTTCTGTCTAGCTACTGATTTTGTTAACACAATTACACAAGAAGCTGAATTCCCACGTCCCTCGCGTTCCCAAATACAGGGAAGTGCAGGACGGGGAAGTTAGCCTACTGCTGCCTAAAGGCCCACACCAAGTTAATGACTGTCAAACACTAAGCCCATCTTTCATCCCTTCCAACTCCTACTGATGCCTGCAATCCACAGAGGGACCTGACTTTTAAGAGCACGCGTTGACGCAGTCCGGCAATGAATTATTAACTCCAGCGGAAGCCGCAAAGCATCGGCTAGTAGCGATCATGATCCTTCCACGATGATTAACCAGAATGCAATTACCAACGCTCCTGCTTCTCACAAAACGTCTCCGAATTCATCATCATGCAAAGCCCAAAAGGCACCACACGCAGGCATGCGCACTCACGCACGCGAAAGCGGAAACCATTCTGTACTTTACCTTTGTTTCTTCAGGGTTATGTTATCAATTGCGAGTGGTCTGAGAAAAGAAAGCTCTGCCTTCCCCCTGCGTTACAGCAATTATACATGGACTTGCGTCACCGCAAGAAGACTGACATATGCAGAATCAAACCCGTATTCTTAATTTCCACAGCAATTCAATCCGTGCAGCCACAGAAACCTGCCAGCAGTTTTAGAACCATCCTTTCCCACGTTACATTGCATAGCAGAGGCCATTTCGAACCCAGGGCCTGATCGGGCACGTAACGCATGCAGCTGTGGCTCCCAGCCTGCTCACCAACAGTGGACAGGTGAAGATAGGTGCATTCACAGCTCTTACTACAACAACTGCTGCCCAAAAGGGTGTCCCCCTCTGAAAGGCAGGCAGATGGGGGCCGCCCTGCCAGCTGGACACAACCTGCAGGCCTCCAGCAGCATCCCTGCACACAGGAAGCGCAGACCGCCACTCAGCTCTCTGCCAAAGGACTCCAGACAGCTCCCATGTTAGAGCACGAGGTGCCAAGAGGCAGCAAACACTAGTGACGGATCCAAGAAGACCTGCTGAATCCCAAGACGCGCAGGGGTCTTTGCTTGGGATGGGATACTGTGCAGTTCCACAACTAGCAGTGAAGTGGCAGGGTGAAGACAGCATTTTAGGTCTTCCTTAGCAAAGAAGCTAAATTTGTGCTTTTCCTTTAATTACAGCTGCCAGCTCTGAAGAAAGTGGCACTAGAATTACTGGCCTGCATGGGAAAGGAACACCCACAAGCAGGATGGTTAAAATCAACTGCAGCAGTGCACGCCTGCTTTGTCAAACAGTCCTTGTATTTTTCACGGTGAAAGTACAGCTGAAATCAGTATTGGCATCTTGGCGGGCTTAATTAGAAGTCAGGTCTACTCTATTGAGGTCTTTATACTGTGCTCATTACATTAATAGCCAAGTGCCTTCCAGTCCCACATTAAGTGACACGACTAACATCTGTCACATATTGTTTGTTCTCTTCTCCCTTTCCTGACAGAGTGGAAGCGCAGCGTTCAAGGGTATCACAGAACGGCCAACAACTGGGAAGGGAGATTCCTCCAGCCCTGGCTCAGCCTCCTCCCAGAGCATGTGCTGGCCATGCCTGCTTGGTTAGCGGTTTAATATTACTATCATCGCTATAATGATCAAGAGGCTGTACATACTGAAAGATAGGCTAGCACCAGGTCTCCTCCCAGTAACATTTCTATGCAGGCTTAACAGAATTGGAAGACAAACAAAAAATCTGTTCCTTTGTGGACAGAATCAAGTCATTTGGAGTTTTATCGCTTCGTTTCTCTGCCTGACTCTCTTTGCCTTGTCATCTTACATTAGACAACACTGAGGATGCAGCTTCCAGCAGAGGCAATAAAAAAGTGTCCATCCCTTGAGTGTGACTAAGCAAGACAAAGGCATGAACAGGTTATCCTGCCCTTGAATCCCTTCCAAAACCCATCGCATCTTAAAGCTACAGAGGTTTCACCTGGAATATCAGAACTAGAAGACTGAAGTCAGTGATTTTATTTCTTTTGTGCTCACACGAGTTTCACATTTCCCAGTGACCCTCCATCCGTACACCTCCATCCTTTTTATGTTGAAAAGAACTTTGCCAGTGCCAGTAATTCTTTGCAGAGACAGCTGCAAGTATTGAGATAGCTAAAGAATGGGAAGAGCTAGAAGGAAAAAAAACAGGAGGGATCAAATCTTAAGAGCTCAGTCAAGATGATGAAGGATCAACAATGCTACGTGTCTTAAGGCCAGGCAGCCATGATCAGCCAGAACTTCTAGTAGAAGCCAACGCCTAGAGAAAGGTCAAACCTAAGAACACAAAGTTGGTAGAGATTTGGAAACAACGGGCTGCAGGGAAGAGACCCTCACTGCCACCTTCTCCCGATCTGCCCATCCAATCCCTCCAATACCGAGGGTAATAGAAGCCCACTAAAAACAGAGTTGAAAACTTAGATTAGAAGAGAAGCAAGGACTCCTTCAAGGCAAGCAAGGGCAATGCACACAGCTTTCATTAAATGCAATGTGCATAGCCATACAAAACAGGGATTAGTCTTTCACAAAAAAAGAGAACAACCTTTTCAAGTGTATAGATAAAGAGACTCTCAGGAAGGGACAGAGGCTGGCTCAGAAAACTATTAAAAGGACAAAGTGACTTTCAAATAGAGGTCACTAGTTCAAACAGGAACTAGATCAGTAGAGGCCAAGGCTAAAGCATGAAAGACTGACTAGCAGTTTAAACAAAACCTGTTATTAATCTTCCTTCAGCTCCTGCTACACAAGAGCCCGTATTCCAAGCTCACCACAAAGTAACGCAGAGCTTACTCTGTCCCGGCCCCACAGGAACAGCCAGGGCTTCGGCAGGTACCCAGAGACCAAGTGCCTGTCCCCATGGTCGCTGCAGAAGCACGAAGGCTGCACTGCTCCGTTTGCTCGAAATGGGTAAGCTATTTCTGTCAGCGATGACTCTCTGCCTTGCTGTGCTCACCTGTTTGTTGCTGGCTACATATGATCGGCTACTGCACTTAAAAAGACAGCCGCTGAGCGTCTATAAACAAGCATAGAGATCACACTGCAGGTTTTGAGGGCATTATTTTGTCAAGAAGTTTTCCTGTAAGATTACTTTGCTGATTCATTAACATTGTATAACTTACACGTTCATGAAAAATAGACCCACCAGACATCATTTATCCTTTTCCTCAACACTGATCAAAAGAGGCTCCAGTTATCAACGGAGATCTCGCAGCGCTGCAGGCTCAGACACTATGAGGTGCCTTACTACGGACGATCCTTCTGGAAGACGCCCAGAGAGGGCAGACAGGATTTTAAACCATACATTTCACTACTGAAAAGCAGTAAACACACAACATTTAGCACTCAGGAGGTACATCCAGTAACACACCCGCTTTAACGTTGGCCATTGAGCAAAACATAGGTGCCTCCCATCTGTCTTCACAGGGAATTGTAGCTCTATTCCTGCACCACACTGTATAACCCAGAGGCACCTGGGGAAGGAGTTTCCTTCTCCCTAGTACTACCAGGCACAATAACACAGCCTGCAGATGTATTTACTTGGAGTTTGGTGACGGAAAAAACACAGCATTTTTATATAAAAATACTAGTTGCTAATCAATTATGATGTAACTCATTATTCACGTACCATTACTGAACTAGGGTCTGGCAAGTAATGGTAATTCCTGTGTATATTTATTGGAAGTAAGGTCATGCTGGAGGCAAAGATAAAGAATACGTGGTTTCCTTTTTAAAGAAAACTTTATTAATAATTTGCTCTAAACAAGATCTTCCAGCTGCTGAAGTTTAATACTACCCAAAATGCATTTTCCTGAGGGTCCTCCGTTATCAGCAAGGGCCTTTCTTGCAAGTCCACAAGTTCTTTCAACAGATTCTCTTTGCTAACTAATTTGAGAGCCTTAGGTGTTAAGCATTTGAGGAACACAATCAAATCCTGCCCCTTCCAGGCCTACTGGGACAACTATTAATTCACCCTCCTGTAGAGAGGGAGTTTATCATCTCTTACAATTGCTCGTATCTAAAAAAGTGGAACAGGGCAACTTAAATTGGCATTGCAATTATTTAAAGTCTATAAATAGTTGTTGCCACAGCGTAAATCGAATTGTTACACAGTAACGTCCTTTCTTTTCTACCTTTTAAAGCTAAACGCTGAGTAAGTCGGGTAAGCAGGGACCATGCCATACAAGAGTCCATAGAAAGCGAATACGAGTGCTTAAAAATTGCATTGTGCTCCACACATACAAGCTGAAAATCCAGAGTAGCTTGTTAGGTTCTCTCTTTCTCACTTAGTACGAAAGAGACGAGACTCCTTTCCAAATTGCTTCATCATCTGTCACCCAAACTCAAAATATTTAAACGTCACCATAAAATTCCACAGGCCAACCATAGTAATTGAATAGATATGAACTGCATAGAAAAAAAACCCCAAAAAACCCAACACTTAAAATTTTTCTCCAGCATGTCCGTGTTTTGGAAAGACAGCCGAACAATGACCACGGCTGCCTTTGCACAGCACAGTCAGGTGTGGCAGACTAATAAAACAGGGGCATGGAGAAGGTCAGATGGCTGGGGAAAGAAATACTACTAAGCCCAAAATATTCCATGGTAGAGAAAAGAAGTCGACTTTAACACAAATACCAGCACGAGCTTCATTTGGGTAATTGTGCCACTTGCACTGGTATTTGCTTCAGAGATGGAGCAACTGCTCCCACTGAGAGAAAACCATCTATTTTTTTGGCAAAAGTATCATACTAATTTCTTTTAAAAAAGGCAGACTAACAGGCAATAACCCTGCCTTACAAAATCTTATTATATAATGGAAAGCTGAAATGACGGGAAAGAGACTGCAGCCAGTCTTGGCTAGGAGTCTGAGCGAGAAAGGTTAAGTAACACTCCGGACAGTAGCCAGAGGGCTAACTCTTGGATCCTCACCTTTTGTCAAGTGTTTCCCTTCACATTTGGTAGAGCAAAAAGCTGTTTCAGTCTCCCTTAATTTCCACTACTTGTTTCTAGCTGTACTGAAGTATTTAGCTTTGTGTAATTATTGCTCTTCATAGCAGGCTGTAACAAACAGCAACACTACCTAATAGAAGCAGACAGCCGAAACAGTGTCATTTTCCACCAAAGGTGTGTTCACATGGCCACCCAAAACCAGAGACACACGGGAACCAAAGCAAGCTTAATCCTTTTTGTTTTGTGAAAGCCGGTGCTTCTGTAAAAGGGAGACAGAAGAGGTCAGAGAAATGGAGGACAGAAAACTTTGTGTGCCTGGAGGAGCACTGGGGACCTGTTAGAAAGGACAGGCCTGGGGTAACTGCTGGCTGACTGCAGTGGCAAACGATTCATAGCAATTAGTTTCCACCCCTGTCTACCTTACCAAGACCAAAAAAAAAAAGCCACCACCGTGATCAGGACAGCTGTTTATTCTTGTTCCTGTACAAGAGCAATAGCCTCAGGCCTTCTATACCTGTCTCTTCAAAACCTGATGCAGTCTTTTCTACAAGCAGGAAAGTTGTCCAGTTAGCAGCACGGCCCTGAGACTTGTGCAGAGGGGACCAAGTGGAACACGTACAGATAAACAACACAGGGAAGCACCCCGGGGAACTGAGCATGGGTTATTGATGGCGCTGCAAGGAAGAGTGAGCAAACCATTTCACATCTGAGAAGAACTACAAGATAACAACAGGCACATTTTTACGGGCAGTGCTGCTAACATGCAACACGCTGCTGAAGCAACGCAAATAAAACTTTCCTCTACTAAAAACAATGATGAGCTCTAAACTAGGAAATTAAGAGTCAGTAATATTACTCTGCATCCCTGAATGTCCATCGGCAGCTCTGCAAGCACGGGGCATCTCAAAGGTAAAATGTGGGAAATTTTAAGAGGCACAAACCTCAAAACATCAGGATTCCTGCCTGCCTCTGTTGTCTTTTCAGCATCTCCTGCTTCAGAGGTTCATTTCAGTATGTAAAGGTTAACAAACACAAAAACCCAAGGAAACTCAAGACTCGTCTATTTATCTTTAAAAAAAAAATCCAAACCACATTAGTACTTTCAGATAGCCAAATTATATTATAAAATGCAGGATTTCAACATTCTGGCACCAAGTCAACATTGTAATGGACTTTCAAACACTAACTAAGGAAATGGTTGTGCATTAAGCCTACCAATAAGTCAACAATCAATACTTCACTATTACAGTAAAAATACAATGCACCCTTTATAACTGCCTCTGGCTTCATCCTTCTTTGTCAAGCTCAGCTCTAAACAGAAAAAAAAAGTTTTGAAACCAGAAATGCAGTACACGTTATTTCATAGCCACCAAACATTTTTCTAAAGTCTAGACCTAATTGGTCCTCTGGCCTGCACAGTTTTTTTTTTCAGCTGTGTACTGACAGGGCAGAAAAGTCAGGAATAAAAAGGACAGAAGTTCAGAGTGAACAAAATTAATCAAGCAGGTCAACAGGTAAGAGCAGTAAAATAAAGAAACCTCACACAGCTAAGCCTCAAGCAACTGCAGATGGGGAGCCTGGTGCCAACTTTATCTCCAAAAAGCATCTCAGTCAAAAGAAAACAAAAAAGCAGCGCACCAAAGCATACTGACGTTCGGGTTTTAGTCCGATTCATAGATTTTAATTGCCTGCACAGCATCAGTCCTGTATGTCCCCTCTCAACAGTCTATCAGTTTGATCACATGAAGTCAAAGGCAAGCTCTGCAGCGCACGAGACTTGGACACCCTGTGGAAAGTGTGAGCATCAGGCAGTACTGCTCTGCAACAAAACATGTGCTTTGAATTTGGTTAACTCTGGCTTCCTGTTCTGAGCCACAGCCATAACACCGAGGCCCTGCTATATTTCTGAACAGCGCAAAAACCCCTGTGGTTTATGGACGCTTGGAGCAGCTGCATATGTCCGCAGAAAGGTTCAGGGTAAGCCTGTTTCTTCTCTTGGGAAGAAACGGCGCCAGCCATTGATCCAATCCTGTGAAGCCTGAATGTAAAGATAGGAGGACAAAACCAAATTGATCGGTTTTATCACCACAGCCTAGTAAGCTCAGTACTGGAATGGAACTTCATCATGGAACGGTTAAGCCAGCATAACAGCTTGGGTAAACAAGCCCACCGAATGCTCCCTTTTCTTCTCCAGGTCTGCAAATACACCGTGGGAAACAGAGAATGACTGTTTCAGAAATCACTCCACAGATCCCTTACGTTTAATTTGCTAAAACTGTCTTGCATCCCTGGGGTTTCAGCTATAAACAAGAACATAGCAAGGCTGGGAAGTCAGAAAGACTTCTTGCTTTGGGGCATCTGCACCTGGAGTTTGAGCTCTGCAAAAGGACCCAACACGGCAAGTCAAGCAGCCAAGGAACAGGAATACCAGAGTCCTCACGGACCACAGAGCAGTTCGCAGGAAGCTCAGCAGTTGGGTCTATGTCCAGCAATAGGCTGGGCCAGACCTCCGATCATTAGGTTTTGCTGCTTCATCTCACTCTCTACACATCAGGCACATCCTAAATAAGCCATCTCAAGTGAGAGTTGTCACGCTACAAAATACTGTTGCGTGAAGTGATTATATTGGGTAGCAGGCAGTAGCTGTATTGACTGAAGTTTTAGGCTGTGACTCTCATCAACTGCCAGCTTAAAGGGTTTTTGCATGGCCACTGCAGGTGTCTTTACAACAAAAGGGTGGTTTCAGCAGAGCTGAACGGCTCACAGCAGAGTGGACTGCTTCAGTTTCTCATTTCAGGTGGGGAGAGGAGCTCTGCGGACAGTCAGCGTTGCACAGGGCCAGCCGAGGGCTGTGCTTCTCAGTGCTGCCAAACCAGGAAACTACTGCGGAGAGAAACAACCTTAATTTTCACAAGGTCTGGGATCTGAGGGAGGGAAGGTAGGGGCCAGTTAAATGCTGTTGAATACCGATCAGGACTGTGAACAATAAAGAGACCTGAGGAAATAGCAAAAAGGAAAACATCCGTATAAGCTTCAACTACAGACTCTCACAGTCTTGTGAGAGCCAACAGTAAATGCAGCTTTTACTTCTTAGGTGAAGAAATTGATGCATAAGAAGGTATTTCTCGAACTCAAAGTCAAACGTGAAAATCGTGACAAAAATTGGATCAAAATCCAGCTTTCCCGATCTCCTGCACTGAAGAGCAGCTGCCGCAGAAGGCTGTCTTCTAAGTAAATATACCCATCATGGGGTGCCAGTCAGGCAAGCATCCAAAAATTCAAGGGTCAGGCGCTATTCAGTATTTGAAGCTGTGCAATAAAACACTGCATAAATATTTAAACTGGCACTCCTGCTCCAAAACACTCTTGGAACATTATTTCAGCCGCTTACTTTCAAAGTTTGTAACAGACATTCCCTTCTTCCTTCTGTCCTGCGGAGCCTCTGAACAACAGCCATTCCCAGCTCACGCACAGCACATCTGACAGCAGTTTCCTGGTTTGTTCTGAACGTACTGCTTTCAGTCAGCAAGTACAAATGGGTAAACCTGAAGTGCTGAAATGCTACGTCCTTGACTCTTTACGAGGCCTTGTTCTAAATTCCCCTCGACAACAAAAAAAAACAACCCACAAAACACCAAAACTGCAGAACACTCTCCATTTTTGTATTTCATTTATAACCTCTGACTTCAAAAGCCAGAAGCCTGGGATCCGTTTTAGCTGTTCTCACAACATGTGCTACAAAATAACACAAGACGCAGTTGGTCATTAGACGGTTCCAGACTACGGAGGATGCAGATCTGCTTAGATCTGAATATAAATCTCAAGAAGTCAAAGCACAGTGACAAATGCATTTTGATAGTCTGTGTGCAACTGAATATCGTAATTGTTTTAGCTTGACATAGAAAGAAAGATCATGCCAGTCATTCACATAAGTTACGATTATGAGATTGTAGGGCAACATTTTCCTATTATTAGTCATTACCTGTGCTGCCCCTACTTTTAAACATTCAATGGGAGAGAAGTTGCTGTAAATTGAGGTAGAAGCTATGCTGATGCATGCTGCCAACAGCCCACTGGCTGCATGCTCTCACAACTCAATCCATCGAATTGCAGCTCTGCTGGATATTCCAGTCCTCAGATCTCCAAAGCTAAACTCAACACTGATTAGCAGACCCTACTGCAGCCTTCGTTTCCCTGTGCTTCTGTATCCTAGGTCTGTTAGGGTAATTGTACTCCAAGACGGCGGAAGTTTCTCTTGAAAATAAAATTAAAAACTCTGTTAAAAAGCTATTTCCGTAACACTCACGTTCTAAGACTCACAAGGATTTCTGTAATAAACACATCTAACTACTGAGCACAAAAATCTGACACAGCATCTGACATCTGCAGAGTCTTGCTTCTCCTACTGGTAGCAACAGCTTGTTCAGCAGATGCTCCTAGGAGCACCTATGCAAGTCCTTCAAGAGATTAATAGTAAAAACAAACGAGCAAAAACCCCAAACCAAACCCAAAAAACACAGAACAAAAGACAGCTCTTTAACAGTTTCAGTTTTGCTGGGCTACAGAAGTAACAAGCAACTAAATCTTTGGTATTAATGAGAAAGGAAGCTCTGATGACCCTACAGACAAGATTACTCTGTCAGAACGTACGACGGTGTATCAAAAGGCACTGCCTTCATAGAAACACTTTGAAGGGTAGCACTGCGCTTCAATCACTTACACTCACGACGGCCCTGGAAACGAAGAACTGTCCAAAGGCATCAGCTGTGAGACTGTCAGTCTGAACAAACAAGATTTAGACTATGAAGCTGTGCCCATCAGCAAAAACTGATTTTATTAACACACTGCACTGCTTTCACAAGTAGTACTAGAAAGGCCAGTACTCCAACATGTCAGACCTGGCACTTGGCGGGGCCATCAGCCTTCCTCTAAGCAGCATTACTGTGCGACCACCCGGATGCCTCTCCGTCACAGGAAGGGGTTGCCACTCTGGGTGCCGATACGGTGTCACTCCTGATTTGTTCTAGAAGCTCCAAGTTTATTTTTTAATATAATTAGTCAATACTACACAACAAGGCCAAAGATCCGATGCTACAACTGTAGCAAAAGGTTGTTTCAACACAGAAAAAAAAAAGGAGTAAAATAGATCAGTAAGCTCAGGAGTTACGTTTAAGCTTTGAGGTCCTACATACCCTGCCCAAGAACGAAAGCCTCCACGAATTCACACATTTAACCAAACTCCTCAGCTTCTCAAGGAAGTGCATTAACTACACATTCAGCTTACAAAAATAAGTTGCAACACTCGCTGAAAAGTGAATTGTGAAAGAAACAAAAAGCCCTTTTCTTTAGTCACATGTGACAGTGATTCAATTTCACTGTCTACTGCATGCACTTTATACAAGGCAGATAGGTACAGGATACTGGTCATGACAGTTTTCAATTTCTCACTCTGGAACTTCAGTTAGAAAAAGGATGAAATCAAGCAAGCCATTGCGTTCGACACTACCAAAAGCAGCCTCACTAATGCAAGGGCACAGCTTGCCTGGCTATCTATGCTCTTCAGTGGTACGTACAACGAGATTATAACTCTCGCACCAGACGCGGTGCAAAAGTGATCCTTTGCCTGTTTAGCTTGCTTAAAGTCAACTCATCAGCCTACAAAACAGTGCCAGTAAAAACCGCTTCCATTATAAGTGGTGGCTATCCTTCTCCTGCCTCGGCGCCTGACTAATTTCAAAGTTTCCATCGTAACGTTCAGATAGAGTATCAGAGAAAAATTCTGTTCCGAGAAACCAATTAAACACTTGCTTCTACAAGCTGAGATACATGTGGCCACCGACCAGGCAAAGAACACGTCCTGCACAGTACATTCATGTAAAGGATACGGGCTTTAGAGAAACGGGGAAAAGCTTACACCATCTTCCTTGGAATGAGAGGGCCATCATCACCCAGCACGCTTGCAACAAGACAAAAGCTGGATTTGTGTATCCCAGTACCAAGGCGTGCTCTTTCCTGTAGATGACAACAGCCACGGGTGCTAAAGGCAAAAGGATCCACCTCAGAGGTCTGCATAAAACCAACGTATTGAGGAACTCCTCCAAGGTGCCAGGATGAACCTTCTCTGATCCGCAGGGGCACCTGCGATACACAACACGTTCTGCTCAGTTGTCTCTGCAACAAAATGAGTCTTTGGATTGTGCTTCCCACCTTCCTCTCGGAATATGTGGTTTCAAGCAACATTTGTTGCCAGGATGCATTGCTAATACATAACATATTGGCTGGAATTAGTATTTCCTCCCTGAGGGAGAGAATGTTCCAGGCGCTTCATAAGAGGCAATGAATGCAGAAGAGTTTGAGGAAGAACTCTTGCAAGACGAACAGAGCAAACCTATAACCAAGAGAAGGGAGGTCTATTGGCACAACTGAAGCCTGCCCTTTAAGACAGACTGCAGATTCGATCGCCTGATGCTCATTTTACTGCTGGAAAGAGATCTGTTCTGCTATTCTGCTGCAAAAGGATGTTATTTCTCCACAAAGCTTAGCTTTGGGTATTTATGGCAGGGATAGCGTCTGACTGAAAAGCAAGGCTTTCTTCTTTTTTCCTGGTGATGCTTTGCAAAGGGCATGCCATTTGTGGCATTCCTGGGGGCAGACGGACTCGCATGTAACATTCCTCCTCAAACCCAGCGTCCCTAAACGGTGGCAAGAACCATCCAGCCATCCAAACAAGCCCCAGATTCTTTTCACATGGAGGACTGCCCTGCTGACTCAGTGGACCTACGATCAACGAAGGGGCAGGAGAAGGCCTAGACGTTCCTAGCTGCCTTCCAACAGCTTTCAAATGTCACGGCACAACACACCTTACACGCTGGAGGGATTCCTCCGAAAGATAATGCAAAAGGCTCAGACAAAGCCAGGAAAAAGCAAGCAAACACAGTAATCCAGAGGAGCGAAGGAAAGGAGACGACAGTTCTGCTGCAGACTGACGTGAACATAACCAAGTGAAAAGTTAGAGATCAACTCTTAGTCAAAGATTGGACACAACTAGTTGAGGGTAAGCCCTTCCCAGCTCGGCTCCCCCCAGTTTCAGCAACAAGCCAGAGGAGGTGTCCACCTTGAGTACCTATTTCCATCATTCACTAAATCACGAGCTTATTAAAAACAGAAACCAGAGAGAAGACTTTTTCCTCAGAAAAGGAAAAAAAAATTAAATCAAGAGGACATTAGAAAAGGTACAGAGTAAGGTATCTAAGGGTACAAAACCAGACAGACAACAAAACATTTCGCAAAGCACGTTAACTAATTACGTACAGCACTACCAGGCACTTCATTCTACCAGCAAATATGAAACTAAAACATTAACCTCAAGTCAAAGAGCAAAACAAAAATAAGACAAGCAATATTGATTCACTGTATCTGTTGAGTAACCAAACTTCTTACCATTAGAAACGAGCTGCAAATTTTCTGGATAAGCCATCCTTAAGCTTGGAAAAATTAAATCAAGCTAGACAGGGACTAAGGAGAGAAATATAGCAGGGTTAGCACTACGAAAACCAGGCTTCAGTGTCCAAATGTGTAATTCCACAGTGAGGTGGGTCTCTGCATCCAGCTTTCACTGGGACCTCAGGACAGCCATGGACCCTGAAAGTGAAGGCAAGGGTGGGGGTGGGTCTTTTGACTACGGAATGAGCAGTTATTTCACATTCATTAAAGCCTTTACATTTTTGTATCTACTTAACAGACAGAATAAAAGGATTTAAACGTGCCACTTTCTTTTACAAGCCTCAGGGCAGGAGAGGAAAGAAATAATGAATGTTTCAGAGTTGCTATATGGTAACCATAGCAGGCAAAATCAATTACTGCTGAGAGGATCTGGAGATAACATGCAGGTTCCCACTCATCTATTTGAGATGCGGTTGGCATTTCCCCACCCCCCCGCCTCCATTTCCTCCCCCACTTCTCTTCAGAAATGTCTTTTCTCGTACATTAGAATCTGGCCTGAAGAATCCTACTGGCTTGCAAACACATTTGGAGATAAGGATTTGTCATGATACTGTATGGTGTCCCCACCTGTGCACTCCCACTTATCTGAGATTAAAATCAAATCCTTCACAGATTGCTCTTTCTGCTTTTCACACCGAGTTTGGCTACACTGAACTTTATTATCAGAGAAACCAAACAATGATGTGGCTTTATCAAGCACACCGGGTGTACTGGACAGCCACTCTCAAAAGGGAAACTGCAGGACAGATTTGGGGAATTAGCAAAAGCACGCGTACCCCTTCACATGACCCGAGACAGGAACGCTTTCAGGATGGGTAACGTTAAAAAGGAATCAAGAGCGAGCAGATACTTGAAGAGTCTGTGAAGCAAGTGATCTAAAAAGGGCAGATCCAGAAACCCAGTTATCACAGGTCTGAACAACAAGGAAAGGATGTCTGTTTAAATGACGCCAAGCTCAAAACCAATAAAAGGAAATAAATTTTAACACAATGAGTAATTGAATTGTGGAACTTACTACCACAGGAAGATGGCAAGGCCAAAAACATAATGGGATTAAAAACTGACTCAGTATGTATATGGATATTGACAATATCTAGAGCTGTGTTTAACAATAAAATTGTGGAAAGAATTATTGTCCCTCATGCTTCATGGTTTTAACCAGTCTCTAACCGCTCAAGAAGAGGGTGAAGCCTAATAAAGCAAGCAGACATCCCCCTGAACACCTCTGTCAGTGTTTCTCCTCCAAAATATCACATAAAGGCAACTGAATAGATGTGTCCCAAATCCGATCTGATAAATCAACTATGGCAAATTTAGTTTCAGCTCATCCCACATCTCCAATTCGAGTTTAGGATAGCCAACTGAACTGTTCAAAAAGGTTTAATAAAGCTGCCAAAATTGAAATTAAACACAGACGTGTTTACCACAGTCTTTCCTCATTCACCAGCCTTTGAGCAGCACTCACGTCCAGCAAGCTTTCCCTTCGCTCCCTCAAAAACACCACGATTTAGAAAATCCTTCCCCACAATAAACCCTGAAGATGGCACATAATCCAGACGCTAGTGCTGTGAAAGGACAGCCCACAGAGACTTGCACTACAGTCGCAGAAGCTGGCGACATGCTATTTTATTCTCTATAACGTTGTTCTAAAACTAAGTCTCTCAAAGCTTCGCAAGCCTTTTTCACCAAGCAAAAATTAAACAAGCTGTTCCAATTAAGTTAAAAATTAATCTGTTAGCTGTGGCTCAAAATGCTGTGTAAGCAGATCCTTTCTGGCAGAAGCACCATGCATCTTGCATGCTCGCTGAGATGCAAATAATGGAATGGTACAGAAAATTTCCAACTCATCTCTCTAAGCTTCTTTCAGTCGTTCCCACGTGCACAGAAACCCAACGTGAAACATTTCACAACAACCGCTTTTTATTTAAACGGGAGTTTAATGATTTACCTGTAAGTAAGTAAATAACCCTCTTGCACCCAAAATACCATCAAAGCACAGACCTGAGTAAAGAGCGGGCAGGAGGTAATGGATGGATCCAAAGCAGGAAAGCAAAGGGAATAAATACAACTGTAGAAAGAGGGAAAAATGAGAGTGGAAGAAAGATGAGAAATAAACGACGGGAAAGAAGACAGAAAGGAGGCAGTGAGAAGAGAAGTTGGGCCAAAAATCTAAATGACCAAAGCAAATGCATGTGTCCTTAGCTCCACCTCAAAAGGCTGCAACTTTCTTTCAGGAGAGTATCTTGGCAGGAATAAGAATTCGTTTCTATACACACCACCCAAACATTTCTTCTGCAAATTGCCAAATTTACGGGCTGCCATTTTGCATGGGGAAGCTTAAGTACATCTGCAGTTTGATGCCCAGGCACCGGTAAACAGTTTACACGCTTATTAGTTAGTGACTATTTTAAACCAAAGCTCGATAATGCCTAGGATTAAGATTTTGGATGTGGAGTCAAACCGACTAATTACTAGAGTTGAGAAGAGGGCATGCACAACAATATACCTGCAGCCTTTCCCAGACTGCTAAATTATGTAAATGGTTTAGTAATAACCCCCAGCAGAATTAATCAGTGGAGTAACACTTTCAGCAGGCCTGAGTAAATTAGGGGAGGCTTGAAAGGAGGGGAGGGAGTCGAGAGCTGTGGCAGCTGCCAGTTTTTCAAAGAGATTTGATGAACCGCCTCATTGTAAAGAAAGCGTTCAGGGTTTTGCGCTGTTTGCGACCACAGGAGCTCAGTGAGACAGCCCAGCCTGCTCATGTTAACAAACTTCCCTTGTGAAAGAGTGATTTGTTTTGTACAGCTCGCAGCAGCACACTGGAAGGACATAGCATGGTCCACTCGGGAAGGAATTGGATTACTTCAAAAATAAATACATTAAAAAACCAAAAACCCACTCCAAACTGGGGTCTTACGCTGTTACTATCCAAAATGCTGTCAATATTTTAGAAACCTAATTTACCTTCTTGTTAATTTTTCACCTCTCTCCCAACCCCACCGTTAAATGCACAAAGATGAATCGGGTTCACTTCTGTGTATAACCAGTTCCACTGTTAAGGTCCAGCACAGCCCTGCAGATCTTTTATTTCAGAGCTATAATCAAGGTACTGGAAATCTCCAAATCCTCTCCCGTAAAGTCTACGCTTTCCTCGTAATGGTTTCAAAATTGACAGAAATATCAATATTTTACAAAACAAAATGGGAGCGGTGCTTTGCAAAAGCCACATTTGAGCCTCAAATAAATAAATAAAACCATCTCTTTAGCCCAAGTAATTGCTCCATCACATGATACGTGGAGATGGCAAATCGCCAGGTTGCAGGAATTTGCATCTCAGCACTGTTTCTTCTCACCAATCCGTACAACCACAGAGATGAAACCGTTCTACTAAATTTTTCCAGCATCATGAAAACACTAATTCCAATAGTTCATTTGCACATGCTGAGCACACACTGTCTAGGTCCGCAGTCAATACAAGACCTCAGCGAGCACTAAATTAATAAGACGGCGTGACATTAAGAGGTACCATGCTGCCAGAAGTGCCGTCCTCCTGGTAAGATACAACACAGACCCTGAAAGTCATTAACGTTCCCACAGTACTTCTCGCAATAGTACCATTGCTCCAAGCAGGGTCTGGGTGAAATTCTGACTGAGACAATCACGTCCTACCTGCCGAGGTTCGCTCTACAGCTTTGGCAACACATGGTCCTGCAATGCTACTGAGAGAAGCAGAGACGTCTACACCTCAGCACAGGAGAGGCTGTGTTTCAGATACATGAAATACTCCAAACTGCCTTTTATACCGTATTTGCCCCTTCACAGGAGTACAAGTTAACTTTCAATTTGGAATTGGAACAATCTTCAAAGGGCAGAGCTATGCAGTATAAGGAGGAAGAAAGGGGAGGGGGAGGAATGAAGTCAAGCATCACGACTCAAAACCTGGTCTCTGTTTCAAGATGTTTATGATAGATACTTCAAAAGATGTTTATTAAAAGTCTACAGTCGTACCTATTTGAGATGCAAAGAACATAACTGGATTAAGCAGACAGGAAATATAAAAGGTGCCAGGACACAGCAGAATTTAAATAGATCAATAAACACAGCTACTAGAACAAGAGTTCTCAATTTTTCCATCTCATGACCTTGCATTAGCATAAAGTTTTGAAACGTCCCTTTCATACTCTCTTGTTTACCACGATGAAAGAGAAGGGCAGATCACGTCTCTTCTGTCCCTGTTCCTAACCCCTTAGAGTTAGGGATCCATGAACTGGAAGATCACCACGTAATTACTCCAGTCAGCATGCAACCAAGCAAACAAAAGTAATTTGAAATAATTCACTATCGCAGCATTTACTGAGCAACAGTTACCTGGCCAACGAACAAAACGCTACAGAGTATTCTACATTAAATGTACCAGTTTTGTTTTCGGGATGGGTGTGTGTTTGTTTTTAAGGTTAATAAGGCCAGAGTAATTTAAAGCTGCACTACTAAACCATGCTATTAAACCAGTACCAAGAACCAGAGAAAACTGCTGCTTAGATGTAAAGTAAGCATGTGACAGAAAAAGTGACAAGCAAAAAACCTAACACTCCAAAATCCCAAATACATTCTCAATGTTTTGGGCTTCCCCCCACCATCACCCCGCCATTTGATGTGATGTTATTTACTCGCCTGCCTGAGGCCAAAAGGAGCTATGAAATAGCTGGCTAGGAAAGAGAAAAGCCTGCACTCTTACACCCCAGTCACATCCCAGTCTACGCACACCCTGCCATTTCCCAGGGCGTTCTTTGATCAGCACAGGCCTGGGGAGGCTCAGGGCCAAGCCGTTCAGTTCCAAGGGGCCCTGGGAGACTGTCAGTGTCAGGAAGGTGGCAGACAGGCCACCAAACCCCCAGCTGCCTCGCCAAGACTGCACGCTGTGAAAGCCCTTTCAAGTGTCATTGCTCCGCGGAGAGCCACAGACAGGCCACAGTTTTGCTTTAGAGTTTACGTAAGACTGTTACACATTACCTAAAAGAAGGAAGACATGCAAACACGTCGGAGATGAGATAAGAAAGTTTCTGCAATTTGTATTTCTAAAGGTCCATATCCCTTAACTCCATTTGCTGCATGTCAAAATACTCATTCATTTCACATCGCTTCTTTCTTCAATAGTGTTAACACTGCCTCCAGCCACATTTAATTACCAGGACATTTATATTCTTGATTTACATGCCTAAGCATGTACATTAAGGGGCAAATCCTGAATGAAATCAATGAGACAACCTAGGCAAAGAAGACAGCAGGGTTTGATACTAGCATGCCCTAGTACTGGGAGGGAAAAAAAAATTACTTCTGAGAACCTTTGTAGAGAGGTATTTTTGAAGTATAACATTTCTACAGCTTTTGAAGAATTCACAACTATGACTGCAAATAATATTTTTCGTTTGGACTGCAGCAATGCAAAGAAACCAACAGTTAACAACCAACCCTAAGAAAACCAAGGTAGAAGGTTGTCCTCTTGCATTCACTGTCCTGGCTCCGCAATGGTTAAAAGGTCCCCGCAGCTGTGCTGGCATCATCGATTAGGGTGAACAAGGAAGCGACAGAAAAATAAAGCCACCTTAATTTCAAGCTCCATTAGAACTGAAGGACTTGGCAAGGGGAGAGTGGGGGTGGAGAAATCAATGTTTGGCAAATGGGAAAGGACAAAAATCTGCAAAAGGAAAAATGCATTTTCAGGCTAAGCTAATGCAAACAGTGGATGGTGAACAGCACTTGAGGTTGCCCCTTTAAGGTTGTGTCAGCATTTCCATTTATAAACTCTGATCTTAGTTACACTCTAGTAGATTACCGCAGGCTTCAGTACTATTCTAGCAGATACCACAACCTACATCACAAATGGTAATATAAAATAGCAGCAAAAGCTCACTGGCTGAACAATGCACCCTTTTGGTACCTGATGTCAGAGTAAGTGCTTTTAAATTAGGAGTCAGACACATACACATGCATGCGTGCAGAGCATACAGTGCTGGGGTGAGCACCCCAGGACCCAGATTCTGCCAACACTAAAACAGAGGTCAAAGCTGCATTTGACACAAAGCCTGTTTACAGTACTCTGAAAAACTTGAAAATACCCCAGATACTTAGTTTCGGCCCACCTCAGTTGCCACTTGGACAGATTTCAGCCTAACCTTCTGCCCTCATTTAGATAAAAGCCCTTATTTCTGTATCTGGACCTCCAGAGAGCTACTCAGTCAATACTCTGAACATCCACACCCAGAAATCAAAACCAGACCCTGGTACGCAACCTCTAATTTCAGTTCTGCCTAGACCAGAAGACCGAGGCAAAAGCACTGTATATTGCTTTGGCGTAACACAGCCACGACCTCACATCAGACTTCCTAAGTAGATAAGCAATGTACACGAGGCGAGCTCGTGTCCATTTCCAGCACCCATTTCACAGATCTGCACAGACTTGGACCAAGCCTTTAAAAGCGAGAGCAACACCATTTTTTAAAACTACCACCATGACTTTGGGATGAGACTTTTCAAAACAGTATCAAGCCATCGTGACGTGTTCAAAACAAAGCCTGCGGCACAGCGTAATAAATACTGTCATCAGCCAAACTGTCTTAGTAGGTATAAACCAGGCCTTGATCCTGCAACTAACCCCTAGCAGGTACCCCCAGCAAGTTTACTAGAGTGGCACCAAACCTCTCTGAGATCCATATGTGTAAGAGCCAGGTCCTAGCTTACATGTTACAATAGCACAGCCTTGTAATTCCTCCTCTGGCTGCCGTTACTGTGACCTAAGAGAGCTCCGCTACAACAGTGCCCACCAGAAGAGGACATTGTCGTTTGCATCTTTGAAGAGTAAAGAAATACCTTTTCGGAACAGAATATCAGCATTATCGTTGTACGTATATACCTCATCTTTGAGATGCCAGCTTGCACAATCAACCCTTACCTGGGGTTTTTAAAAGGCACAACGAAACAAACAAAAAAACTCCAACATGCATTTCTGTGCTACACAGGGCATCAAGAATCACTTGACTACCATATTCAACTTTGAAAAGATTTTGCCAAAATAGGGCTCTTCAATTTAGAAAATCTTGATCTTTATAAACTCTTGACGTAGGAATCGTTATGAACTGGATTTCCTGTGAGAAGTATTTGTTGCATTGCATGGAATTTAAGAACACAATCTTTGAAATGAGCGCGGAAAAATACAAATTCCCATAATTTAGTGGCAAGCCTAAAGTCTTTTTCATAATCTTCCCGGCCTACTGCTCTAGTGGGAGACATTTCCTGGACTCACAACCCTTTTATGTGCAAGCAATCTACATTTTACAACTGATAAATAATTCAGATAATTAATTGAGCTGCAATTTGGTACACTTCTTTTCAGTCAGCACTATGGAGTACCATTTAAAAGAGGTTCTGTACAGAAAGTCCCTCTTGCTTGTTAACCCAAGCTGAGGCTTCTGTTAAGGTGAATTCCTAGATTCTCTTAACACTTTCAGGATGTCTCACGTCAATGTCCCAGGACTTCACGCCCTAGGATGCTTCCCTCTGATTTTTCTTGCTGTGCTTTACTCTCTCTGTAAGAAACAGGGTATTTCCTGGAATTCTGCTTCTGCGGCACTGACTGCCATCGTTCAAGAGATTAGATTCTAGCACACACCGCCCACATACAGGCTCCTAGAATTGACCACAGCGAAAGAAGAAACAGAGACAGTAAGTAAATACTTTAGGTAAGAAAGCTGGAGAAGCTCAAGCAAACTGTCAGAGAAACCACGGGATGCAAAGTAGCCACGTGGGAGCACGTGGCAGGAAGTCTAAGGAGTATTTTCATGCTGTAATAGCTCCAATAGAATTTAAAAGTCAGCAGAAACTGAAAATTCATACAATAAAGATTTAATTACATTTGTAACCTTCACATAACTGCAACAGTCAGCACAGGCTAACCATTATGCCTGTGCCTCTTGCACAAGTGCCCATAGTCACCTCCAGAGGCACCACCTTCTCCCGCGCTGTGGTGTACAAAGGCTGTACCAACGCAGAGTCCCACCACGGCTTTACAGGGAGGAAGAGGGCACAGACTTCCAGCTTTAGACACTTACCTGGGAAAAGTTTCAGCCTCTTCATTGAATGATGCTGTAACTTACTCATGAACTGGTAACGTTACCTGTTCAAACTGAAGCTTGAGGGGCACCACACATGCAAGAACGACCGAAGTGTTAAAGAATCTACAAACGACAAGCAAGTTTCAGATGGGACTTCAGGCTAAATAAATTTGCTGCAAACTACACAGGCTTGTGTGTGTGTTGAGCATCAGGAAAAGACGGGACTTAGAAAGGACAGCTGAGCCTACAATACTGAAGATAAACTGTGAACCAATGTTCATTAAGTATTTGGGAAGAAGTTTGTTGGTTAAAAAAAGAATAATGGTAATGCTAGAAAGTACAGGCTGCAGGCTTGATGCAGAACAGAGCAGCCCTTCCCAACCCACAGAATTAAAGCCTACCAGTATGGCTGTGTAAACACTGAGTAGCAGCTGAGGAACAGCAAAGTCCTGTAAAACAACAAACCAGACCCCTTCCTTGTATCACTCTGCACACTGCCTTACAGCATACAAAGGGAGAAACTTGCGGAGGGAGAATTCCACACAGCGTAACAGCATGGCTATGTCTGGCCCAAAATAAACACAACAAGCCTGAAGAAGCCTTATGAAACAGAAGGTACAAGAACAAGTAACATAGGAAGAAGCTTTTGTAGCACATCTTTATCTAAAGCATCAAACAGCTTTAAGACCTACTTGGTTAACAGTGTCCTGGTTTGAGCTAGGACAGAACCAATTTTCTTTTTAGTAATCTTACTTTTCAGTTATCCTATGATTAGAAGACGATCAGCAGTGCTTAACACGAAGGTCCTCTTACATAACTAACAACAAAAACTTAATATAAACTGCTCTGAAAGGACAAGATGCTGTTGATGACTGCATATGGGAACCCACAGCAGAGCGCAGAGACTTGTCTGTATTGTAAGCAAGTTACTTCCAGGTAACAGACCACTGTCAACATCAGCCAGACAGCTTGAGATTTCACTGCAAATATTCTGAGACACAGCAGAGGAAGATGTTCTGCAAAATAACATAAAACTTGTTGCACCTGTTAACTGCAAAACAAACAGAGACAAAACATTTAAAAACAACACTTTAGTCATGTGCCTGCAAGGTGATCTAAAATGGAGCACCTTGCCATGCTCCCCACTGCAAATCGGTTTTAGCTAATTTACTGTCAATGTTCTCTGCACATGGCCTGCCAAAAAATTTAAGATTCAAAGCACACATGTATTAGACCTCAGACATGAGTAGTTAGATTTAAATTAAAGCGAACACTGATTAAGTCACCAGAGTTAATCATGATTCAAAACAGCAAGGAGGAAACTTTGATTTAAATGATTGATTTTAATCCTGTTTCTCATTTGTACTTTTTAGCTGTTTTCCTAAAGGAAGGGCTGAATCTCATTGGCCGATTTGGCCATTTAAGCACATTGATTCGCGATTAAGCACTGTTTTTATGCTAAATTTGAATCTTTTCCTGAACAGGAAGATACAATTGTATCTATGTTCACAATATAAACTTACTTTAAAAAGCACAGTATTTATTCAGAATCTTAAACATTTTTATTAAGCTTGGAAAAAATGAGACATTTCTTATTTAACAGAGGACACTTACACACGCTCTTACACATGTGCTTTGTGTCAAGCTCCACTAGGATGGGCTAAAATCCTATGAGAAATAGACCATATGGGAATGTTCAGTCAATTAAAGTGCCTTATATAAAGAAAAAAGTATCCAGCTTGTATTTCAAAACATTGGCATTCCAAATTGTCTTGGTGAGACCAAAGAAGTCATTAACTTTAGTAGCAAAAAGACAGATTGAAAATGATGGCTAGACACAGAGGCGTTTCAGCACCTAAACACGCAAACAGGCCAATATCTAAGAAACTTTCAAGATTTCCTAGACAAGTCAAGTATCCAGCTCCCACAAAAATCACCTGGAGTTCAAATCAATGGGTCTCAGATACCAAATTTGTTTAAGCATGGCTAAAAATCTCTTCATTTCAGGAGGTAAGAATTTTTTTTTTTAAATCTCATCCCACATCCTTTGAGCTTTTCCAATTAAGAAATCTTATGTCACTTATTTTTTGTTTAAAAAATAAAATATGCTTATTTTTATTTAAATAATTTTAATAGTTTATAGCAAGCTTAGTCCATACTGCCAACTGCCATTAATTCAAACTTAAACACTCTCTTTTTTAAAGAAATAAATGCATTCTAATGAAAAACATTCAAATATTGACGCAGGTCGTAAAAAATATGTACTGGAGGTGAGAAAATATACCGAGATCACTGGAATATACCAGAATAATCACCATATCAAATGATAAGGCCTTGAGATCTGGTATAATTAAGAAAGAAGAAAGCCTTCATGTTTTGGTTAGGTAACCAGTAAAATAAAGTAAAATGCGAGTATTACGCAGTCCTGTCCGTTATCTCATACGCCACGAATCTCAGATCCAAAAAGAGTCAAGAGCTCTACTGCTTCTGGGCTTGAGAGTCTACGATAAGATCGCTCTTAGAGTGGAAAGGAAAAACACCGAAAATCAAAAGAATAATTAACAGCAGTAGCAGAGAGTTAACAGCAGCTCTCACTCTATGATCATGCAATAGATAAAGTCTCCAGAGAGCACTAAATTTTTAGTGAAAAAGAGTGGAAAAAAATCACCTGGGGAGAGTGAGAGACGATAGCCAAATATGCTAGGAACTGCCAGAAGGTGAAGAGGTACAAATGCACAAGGAGAAATCCCATCTTCGAGAAACACGTTAGATGCTCCGAGTGGTCAGTTCTCACCCACACGCAGACACCCCTCTGCATTCCCAGCCCATGGGGGCTGAAAGCAGCTCCAACACAGAGGAGCACAGCTTGCACTGCAAGAAGACATCTCTTTGACATGGATCCCAGGGCACACATACAGTCTACTGGAAAGGTTATGGGCCTTAAAGAATAAGGGATTAAGTAAGCCTGCCTTTCTAGACAAGAGACCGCAGGGCTCCTAACACTAGAATGAGACTAGACTAAGGACCCGTCCACCCAAAATGGATGGCACCAAATGCTTAAATGAAGCATACCGTTAGCTAAAATGGGGTAATTTCATACAGCTCCCGTCCCTTCCAAAGTTAATTAGTTTAGGGCATAGTACTTCTGCGAAAAAGAGCTAACGGCTCTTTTGACCCTCCTAATTTAGCCATCTGCCAGTAGGGAGAGAGAATATAAGCTTCAAAATTATTAACCAGTAACTCAGACTGTTATCTTCAATGCAACCCACAACATCAACTCCATAATCAGCTCTTAACTGAGTAGTAACTACTGCAGATCTCTTCATCACGAAGGTGTTCTACAAGGGCAGGCAACTACTGTAAAGCAAAACTAGATGAGTCACATTAATTTCTAAGACACTCTGAGAGATGATCTAGAGGAAAACTTACAAGATTAAATCACACTGGTAAAGCATGCGAAACACAGCAAAGTCAGTCTACCACCAAGACAAGGTTAGGACATCCGCAACACAGTGAAAGAAAAAGCTATACTTACCTCTTTTGCACATTGACTTAAATGCCCCCTATCCCAACACCTCAAAATTGCCAAGTGGTTCCACATGTGTTCTTCCAATAAGACAAAGTCTTAAACTAGGAGGGAAAGGTATGCCTGTGCAATTTCAGCTTGCAAAGCCAAGAAAGACAGGTCCACAAATGCAGTAAGTACATACCTAGTTCCTCTTGACTTCAGCAACAGTTTGGAACTTAAAAGCACTTCTGCAGATCTGGTACTTAACACTGCTTCTGATGGCTAACTCAAACATCTTTCACCATTGCAAGCAGCATCTCTCCTGTGCACTTCCCCTAGCCAGTGAGCTAAACACAGAGCAAGACTGTTTCCACAAAGGCCTTCCTTAGAAGAGCTTTGAACCACAACACAGGAATGGCAGTTACAAGAGCAGTGTAATTCACATGTCAGAAGCGCCCCTACCTGGATGTCAGTGTCCTTCACAGGTTCAAGAGGCTCAAATGTAGTGGCTGCACTTAGACTCTCTAGTCGCTGAGAAATGTGAGATATATCAAGCCCTCTGGACCCAAGAAGAACAGACCTATAAGGAAGAAATTGTACAGGTATAGAATTAGCATTGAACAGACAGAAGTCTAAACCCAAACTCACTGCCAGTATTTAGGTCAGCAGCTAGCTGACAGTGCTCCCAGCTGTGTTACGAAAACCGCACAAAAGCCAAACTTTGAAGAGCCCTATGTGTATGTCTAAGCACCCCAGCTGAACTCTTTCTGCTGTTCCACTGCAGTACTGCACAGCTGCCAAGTCCTTCCAGATAGAAAAATTCTATGGCGTGTTGGTAAATGTGTTCAGCAGCAGTCAGAACAAGATACTGCACTTTTTGGCTTTAGTGCCTGACATCAGGAATGGTAGCTCCTCAGATAAATCCTTCAATTACTTTTTTTTTGTGACTAGGAGAAAGGGGTTTTTTGGGAAAAAAACCAAACCAGCTTAGCAGTCATTCTGTTTCTCCCAGGCACGTCCTGCTAGCAAGACTCCACACATGCTAGAAACCAAACCCATGAACAGCTTCTACCCTCCGAGTAGAGTTTCCAATGCCGGTGCTCCGTACTTACGCCTTAACATCTGCAGTCTCCTGGGAAGTGCGGGTCAGAGTGCGGGAACGCAGGCGCTCCCCGGCCTGTTGGATCTCCTGCAGGTTGCGTTCCACATGAGGGAGCTCAGAGATACCTTCTGTCTCAGCTGCAAGCTGTTCTGCCTGCTGGAGGAGCTCTCCAAAGCCTTCAGTATCCATCTCTGTTGCAGGTTTCACTCAGGATGCACAGAAACCTTCAGAGAAAGGGAGAGAATTCTTGCTCAGCTATGAAGTGCTATACCTACAGGGGCCCAGACAGAGCAGCCAGAGCAAGTCTTCTAGAACAGGATACTCTTCTGCCCATCCTCCCCAAGCGCTAAACATCGAGGAAATACTTTCATGTGGTCTCTTAGAGCTTTGCCTTGCAGGACTACATTCTTAAGGCAGATCTATGGACCTGTCAGAAGTAGGATGCAGATGCCATATGACAGTTCATTTACTGCCTTGACACAATGGGCACTGAAAGCAGAGAAGTCTCTGAAGAATGTGGTGTCAATTTAGCTATGAACTACTTATATACACACATAAATGAGTAGCTTGGAGAGTTGGACTCCATGATCCTTATGGCTCCCTTCCAACTCAAGATGTTCTATGATTCCATATTCTTATATATTAGAAATGGAGACACACGCATACGAAGGTATATACGAGGGCTGAAAACACACATAACTTATAACCATGAGGTTAAATTAACAGCAAAACAGACGAGCATATACATGTACGGAGACAGCCGTAACTAGCCATCTGTTCAAATGCATTAATCCATACATCATTAACCCACAAGTCAAAAGAAATAAGTACACGTTGTTCCAACGTGGAAGACACATGTCTGACTTCAATGCACACAGAAGTTCTACTGGTGTTCGCAAGAGTTGCTTGCGTAGACCAAATGAGAGAATAGTTAAGGAAACTATACAGCATGAGGCAAGGGCTGTAACAGATGAGGTCATTAGTGCACCGTGCAGTTCCAAATTCAGAACGGAGCCTGTTATTTTTACAGAAAGGACAAAAATGTACATGCTTGGAATCAATGTGGAAAAAAACCACGTAGCTGCAACGGTGTCCACATTAATGACATATGAAACCCAAGCCCTCCACTTCACACACTAAATCCATGATTTGCAGCTAAATCAGCTACATTACGAGCACCTGGCACCTCTGTAAAGCCACAGAAGACCACAGCAACCTAGTCTCACTGAATGGTGCTACAGACAAGGAAACTTCCAGTACAATCTCTCTCATAGCATTCGCATCCTAACCCAAAGCGCCTGGGATCAAATGAGATAAACCAGATTTCAAGCATTAACTCCAGCTCTTTACCATTTACTCAAAAGTAAAAGCAGTTGGGACTACCTGGTTCAAGGGAGCCCACCAAGAAGAAAATAGGGCAGTTTTACAAAGCAGAGATAGCCTGCAATTCAAGTATTTCTTGGTACCTCTCAACCACACCAAAGCAATTTAATAGTCCAATTTTAATATTCCTCACGTTCTCAGTCTCACCACCATTCCCAAGTACAATGACCAGTGGCAATAGCACTGCTTTTGTCTGTCTGGACAAGTAATTCAAAAGCACTGCATGATGATTCATTCAGACATATGCAATTAGAAACTGATCCCTACTGCCTGGGTGCCAGGACAAACCCTCACAGCCGGCATCCAGGAACACAGAATATCACAAGCACTCTCTGGAAAGCTGGGAGCTACTGAGAGACACAGCGATCATATCTGCACCGACTTGTTAATCAGGTGAGATAGCAGAGACTGGATTTGTTTGAACAGATTAGTGTGTCACCGAGATGGAGGGGAATGGGGGGAAATAAGTAGTTTCATGCCCTGCAATGCAGTACAGAACATCTTTGCGGTGTTTACTTGCGATACCTCAGGTGCAACCTTGCCAGAAGCAGCCTCAGTTGGCAGACGCTGACCAGAACAGCCGCGCTCCCGTACAGTTAAGAACTGATCAGATCCTCTGGGAGCAGCGACTAAAGAACAGCACAGACTTCAGCTTGATTTGATCCGATCCGGTCCGCTTCCTCTTTCCATTACCAACAAGATAAAAAGGTGGGAGCGTAAGAAGGCACTAACTTCTCGGAGCACTGAAACCAAAAGCACGGAGAATCAGTGCACTACAAAACTGCTCCCAAACCTGCACTTTTTAGCCGTAGACTCCACAACAGTACCATATAAGGTCTGTCCCATTAATTTGCCAACGTAGGACAACTGCAGCAACTCTGTGAGACTGAACTCAGCGAATATAGAACAAACTAGTTATTCTGGAGCAAGTTATACTACCTGTGATTATAACCAAGCGCTGGAAATGACAGCTCAAAACTTACCTAGAGAGCCGACACTGAACAGCTTTTCTCTAAGCAACAGAATCTGAATACTTAGACTGAATAACAGCACAAACAAATTTGTCTCCACCCTGACAGAATTTACTGCATTCAAGAGACTGCAGTCTGACTCTTAATGCTGCTGTGCAAGATGGAAACTGCTACCACAGTAACGAGCAGAGCGATGGCGGATTTTCACGCCTGGCTGCGGAAGGAGCAACAACTGACACCTAAGGGAAAGAAAATACATCAGAAATTAAACTAACTTCTGCAAAACCAGATCGACCTCAGGCTAAAAGACAGCAGTGAAAAGGCCCTTCCATAAAACAATTTTGATGACTTATCAATAGAAGCTGCTGCATTAGACTATTCCATTAAACCCCAGTTTAATGTTTCCCCAATGTTTAAAACCACAAATAAACACTGTGTATTGTAGAAGTTGACTGGATTTAAGCCAAAAAGAAACTAGAAAAAGATGATGACAAGTTTCTTAAGTCTATTCAGACTGATGATCAATGATGATTTATTACCTAAAACCCCCTAAAAACTCCTCCAGAGCACTACAATGCCATCTAATGAAGAACGTTGTAGCTATTATACTCCAAGTACGGCCACGATGAACATTTTACTTGTACTCGCTTCAGAAAGACACAAAGCTGAAATACTCCAATGCGTGCACAAGCATCTGTTGTACTTTGCATGCTGACAGGCTTTGTGTCATCTAATTAATTAACTTTGAGAAACAGACAAAAAAAAAAATTAAGATTTTTCTAGTGCTTTGAAAAGAACAAAAGGAGGAAGACTTCACAGGGGGGGAAGGAAAGCTTCACCCGCTACATTCAGAATAGCCAACAGACCAATACAGTTCCACAAGCTGCAAAGAGATTCTTCAAAATGGGAAGCAAAGAGGAAGAAACCCAGCGTCAGCCTCTCGCAGAGGCTCAAGAGACCTGGTCTGACGAGTTGGGATCAGCTTCTTTTGGAAGGAAGACACAAGGGCACACCAGGAAGTGGGCAATTCTTTACTTGCTGCAGCTGAAGCTGGAGGCAAAAGGGCTTTTTCTACAGGCTCCAAGCCTGCGCTGCTACAGATAACGTAGCAGCTTCTGTCTACTAAGCTCAACATGAATAAGTAAAAGGCCCATTCTGTAGGCTTGGGGAATTCTGCACGAACAGCAGTAATACCAGCTCTCACACGGCACTTTGCATAAGGAGACATCCAGGCATTTCAGAGAGGAAGTCAGCAACACAATCCCCGTGTTACAAACAGGGGAACTGATTAAGAAACACAGAGATTGAAATCAAAGAGGAGCTGGCCAAATTTTCTTTGTTTTTAAAGGAAAGCACAGTGACATTTATAGGATATTCGTGAGATGCTGGAATAAGTCGCCTTCTAAGCATGCAGGTGCTGTGTCACTGGAGCTTTTTAAGAGCAGGACAGGCACGAAGCAGAAACGGTGTAGACCTACTGACCCGCCACCAGGAGCGGACACACATCATTGGAGCCAACTCTTGAGGTCTCTTCCTGCTTTATTTTCCATGCTCTACAAGTGGAAGCAACTAAGTACAACCCGAGCACCTGCCGCACACTTTCAACAGATCCCTCTCTACTATGTAAAGCACAACAATAAATGTTTACTCAAACCTAGCAAAGGGAAAACTTTCACATCCTGGTTTGACCAAATGCAGTATTCCATCCCATACACCCCATGCTCAGTACAAAGCTGAGGGATCATGAGGGTCACTCCCTCTCCTTTTACGGCCAGGGGCCTGAGGGCACTGATGGCCTTTAACAGCCCTAAACAGCCTCACCTGGTGCTTCTGCCCACACCCATGGCCCAGGAGCCTATTTCAGCCCAACCTGTCACTGGGATCCTGGTGACATTGCAGGATGCTGCTTTGCAGCTCTGCCCAGCTCCTTGCTCGAGCATCGGAGGATGGCTCTACCTGATTCTTCTGCCTTCAATCCCAATCTGTGCACTCCTAAATCCACTTCCTGCCTGCTGCTGAGTACAGTCTGGGACTTTCTCAGGGCATGCCCCGCAGCATCCAGGTGACATATTAGTCATCGGGGAGGGGGGAAGCTCGATATTGGGTTTGTACATACTCCATTATTATTCCTCCTATTATTCTAATACCTTATTATTGTCATTAGATTGTTGCTGTTTTAACTTTTCCAACCCATAAGTCTCTTTCCCTTTTCTCTTTCCCCCCTTTTGAGGAGGGAGGGGGTTAACACAGAGAATGTGTTGTCTGTTTAATAGCCAGCCCAGCTTTAAACCATGACACCTAGCTACACTAAAACCATATGAAATCAGGACAAGCCAGCTTAAAAACAAATACCTAAAAGCTCCAAGCTATACCTGGTACTCCATCTGGCTCTACAGCCCATTCCCCCAGCAACAGAAGGCTGATGCAGGAAAATCCTGCATAGGCCACACAATAGGTAATAATCTTCCAAACTCATTGTTCCTTCCACCACCCACCAATTACTCCTCCCCTGCCTCCCACAAGATTTTCAGTCCTGCATGTTTTGTTCTTAATCTCATCTGTAGGTAGACATGCAAACGTCCAATCCTTCCATGACTGCTATTAGGCACCAGGTGTCACAGAGCTCTTGCAGTACCGATGTTGAATAAAAGTGGTTTTTCAAAGTTTTAAAGGCAATAACATTCACAGTTAGTTGCTCTCACACTGTCAGAAAGGACAAACAAGGGCATGCGACTCTTCTCTGTCCCATTCGTTATTTAACCTGGAACCGAACAGTACGCACTTTAAATGATTTCTTCCAATATGTACCACCGTGCATTTGTCAACACTGCCTTTCATCTGCCATCTGACTTTGAAGTTCCTTGCAGCAGTCTCAGGCCTTCACTGTCCCAAATAACCGACTTGGCCAGCAGTTCTGCCATCTCATCACTCTTCCTCTTTTCCAAACACTTGGTACTTATCTTAAGCACCTGACTCTCACCCAGCTCAGCAGGGCACAAACTTCCACGGGGTGGCAAACTGACCCTCATTAAATATAGCATTTAGTTTGGTATTTGAAATTCCTTACATGAAAACGCAGATCGTCCCCCCTCCCCTTCACTGAATTTCCTGTGATATTATCACCACAGGAACATTATGGATTTAGATTTCACGATCACATACATTCTCCAAGCAAGTTTTAAGCTATTCCCATTTGTAAGCCCCTAGAAGTTTTCCCAAGGAGTAGGAAAAAAAATCTCTCTGCAGAAGGAGACCCCACAGCCTCTCTGGGCAGCCTGGGCCAGGGCTCGGGCACCCTCACACCAAAGAAGTTCTTTCTTACAGTCAGGGAGAACTGCCCGGGCTCCAGTTTGTGCCCGGTGCCCCTTGTGCTGTCACTGGGCACCACTGAACAGAGCCTGGCCCTATCCCCTGAACACCTGCCCTTTAGATATCAATGTGCACTGATGAGATCCCCTCCCAGCCTTCTCCTCTCCAGGCTGAACAGCCCCAGGGCTCTCAGCACCCCACTCCCCTCACCATCCTCGCTGCCCTCCGCTGGGCTCACCCCAGTGGTTCCCCATCTCTCCTGAACTGGGGAGCCCAGCACTGGACCCAGTCCTGCAGAGGTGCCCTCCCCAGGGCAGAGCAGGGGGTAGGATTCCCTCGCTCGACTGCTGCCCACGCTCTCCTCAGTGCGCCCTAGGATGGCATTGGCCTTCCTGGCCACAAGAGTATCACATATAATTTACCTTCTGCATTCCAAAATCTTCTATACCCTGCCAGGTGTATACAAAAGCAATGCTTGGCAACTACGAGGTCAGACGAGCTTACCAAAACCTGCAGTGAAACAGAAGTTGAGGCAGGGACAGTGCCGAGAACACGGTGCCTTTCCTGAGCTCCCACCACCACACGCCTGGCAGCAGCTGCTCTTCCCCCAGTGAGGAACCAACGAGTAACAACCCCCACGCACACACTTGAAACGGAGGAGACGCCAAACCGCGCGCACCCACTCCCCTGACACCTCCCCACTCGACGGGCTTCTGCTTCCCGAAGCACCGGCGCGGCACCTCGCTTAAACGCCAGGCTCCCCTCCTGCAGCTGGGCTCCGCGCTGCCGCCCAGCGCGGGCCGGCTCGGGCGAGGAGGCTGCTCCCGGCACACGCGGAGCCGGCCCCAGTACAATCTCTCTCATAGCAT
>VZSC01019044.1:7820-59604 GCA_013398225.1 Steatornis caripensis
GGCACCAGTTTTTTTGGAGGGGGGGGAGGGTGGGTGGGTAAGCCCCGCTGCCGCGAGTAATAACCGTTTGCCGCGTTCCCGAAAGCAAGCGGTGTCAGGTGTGGAGTTGGCCCTCAAGTATCAGGCGTCCGAAGTTAACGCCGTGCGTTTCTCCACGCGTTTTGTGGCCGCTCTGCTTTCGACTGGAAGGCTCATGTGCTTTTCTGGTTTCAGGTTGAACGCTGGCTGTGCTCTCCGAAAAATCGCGGTGCCTTGTTCTTGAAACGGATTTTCTGTGACTGGTTGGCATTGTGTTAAATTAAACCCAAGGAGCCCTTTCGGTTTTGCCCTGGTTATGTGCTTGACGGTGTTTTTCATGGCGATTACCTTAGCTGTACCTTGTTCCGGCATCTTCTGTTTACTTTATTCTCAGACTTCCTTAAAAATGTGACGTATATTAGAACACAAATATTAGGAAAATATACTTCTGTGTGGTAAGTTCTAAGCTTCTTAAACTTTGGCCTCCTTTGAACTCCGTGACTCACTGTTTGAGAAATGCTGGCCAGTTTGAACAGCAAACTGCAGATACTGAAAACTCAACAGCAGCAGTTGTTAGAGATAATTGTGTATCTGCGGTGTTATTTTAATAGGTTTCCTGTAAATTGTTTAAAGAATCTAGTTAAAAAAAGAAAAAAATCGGAATAGTCTTGGAGTTCTGGGTCGTCTCGCAGTTGTTTCCCCATGGATGCAGAAGGAGGAGGCCAGGCATCTCTGTGTACGGAGTCAGTTGCAAATCTGGTGCTGGCACTTGCCTTACTGGGTTCGGACAATGCTGGAGCAGATTTGGTTTGTGTCATCACATTTTTGGTTTTAGGAGACAATACAGTGAATCTGAAAAGTGCTCGAAAACTCTGTTGCCATGCTTCCATTCAGCAAAATTTTAAAAGGAGAAGCTCCTAGCCCTGTAGGTTAACTGAGCTGTGAACCTGACTTTTACTTCTTGGACTATCAAGTGTTTTGTCACGCAAGGTTCTACTTGTTGGGGTTTTTATTAGGAAGACTCTTTTTGTTTCTTACTGTGTCTTGAAGGCCGGTAACCTGCCTCGAGGTAATTCATTAACTGAGGCGTTCTCAGTCCAGTGATACGTGGATGGTCAGTAATTCGTTGTTGTTGTCTGGCGTTTTAACAGAACTGGTTACTTTGAGAAAAACTTCAGCTGACTATTCCATATTGATAAAGGCACGTCATGTTCAACTTGTTGAAATAATATACTTGTTCTGTAAAGCTCAGACAACTTTGCATCTGTCTTGGGTATGGTTAGGAGGAAAAATGAGGTTTTTTCTTACTTTTAAAAAGAAATTACTCTTTCAAGCCTTGTCTTAACTGATCTCAGAGCTTGCACTGGAGTATCCCAAACCTTTTGCTATTTAAAAGAAGTAGTTCAGACTGTGGGTTCACTCTGCTCACTCTGGCGCTTTTGATTAAAGAGCGACCAAGATTAATTTAGATGTCGGGAGGGGGACAACTCTAGTGCTCCAAACACAAATTCACATTCGAGAGTTTTAAATCCTCTGTTTGTAGGATGGCGTTGTGGCTTGCTTTAATTTCAGTAGCCATGTCAGATTTGTAATTGGAAAGTCTTGAAGCCTTGCTAATTCCTGCCTTGCTGCTGGACTGCGTAACGTGGTAAGTTGTGATGGATATAGATTTTTTCCTGAAAAGAAAATCAGCAACTTTGTTCACGTAAGCAGTTAAGAAATTTTAAATAGTAAAGGGAAGGCTTTGCGTTACAAATGTTGGCATGTGCGACAAATGTTGGCTTTTTAAATTTAGTTACCTTGAAATGTAATCTTCAAGGGATCTAATGCTAGTAGGAGAGAAGCTCTTTCCTTACGGGTGAAAGTAGTGGTCAGCAGACTATGAAGTTAAAAGCAAAAACAGGGGATGAAAACGCAAAACAGAATTGCTGAAAGAACACTTGCAGGGCTGCTTGGACTTTACCTTTTGTTTTAAACCTGGACTTTGTTTTATTTCTATGTAGACGGTTGCTTTTTAGTTTACAAAGAAATTTTTAAAAATCTCCCGTCATGCAATTCAGTATTAAAACTTGCCTCAAGAAGTTGGTCCAATGGAGAAATATCAATTGTTAAAAATCAAGTCGGGGTCTGGGGGGAAGATTGATGTGATGTTTTTTCTAACTGGAAACTGTTTAAAAAAAAATGTCATCCTGTAAGTTAAAAATGTGACTGTGTATTAGGAAATGTACAAAACCCCAGGAGCTCGAGTTGAGGGATTTGTTAGCTACTGTCTTTTATTAAAGGCAGTGTGGCGCTCTTTGGGAGCGCAGGATCAGAGCGTTACTGGTACGGGAGGCTTTCTGAAGCAAACTGTGCCTGGAACAAACGCAGCTCTGACAAACCTGAGCCAGCGATGTTGTTCCAAGTAGTTCAAAAGAGAGGGATGGCTGCATGGTTTTAGAGAAATACTTTTGATGGGGGTAAGTCTTAGGAGCCTAGTGCTCTAAAAATAATGCGTGCCTGTGGAGACTGGAGCTATGACTGTATGTGACAAGTGACTGCTCTTGTCATGAATTTACAAAGATTTTTTTATGCTACAGTTAACTCCTTTGTGTGGATGATCATGATATAAAAAATACTTAGGAAACTTGAAGTGCTTTGTAGTTTGACAATACGCAGAGCTGAGTAAGTGGAGTAGATTTGGAAGCTTACGAGGACACTAGAGCAATGAGACTAGCTGTGACACTTGTCTGAAGAGTAACCTGTATGAATCGTTGTGACATCAGCTTTTGCCTGCTATGAGCTGCCCTTCCGAAGCATTAGCTATGAATTTAATAAAGAAACCATGCATACGCTAATCTGTCTTTCTAGGATCCCAGAAAGTGCTTTGCACATCCCGATCTACTTAGCTTTTATGAACTCTTTTATCATCCTTGGTTTTACAGCTGTGAGTAAAAGGAAGATGAGGATGAAGTGCATGCGCACATCAGGGTTCTTTAGTTGAATTGTGGCTCTGCTGTGTGAGTAAAGTAAGGCTTGTATGGAGGGGGCTGGGCAGGGAGATGTGCTGTTTCTGATGGAAAACCCGTGGCCTAGTAGCTCTGACTGTAATGAGAGTGTACCCTGAAAATTGCAGAGGTCAGATTCAGTCAGTGGCATAGCCAGGAAGAAAGCCTAGATACAGACGCGTTGGGAGGGCGTACGTTTTGATGCTGCTTTGTGTTCCTACCTATTTATGTGAATTTCAATGAGAGAAAATATTTCTAGTTTTGGTTTGCGTTACAGGCTTGTGCCTTTTTCAAGGTGTGCTTGTCGAAAGCTTCTGTCATGTGAGAGGAGCTCTGGAAAAAACCCTGTGCTGTCTTGGCAGTGTTGATAACATCACTAGTGTTTATTTTGCCACTCCTGTCCTGCACAGGTAAAAGCTTTGCTAGCCATATTAGAGATCACTGAAGCAGAGGTTTTGCTAATCGAAGGTTTATTTGTCCTTTTGCTGACTTTTGGCTTAAACCTCGAGCTCTCCTCTGTTAGTAACAGAACGGTGTTGAGTGGTAGGCTTGGGGGGCGAGAGGCTTGTGTTCCAGTGTAATGCGCCTCTTGCCGTAGAAATCCTCTTTTCAGCAGAGTATAACGTTTCCAGGAGACTGCCCTAATGATCTCGCGAGGACTGTTAGTGTAACTCGCTTGAAATGGGGCTCAGAATTTTAACTGGTGATTCTCCTCCTGTGTAGTTACTTAAATCTCTTCAGAAGGCTGACAGTAAAACAAGCATTGTTCATGCGTGTTTTTTGGCAGGAAGAAATGAAATTATTTGGGCGCTCAAAACGTTCGTTCCATGTGTCAGATTTCAGAATAAAGAGTATGTTCCTGGATGTGGAGTATCTTGTTTGGAAGTGTCTTTGCTCTGTAGTTAAGTTTGGGACAAAAGCTGTTTTGGAACTCTTGGACTCTTAAAAAATCAAGTTTGAATACGCTTAGCTTATAGCCTGCTCGAGTTGAAGGTGCTGTATGCAAGCAGAGGCTCTGGTGCCTTACACAAAACAAATGCTTGGCTGAATCAAGTATTAAATATTTACCTTCTAAAATTAGTTGCAAATCAGTGAGGTGCTTTCATGCAGTATCTTCTAAAGGATTTGTCCTAAAACCTTCAGGTTTGTTAAGCAAGCGGTGTACTAAAGTGGCGTGTAGCCCCTCGGGAGGTTGCTGTGTTGCAATGAGACGTGCCTTACTTCAGCACTTCATTTCACCTTTTTCTGCTATGTCGGTCTCTACTTGCTGTTAGTTCTTTTTCACTTCAATGTTCTTATCGCTGTGAGTATTCTACAGAATGCTTTTTGGCCTTTCTGCTTTTCTTGTCTTTAGTTTCTACTAATCTAGCTTTTGGTAAAGTCTGTGCTTCTTTCAAGGGGAGGATGCACATCGTCTTTTAAGTTTAACACCTGGAGGTGCTAACAGCCCTCTGCCTGAAGAGGGTGTTACTTCTGAGCCTGAAAACTTCTGGCTGAGAACAGGGTAGCATAGAACTTCCTTGTAATTCTTGGTGAAAATACTGAGCTGGTATAACAGACTGATCTGATCCCAAAGCTAGTGCAAAGAAGTTTTGCTCGGGTGAGTGAAAATATTTGTATAAACAACTTAAACCGGGTTGGAATATCAGCACAAGGTTCCAACAGTTCAAAGTTAGCTTAGGTGCTCCAAGGAACAGTCTTGGCCTGTGTGGATTTTGGAATGGCGATTTGTTGAAGTCCTTTAAAGGTAAGAGTCTATTAAAAATGCATGATAAAATGTCTGGGAGTCGGGTGATAGCAGCTTTGCAATGATCTAGGGCAAAAATGGTGTTGCTAAATTTATGCTAAATTTATGCTTCCAGGTGGACACCTTGAGGGCTAGGGTTCATGACTCCTGTCCTCCTTCAGGTGCCTGAAATAGGGCACCTGGGTCCTCCCTTCAAGAAAGCAGTAAGAGCTACATGTTCCACTGTTCCTTTGCAGCATGCATGTGGTACAGGCTGTTGTCTNATTCCCCTCGTTGGCACTGTGTTAAGCTGTGTTGCATTTACAGGGGGTTTTAAGCATGGGGAGTTGGTGCAGAGCAGCTGATTCTAGCCTGCCTCTGGTAGGCCTGCAGTGTCATGCCTGTGTGGACAAGCCTATGAATTTAAGTGATGAGGAGAATCTTCAAAGATGTGTAAGTTACACATTATTACATGCTCCACAGGCCTTAAGGTTTAATCGCGGTTCATGGCTAGTCCACTGTTTTCCTGTAGGCTTTGTGGTCAGCATCAGGTTTTGCTGTATTTTTCTGGAATGTGTTCTTTTCCCCAAACTCTTGCATTAAAGATAATAACTGGAGTTTGACAATGCAGGGGCGTTCTCTTAAGCTACGATCTTCAGTGCAGTATTACAGAAGTCTGTTACCAAGAGTCGCTGGGAACCGCCTGCTCCTCTGAGCACTTCCAGGTGGACACCTTGAGGGCTGGGGTTCATGACTCCTGTCCTCCTTCAGGTGCCTGAAATAGGGCACCTGGGTCCTCCCTTCAAGAAAGCAGTAAGAGCTACATGTTCCACTGTTCCTTTGCAGCATGCATGTGGTACAGGCTGTTGTCTGCTACAGGCACTGTGTTAAAACAATGTACAGTTCATCATAGAATCCCAAGTTGGAAGGCACCTCAAGGATCATCTGCTGCAACCTTTCTTGGCAAAAGCACGGTCTAGACGAGATGGCCCAGCACCCTGTCCAGCTGAATCTTGAAAGTGTCTGATGTTGGGGAATCCACCGCTTCCCTGGGGANATTGGCGAACTTCGTCAGGGTGCGCTTGGTCCTGTCATTCACATCGCTTATGAAGACAGGAAAGATCTAAGTACAATTACAGCGCTGAGACGGTGGCTGTTATCCACAGGTTTTCCACCGTTAGTCCTTGGCCTTGATTTCCTTTGATTAACTTAGGACAGCAGTGGACAGTCACAGATAAATGGTATGTTCTCTCTCTGTCTTCCTGGATTTTTATATCTGAGTATCCAGTAGCTCAAAGCCAACTTTCCTCCCCACTTCCCCCTCCTGACCCCCCTCCCGCCCCCCGGAGTTACTGGTGTGTGTCCCCAATATCAAGATCAGATGAAGGGGGTGCAGGACTACCCCTTCAGGCAGTAAATCACTTAAATCTGATAAAGTATACGGTGCAGCTGTAATCACGTTTTGCAGTCTTTGCACGGTAATGCATTTAAAACGCTGAAAGAAGTGTTCTGAACTGCGGATTGGAATCTCGTTGTCTGAAGCTGTAGAATTCAGTATTGTCAGAACTATCTTTGTGTTGGGCTCCTCTGAATATGTGAAGTAACTGTCCTTTTGTTTGTGTAGCATTCCAGTTAGGAGACGGTCCGGAGGGCACATTCTTTGCAAAGAGTGGGCAAGATATTAAAAACCTAGAGTAACTGCAGAATAAACGGAGTTGGTAATGGCTTTGCAAAAAAGCTCTGGTTTCAGTTGTTCTAGTTTTTATTTTAGCACATGAATCAAGTTAGTGGACAGTGGTAGGAAACGAGATGGTATCGGTGCCTTGCTGGCAACATCCTTGGTTAGTCTAGATACGTAGATCCAGTCTTCATCTTTTTTATACATTAAAGATCCATCATAACTTTTAAAATTATCTTAGTAATGCATGCTGCTCTTCTGTGGTAATAAATGGCTTTTAAAGGAATCGTATGGGGTTTTGTTTTGATTTGTCGTTTTTTATTTTAACAAGCATCCAAGAGGATTAACAGTTCTTTGTGTTTATTAACATTTAATTCCGCTTCAGGTGCAGAAATGAGTGTTGTGTCTGGGGAGCAGTCAGTGCCTTGCAAATAGCCTTCCTCCTCTGGCTGAAATATTGCTGTCCTAAAAGCCTGGTCTCTGTTTTCTGAGGGATTTACTTCCTTCTGCAGGCCCTTTGAAATGCAGGTCCATCTTGCTGAACTGTTCTGGAAGATGAATTCCACAGAGTTCCTGGGGAGAGGATGAGGGCTCCCTCCTTTTGCGGTTTTTTGTGCGTTACTGGTGGTGGGAGGCAGATGACTGCTGGCTCTGGGCTCTTGTTCTGGATCTGCTGAGCACCTTGTTCTTTTTTTCCTCTTTGACACTTAAGGCTTGGGATAACAGGCACAGACCTGTGGGATTTGTTCAAAGCAAAAGATATTTTCTTGCGTGCCTCGCCCTTTTGCAGCTTCCCTCATTTTTTAGCTGATTAATCCAAAATAAACTGTTCTGTAATCAAGAAGGTGAGCTTTAAAACCAACAAATAGACACCTCTCTCCCTTTCATGGGCTCTGCCGGCTCTCTCCCCGCTGGGAGGAGGTCCAAACCTCACCCTCCTGCTCTTGCACAGGCCTATTCCGAACTGATCCTATGAATATTTTTGGTGGAGAAGTGTCACACGGCAGGGATGGCGATACCTTCATTCTTCCTTAGCTGTTGGGCATTGGTGCATCTGCACCTGTTGGTAATACAGCCCTGTGAGGTGCAGAAAATGTCAGCGATCGTCACGGAGAGACACCCTTCCCTCTGCATTTGAAGAGGGCTTGGTAATCGGTATGCTGGTGATAGCTTCCTTTTATTTTCCCCTTTGCTTAAAATTTCTGTCTCACAGGTGTCAACTGTAAACGGTTTTGAATTGCTTCAGTCTCCCTGTCCAGAAATAGGTCGTCTTTGGGGCGAATTTAAGAAAACTCTTGAATCATTTAGAGGACAGGATGTGTTCGAACTCGATCTTGTGTGAATGTCAGTGGGTTTGTATGAAGCCTATGGAAAGGAAAGCTAAGGCTGCTTTTCTCCGGGAAGATCAAATTGTGGGAAAACTCCTCTTGCCTTGAGATTTTGCTAATTGATTTTTTTTTTGGCCAGCTGTTAGCTTGTGTGATTAAGTTGTCTTACTGGTTATTTACTTGATTTTTATGCTTGTCGAAACAGTTATCAGTAGGTGTGCTCTCTCTGGTAGTCTTCTGCAGCCTCCTTCACGATTATCTAAAGAGTTTGAGCCAAATTAGAACTGATCTTTCCCACGAAACCTACACTGCAGTTTCAAAACCACCTGCACTTTTGAATTGCAGTGCGTTCCTTTTCAAAAGCTGAAGAGCCATCAGTAACCCGTAGCTAATGCGTATAGCAGTAAATGTGCCGTATGGTTCAGATAGGGACGAGCAGGCTTTCCTATTCAGTAGAGGACGGCAGTATGTGCCTGCCCTGTGAAAAGTAAGGATTTCCTTCCCCACCCCCTTTTCTGTGTGTGGGCTTGCAGCTTTTCCTTTTGGGTTTATCAAGCTGAAAAATTCATGAGGTGTGAAAGAAAGACAATAGCTTTTAAGCTATATTAATGATGATACTAAAAGGCTCGTAGTTAAGTTTCTTTGTTGTTTGTGAGATTTAATAGCAACTGCTACTTTGAGTTGTACTTGGTAAAAATGGAACTATTGAAAACTTCTGTATCCGTGTAAGACACTAACTGTTGGTTATGTGTTTGGAACGATCTCTTGAAGTGTTTCTACACTGTCAAGTCATTTGAAGGTATGTCGTGTACCTGAGACGGTATACCTAGGGACTGATCCGCAGTACTATTTGGGCATTAGATGTGCTTGCTTCCAAGTCAGCATTAAAATACTCCTCTTTCATCATGAGAAAGGGAAGGATATATTAATACATATAGATGTAGAAGCTTGCTGTGCTTTCGCTGGACATACTGTGCAAGCTTACTGAAATCAAGGGGAACTCTCAGTAAATGAACACTTAGGTTTTTGTTTGTTGTCTGTCTGCATAATGAGAAATGCTTGACAGAGGTGCTCTGCCATTTGGCAAATTTTTTTAGTATGAGCTGTATCATTTATCAGCCTGCTGTATGAATATGCAGAATGCTCAAAGACAGAAGGAAAAAAAGAGGAGCGATGGTCCTAGTATGGTGATTAATTAGACTTCTCCCAGAATGGGTGGTCTCACGTGGCCTTGCATTCTGTGGATTTGTGTTCTTAATGCTCTGTCAGAGCTTGACGGTGGCAGTTGAATGCTAAGTCCTGCCTGCTGCGTCCTCTGTTGCAGCGGCGCTCAGATTTTCCTGTGGATGCATGCGTGCACGTACGCATACGAAAGGAGTTCTCGGGCCCTTCCCTTGCTAGAGGGCTCTTGAGAAGCTTGAGGCATCGTGTTTGAGTTGGGAAGTAGACTTAGGAGAATTTCTGAAAATACACAAATCGGATACTGGACACAGACTATGTCAGAATAGCTTAAATCTATGAGCTGTCAGACTGCATTCCTCTAAAAGCTGCATTCATGCTCTAAGGAAGAGTGATTTGTTGCGTTAAAAGTGTCAGTATATTAAGGCAAGAAATGTCTGCCTCTTGTGCTAAGTGCTTTTTCTGACTCCAAGTCCAAAAGTAGTTGTTAATGTGGTTGTGAAAATATACCTTGTATTTTGAAATGCTGATTCACAGTCAGTGGTATCTTATTTTTTTCCTACATGAAGGGACTTAATGTTGCTCTGTACAGCTTACTGAGTATCCCCCCACCTTGGTGTAAGCAACATAGGAAATAACACTTGTCTGCATGTATAATAAAGGAGTGGAATGAGCTGAGGTACGATCTGTATAATTTTTGATCTTGTATTTTTATGAAGAGTCAGGGAGTCGTCATAGCTGGAAGAAGAGACCAGAGGTGCTAGAATTAAGAGCATGAGAAATTTTCTCCATGAAATGATTGGAACCAATTTTCAGACAAATAAGTGACTCAAAGTATTTGCATAATTAATTTTTCCAAGTGAGAGCTAGACGGGCCCTAAAAGTCTGGTCATTTCATTTGGTAATAACACTTCATTCTGTCTCTTAAATGTGCGTCCTGTGCTTAAAGACAGACAGAGGTTTGATGGAAAACTTAAAGAACAAGTAACTACATGATAGGATGGGAATTTAAGGTGTGTGAGAATGCATGCACCTCATTGTCAGCTTAACTGGGATGCAGACTTTGCACCCGCTACGATGTGTGGTTGTGTTTTGATACCCTTACATTCAGTGCTTTAGTTTCCCATAACTGCAGCTGCTTCTGCTTGACTTGAGGGCTTCTGTTTCATTTGGAGGGAAGCTGTTGCCTCTAAGATAGGAGGAATTACTGAGGTACAGTGGGGCTGAGACAGACCTGGGACACCGTAGTTGCCCATCTCCAGGATAATATGTCAGATCCTACAAGTTCCTTGTCCACTGTCTGGTGCTTTTCTGCTGGTAAGGCCTGGATTTAGAGTGGTTAGTGCCTTGCTCGTGCTCGCTGCTGCTGCAGGTGGAAGAGGAGCAATAGGCTTATAGCTCTACAACAAAAGCCTGATTTTGTGATTGCCTGCAGGCTGGAGAAGTAGTGCTCACTCTGTGTGTGTGTGTGTGTCCGTGTGTGTCCCCGTATGTGCATGAAACAGGTTTTAAAATTTAGTATTTGAGTGGCCTGTTGTGCCGTGGGCTCCTCCTCGGCGGAGGGCTCTCCTCTGCATGTGCTTTCCAATAAAGGTGAACTTGAAGTTTTTAAGACGGGTGGTAATTCAGATTCTAAGTGCTAGACTGTTGCTGTGTAAGCTTGTGTAAGTGAATCCTGACCTGTTAATGTTGTTACTGTTACGACTGGCTGTTAAGGCTGTGGTTTAGTTTGCAAAATGCGGGTCAGAAGGTTGCTGTATCCAGATCTCTCCTAAGCTTGAAGATCTGCTATAGGCCTGTCCCCTCTTAGGAGGAGGCAGAGTAATGTTTGTGTGAGTTCACAGGGGGTCCTGGTGATCACCTGGCTGTCATGTACACAGCATTTCCTGGAAGAGTGTTTGGTTCTAAAGTGGCAAGTGATTCTGGTGTTCAGGTATAGTTGAAAACTCCAGTAAAAGCTCAGTTTGCGTAGCATTTTGCTGGACTTACTCAAAGTCTGCATGAAGGCCTTTGCTGGCCTTTGTGCCCCCAAGCCCAATGGTTTGCTGGGCTGATGTTAACTAGGGCGCCAAGGAGCCATGCGCTGTAAGCAACAGAAGATGCTGTTCTGATGCAAGTGTTTGTATAGATGTTGGCTGCTTTTCCACGGAAATAACTCCATTTCTACTGCGAGGCAAAACTGTTTGGAGCTGAAAGTACAAACCAAATCTGGAAGTTGTAGCTAAAGCCAGCACCTGGTTTGCCCTACGTCTCTGTATTTTCATTGGTTTTTGCGTGGGCCTTTTGTTTAATATACTTATTTTCTATAATTATCTTGAATGTGCTTGATGATGCTGAGCATACAAAATTTTCTCAGGTATTATCTGTACAGGGAAATAAGGAGCTTTCTTTTTTTAATCTGCTGCTTTAGTTTTGGCTTAGTAATAATTGCTGAAGATATCCCATTATTACAGGATGAAGGATATAGTTTATTCAAATGAAACTTTCTGACTTGCAGGAACTTAACTAATTTGTGTTAGCTTCCGCTTTGTGACATGGTATCTCCCCAGTAACTGTTCTGCTGATACTTTTTTGTCTTTTGGAAGAAGTAAATGCGTAGTGTGTTTTTTCTGTTCCGAATTCCTTAAAGTTAAGTCCTCCAGTAATTTTGATAAATGAATATCTGTGAACTGTAATGCGTATTTTTATTTTTTAGGCACCTCATGGGAGCAGCTGAAAAAAGGTTAAAGGAGACAGTGCTGAGGGAATTTTAAAATATTCATTTTAAATCAATACTTTGACACTCTCTTTTTGTTTTAATAGGCTTCCTCTTTGGCATGTCTCTTGTAAAGACAGTCTTTCATCAGCAGTGCTGTATGCTTCAGGTGATGCTTGTGCCCTGGCAAATGGTGATGAAAATGTCCAGGAAAAGGTATGCTGAATAAATCATGTCAATTAGCTACTCAATCTGACTTGATGTTAAATAAAAAAAAGATTCATACACTTTGATTCATAGAGTTGTCTTGGCTAGAATGTTCAATGTACTCGGTTGTTCTGTGAACCACAATGTTACCTTCCGAAGCTTTTGTTTTACTTGAAGTTTGTTGCTGTTACATGGTGGTGTGTGTGTGTGTAGGGGGGAATAAACAGCAGAGCTAGTAATGATGTCTTAGTTGGTTTCGTTTCGGTGCCAGATGGTAGAAGAAGTGGTCATCGGTGATAGCATGTGGCTCTGTAGGGACCGTGGTAAGAGGTGATGGCCTGGGTAAGTCTAGGCTGCAGTATGCTAGTTGCATCGGTGTTGTGTTAAAATAAATAGAAGATTTAAGATGAGCTGTTTTATTAAGTCAGTATTTATCAGTTTGTTTTCCTCCTCTTTAATAAAAACTAGTGAAGCTAAAATATATGCCTGAAATGCTAATAAACAAGATTCTGTCCATTTCTTATTTATGTTATTCAGTGCTTCAGGTTAAATTGAGTGTAATTGTCCCCCCCGATTAACTCATTACAAGTTTGAGTGCTGCAATTTTGTAGTGAGTTCCTGTGCAGTTGAGTCATATTGGAAAGTCATCATAACTTCCTTTGTTTATTTACAAAGATAAAGAATCAGTCCTATGATAAGCATGGGTAGTATCGATGCTATTGGTCTTCCCATTTCCTCTGTCAATCAGTGGTAGTGCTAATCATGGTCCTTGTTCCAAGAAAGCTTTTATACGCCACATCAAACCTGGAAAATGTGTGTTGAATGTTCTGTTTGACTCAAGTGGGTTTCTTCAGGATTTCACCATCTAGGGTAGCTGTTATTTTTTGACCAGTTAGTGTGGCCAAATAGCATTCAGTCCTGTTCTTCTGGTTGCCTGAAAAAAGTCCTCTTCCGGCTTGACGGCTGGTGTAATAAAACTGGAAAGGTCAAGTAAGCTTTGAGTCTGAGAAGCCACTGGTGTGCATTGTCCTACTTTTTTGCAGCAGTCTTCCCTTAATTGTGTTAATGTGGCTGCATTGTTAAGCAGACTTCTCAACTTAAGCACAAAGATGTGAAATAGGCTGTACTTTTTACTCATTAAAGAAAAATCTCTTGGGTCCGTGAGAAATCTTAAGCATGTGTCTGTTACTCCTAACTCTGCTGCTGGTGTGACGTCTTGCTCAAAAAGAGCAGTCTTGCAAGCCTTGATCAGTTTTCTTTGGATGAGTTGTCTCTTTCAAGCATGGGTGCTATTTAATCTTAAGGGCTAGGGTGTGAGCTAATAACATTTGGGTGAAAATGTTGCTTAGCTGTTGTCTTTGAGATTTGCCTGCTCAAATTTGTACTTCCTGCACTTCTACCGTATGCCTTAACTATCTCAAAATAATTTGATCATGTCATCTTGTGTAGCAGAGCAGCCTATGTTGAATCTAAACACTGGAACTTCTGTGTTTGACCACAGGATTTTAGGTAGCACTTGTAAAACAAGGGGTGTGTAAATTTCTTCCAGAAATCTTCTACCAGATTTCTTGCTGTATTTTAAAGGATTGCTCAAAAGTAACTTGCATATGTTGTAGTCACAGCTTAAAAAAAAAAAAAGAGGGGCAAGTGAATTCTTTAGTTCTACAGTCTGGTGGTTTTAAAACTTCTTTTCTCTCAAGTGTGTTTTATTTTTATACTTTGAGGATTCACTGCACTTGATTGTAAGTCTTTAGTTGCAAAAGAGAAGTTTGCTTTAAAAGGTTACAGCGGACTTGTGATATTATTCTAGCTGTGCTAGTAGGACTGCTGTAACTGAAATGTGGCAAGTGTTATTTTTTAAATTCTCTGTTGCAAGTCATTTTAGGATCATTTTTTCCCCCCTTCTGTTTTGGGCAGCACGGTGATGGGGAGGTTTGGTCAACACGGGAAGTCACAGCAGAATGATTAACTTCCCATAGCACACAAACTGAACTGTTCAAGACAGTGCTAAAATGGTCTTTCCTGCGAAGATCTAACCAAATTGTTTTAACTTGGCTGTAGTCTGTGTACAGACCAGATTTTAAACCTGTGTGGGCAGTGGCTCTGAAGTTTCATGTAGCTTAACTTCTTGTTGGTATTTTGGTGGTTGTAAAGGTAGTAGTATTCAGTCTGTACCAAAGGTAACTCCTCTTAATAGAAAAGAAGGCCTCTGTTACTGCATACTTGCTGTTTTACGTTTAACGTACTAGGGGGAAGAGGCTGGTCCTGGACTGGAGCCTGAGCATGCGGACTCAAGTACACGGAGTTACTCTACGGAAGAACTACTTGATGACTTCACAAAATCTGACCAGGCAAGACTCTATTTCATTCACTGTTTCCATACACTCTTCAAATGCTTCTTGGGTTTCAGAGTCTCTTATTTTGGTTATCTAAAGCTCGCAGTAACTGTCTGTGGCATCTCACTTGCACCTAGGGTTGCTGTCAGACTCATGTTTCCAAAGAAGGAGAAAATGTGTGAGCTAACATTCCTTGTGTGTCTTATGTGTGTAAGTAATAATAAGAGTAATTTAGTATTTGAAGGTACTAACTAAATAAATCTTTCGAGAGAAATTAAAGTCGGATGTTATATGTATGGGTGTCTATAAATAAAATGTAAAAAACCTTCTCACTGAGGTCCTTTACATAGGTCAAACGTGATGATAGTCGCAGTCCATTTTACCTTTGATCCTTTATGGCTTCTGTCAGTTTCGTTTCCTTTGGTAAAGTGGAAAGAGGCTTGTGTTTCAGTTGTTAATAGTATTAAGTCAGTGCTTGGTGTTAAATGATAGAAAGCCCACTGGTAAAGATGATTTGATATGTATGTTTGTTTCATAGATGGCAAGACAGCATACTCAGGGCGTACTTCTGAACATACATTGTGTGGTTTAGATACCTAATTCTATGGACAAACATTCCGGACCTCTGCATGTTCAGTTAGATGTGTCCTGGAGTGCTCCAGCTATTGACAAGAGGCTCTTGTTTAATAGTATTTTCTGTTGGTGCAAGAGTTAATTTGACCTGTTTCAGTGGTTATGCGTTCTTCCGGGTTGAGACAGCCTTATTTTGATTATGCTGTGCAGGGGCTTATGAAAGCTCAAGACCTACAATAAATAAGGCTCGAGACTGCTAGGTGCTCAGAAGTGATAAGTGATTTATCTCTTTCTTCAGTTACAACATGGAATAGACTCCTGATTCATTTTGGATGTTGATTGCAGTGATAAAATTGAAAGCTTTCCCCAAAATTAAGCTTAGGATGAAAATAGTAAATGTAAATTTTCTTGTAACGGAGCATGCAAACAGAACTGTTTATTTCAGTTGCAGAAATATTCAAGCGTGTTTTCTTGTGGCCGTCTCGTCATAGAAACGCGTGGTTGAGTAAGCTGTTGAGTGTGCCTTCTCCAGTTAATATTTTTACGCTATTATTGCAGACTGTGGAAGAGTGTTACAACTACCCCAGAGTAGCACTGAATACCATCCAGATCTATGAAGAAAGAAAATTTATATAAGTGTCTTGCTGTCTGGTTTTCAGGTTCATTGATAACAAAAATCGGACCTACTGAACTTTTAAAANTGTCTCGTCATAGAAATGCGTGGTTGAGTAAGCTGTTGCGTGTGCCTTCTCCAGTTAATATTTTTACGCTATTATTGCAGACTGTGGAAGAGTGTTACAACTACCCCAGAGTAGCACTGAATACCATCCAGATCTATGAAGAAAGAAAATTTATATAAGTGTCTTGCTGTCTGGTTTTCAGGTTCATTGATAACAAAAATCGGACCTACTGAACTTTTAAAACTCCATACTAGATGTTGCTGTATGAATGCTTTTCCTATTCAAGATGTGAAAAATGTATGTTTGTCTGTAATGTTTTCACAGACTCCAGAAATGAGCAAAGCAAGGCAGCCTGAAGCTGAGACTCCACCTTCAGTAGATTTAAATGAAGCTTTGCCTAGCATAGTTGCAAGCACTGAAAACATTTCCAGTTCACCTACCTCAGAGATACCTCCAGTCTCACAGCCCAAGTAAGCTTTTTTATTTTATTGTGTTTGGTCTTTGAGAGGCTATCACTCACTGATGTTGTTAAAAGGGTTTAACTCCTCAGGTTTGGTAGGGGTAAGGCTAGACTGCTACGCACGATTCTTTTGCTGTACTTTGGTTTATGGTGTCAGTGCTAATGGAATATGCCATCCATTTACTCAGTGCGTGGATTAAGAGTTGTGTGCTTGCATTAAGTGTCATACTGTTGTCATTACCGGTTTCTAAGCTGCTGCTTTGACAGAAAAAATTGCATGTCTTTTATGTGCTAGATAATCTGTACCATAAAAGCCCTTGGGTCTTTGCTGTTGGGATTTCTGCCCTTCCCAAATGTGCTTTCACATCTGTGGTAATGAGCATCGGGGCTGCTTCAAAGGTGGCCTCTGCTTTCAGTTAGGGAAGAATTTTGCAGAGTTTTATTCTAGGCCTTAAAACAGAGCGGTGTTAAATAAGTTCTGATATAAAGAGACTTTTGGTGAAATAGAAAATTTTGTATAAATGCAGCCAAGACAGTTTGGTGCTTAGTGTATTACAGAACTGCCTCTGCCGCAGGCAGTCTTCAAGAGTCGATGTACTTGATTTTGTTCCCCTTGTGTGGAATGCTGTGCCATCAAATGTGAACTATAGTATGGAAATTCGTGCGTAGATACTTTCACAAAGTTCTCCTGGGCTTTTTAATGTGTGCTAAGGGGAATATATTCTTCTGCTTGTCTGCTGATAAAGGTCTAATATTTTGGGTGATAAAAATTTAACACACTAATAATGAAGTAGACTTCTCTTGTTCTTTGGTGTGTTGTTTTTTTTAAGAGCCCATCTTTCCTGGTTTACCCAATTTAGTTTGTTTACCATAGACGAAGTCTGGAAATCTTGTCTGCTGATGGATCTTGCCTAGTCTGCTAGGGCTAATGTTTAAGCACCTTTTGGTACTTCACAGTGTCTTTAATTGCAAGTCTTCGAAGAGCAAGCTTCCCAGATTTGTAGTTTTTATAAAGCAAAACTGGAATGTAATTTCAATATGTTTCTTGTTCTGGCTTTTGTTGACTGCTGATTTGCTTGTGCAATGTGTTGTAAGTCCTGCTAATGTCAGGCCTTAGAAGGAGATTCAGGGTCTTATTTTCTTTTGAACATTGAGCTTGGTGTCTCGTAGTTGTTGAAAACAATCTTGCTGTTGTAGCTTGGGAATACTAGAGCGATGGACTTCGAAGGCTCGAGCTGTGAAACAGATGAGAATGGAAACGCCTGATCTGTTAGTTAACGCTTGGCAGTAGTGTTCTGTCACTAGTGCTGTTCACAGGCAGGGAGGGTAGAATGAGTATGGGAGAGATGCATATTTATACATTATTTCTGGCTTCAGTTTAGTTTTGAATAGTAATAGATGGTCTCTTTTTGTACAGATTAATATCCAGAACAGCTGCAGGCCGACTCAATAGTTAAACAAGATCTTTAAAAAGACTCGGTTGCATTTGTTATCTTCAGACAATATTTTCCCTGTCTAGATGCTGATTTCTGTCAGTGTGACAGAGTCCAGCTCCCTTAGGTGTTACCGGTCTGATACTCCAGCGGGACCTGTTAGTCAAAATATTCCGGAAGTAATTGTATTACAAACTGTTTTTACTTTGTAGTGAATCTTTTCAGGGCATTGCTGATTTTAGCTTTTCTATCCAGACGTAACCTGGGGAGAATTTATTGAAAAATAATCTGAGCTCCTCTTCTGGCTGCAAATAAAGACAGCTGCCATGCCACGTGAGCTTGGTAATACACTTGAAAAATTAAGGCAAAGCTCCTAATGAAGGAAAGTACCCAAAGGCAGAGGGAGTGCTACAGCTTTTAGGCTTGTGCTACTCACTTTCTGCCAAAATTAGTTACTTGAGGCCAATCAGGTACACTCTGATATCAGGGTACCTTTAAGTTCATGCTTGTCCCGTATTTTATTCAGTTGAGAGTTACTCATACTGTCATCTGTTCGCTCAGATCAAGAGTATGTGGAGCTTTTTAATTATAAGCGTAGTGGTCAACCTTACTTCAGTCATTAAAGTGTTACGTGCAGAACTGAGCTGTGCGCATCTCGGATGCGTGCGTTTTGGGGTGTTGGGAGAAACCCCTACGGGTTTGTAGCTAATAAATTCTTGTGTTGCTAGCATTTGTTGGATTTTGCTACGTAGCGAAAAGTCTTGATTACCTAAGAGGTTTTTGTTTCATACTGTGGGCCCTTTATCATATGAAAGACACTAAAATTGGCTCCCTGTGTTTGCTACAACTGCTTCTGTTGACAACTGCAGCAGTCGGAGAACCGAAAAGATCGCCTTTCAAGTTGCCGATGTGCCGTTTGTGTTTTTGCAGCTCTATATCATGATATTGGATTAACCTAGTTTACGGCTGATGTTGAAGAAAGCTTGTGTTAAAGTTTAGGAGGCAGAACGAAGGCTTGCTTAGATCTGGTTTATAAACTTCTAGATCAATATGAAAGTCATTCCTGCACTGGAGAAGGGAGGAAAGTCACAGAAGTTACTGTTCGTCTGTCTTGTCCTCCCCACCCCTTCCATCATTCCTAAAGAGCATATAGGGAGGCTTTCTTTTCATTTTTTGCCTTGGGATTTGTCTGATGCAGTGTATTCGGTCGTCTTGTGAGAGAGGAAATAAAGCGGTGGGCAGGTTAGCTAGTTCGGGCTGTCTGTACAGCTTGGCTAATGTTCTACTGGCATACCTAATTCTTATTACACATGCAAAAAAAAAAGGAGGCTCTAATATATACCGTTATGCCATCCCTTTTCTCCTCTAGTTTTAGCCAAGTTCTGTTCTGACTACCGCCTGTTGACTTGGGAACATTAGGAGCTTTTAGTGATGGAACGCAGTCTTGTGTTTGATAGCTTTGTTGAAAGGGAAAAGAAAATTGCTGGCCGTCAGGTAACTATGAAGCTGTTCTTAGTTTTTAGTGATGATGGGAGAAATCATCCATTGCGGTGTTTAGTAAGATGTTAGATGAGAGTTCTAGGAGACGAGAAACTAGCTCCGAGTTTATTTGGGACAGACGGGCTGGAAAAGGAAATTCTGTTCTTGCGTGGGTGCAGCCGAGAACACAGTTCCACAGGTATAGCATGGTTCTTTTTTCGTAACTATTTCTGTGAGTGTTGCTTTTATAGAACAAGTATCTTTAGTTATGTCGTTGATGAGCAGGGTTACTTGTGTTATCAGAAGGGTAAAAAGCATGTTATCGCTTTCCTTTCAGTGCAATAGAAAATTCCCGTGCTGATATCCCTGTAGTCAGCTCTAGTGAAGCTGAGCAGACAGAACCTGACTGTGATATTGGTGGGACACTTGAGGCTGACCCTCAGAGTGAGCCTTCCTCTTTTGTCAGCCCGCCAGAACGGTGAGTATTGAAGTAGGTTGTGAGTCTGAATAATTTAAAGGTGATTGTTCTTCTCTGTCCTAGCCTCGCAACAAATGTTTGCGTGTGCTTTCTTATCTGTGTGTTCGTGTGCATGTTTAATATTGCGTGTGGCTGAAATTGTGATCTTTTTATAGGTCCTAATACTCCTAAAACTTTCAGCCTTGCAGGTCAACATATAGAGAACATATCCTCTTCACACGGCAAGGGAAAGACGACAAAATCTGAGTTTGAGTCGAAAGTTTCAGCAGCTGAAAAGGGGACAGATGAGCAAAAATCTGCTCTGAATGCCTCAGAGAACTTAAAAAGGGAGGTAAGTAGTAACTGATATCCACTGAGTACGCACAGGAACCTAATGTCCTAAAAATGAGTGATACCAATCCGTTTTCCGATTACCGCTGTATAAACACACAGCCCTCATGTTTTGAGCACTGTGTGCGGTTTTGATACTGCCATCTCAACAAGGGCATCGTCAGCTGGCAGAAAAGGGCAGCGGGGTTGGTCCATTGGCACAGAACAGTTTTTTCTGAGCTAAGTCTCTTCAAATACAACGTTTGGGGATATCATAGAAAACTGTGGAGCAGAATTCAGAAGAAATGTTCTTCAGCTGAGACTTCCCGCAGGATGCTGTGGGTGCTGGGTGTTTTTACGTAGGCTTGAAAAAAAAAAGGTGGCGAGGAGGTTGCACAGTCCAGGTAAGCTTGTAGAAGAGAAGTCTGAGGATTGACTCCTGACTGAGTCAGCGAGTTCCTGAGTAGCAAGCAGATAGCTAGAGGCAAAGATGACACTTGGAGGAAATACAAAATGTTTGGTGTGTTTTTATTCTTCCCTAGGTATCTTATTTGACCATTGTTAAAGTGGCATACGTAGCTAGACAGGTCTTCCATACTTAACTTTTATGCTCTTACTATGAGGCGCTTCCTAAAGCTTACGTTTTATAGATAGGTAAAGAATGACCAAGGCCGTGGCAATACCATTTTTTGCTATTTTAGGATCACACTTAAACTGCCACTAATAATTTGGATAACACTCTTCTCAACCTAAGGAGTTTTTCCCAAGATTATTGAACAAGCACAGTGTGCCTTAAAATAATTACGTGCAGTCAGGAAGAGTCTTCTAAAGAACTTACTGCAAACAAATTGGTGTAAGCCATTATGGAAAAAAACAAACCCGGGATTTTTTTAGTTTAACCTACTGCTCTGAAGACTGCAATTTAAATAATTATGGCATTGGCCTGATGTCGTAGTTAAGCAAGAGCATGATTTGGCATTGCATACTCAGTCAGTTTTTTGACTTCCGCTTCGTCATACTCCAAGGAGGATCTTATATCCTGAACTTCCTTGGGAGAGGAAGGTACAGGTTCTGTTTAGGTCCTCTCATTTCTAAATATATGCGGGGGTATACTTTTGGGTACACCACATCTAAAGTTCTTTTGCAGCGTAGTCACGTGGAGAATTCTGTTGTCGCTTTTGTACAAGTATGTGGGTTTGGCTCTTTTGAGGGCTTTCAGCTATAGACCTGTATGGGAAATAATTCTTGCTTTAAGTGCAGAGAAAACGTCAACCTACAAAGCAGTCCTGGAAACTACCTATAAAATGTTGTCTGCAAAATAACCTCTACGCTTGTAATGTCTAGCAAAAGCTTTTTGCCATGTCTCGTGGTGTGCTGCAAGTGTGTTTGACAAAAGGAGAAGTTAAAACTCAAAATGGTTTAGCAAATGGTTAACTTAAAAGGGTTGCTGCTTTGTCAGGCAAGTCCAAAATATTATTTCTTTGATTGATTGTTAAACATTGAGACTATGAAGATATTTTATTTATTCTGCTGGTTTTTGAGGTGTTCAGAAACTCCAGGGGATCTCTGGAATTGACATGACCAATGTTCGTATTTGAAGATTTCTGCTTCAGGAAAACCTTTTCTCCTTAGGAGGAGGAAAAGGAAAAATTTTTTTAAAGAAAAAGCAGAAGTTTTATGAGACAGAATGCTTCTGTTTTACTTAAAATGTATTAGTTTAGCCACAAAAATTATTAGCATCTCGGTGAAAGAATCTGTCATTTTGGGAGGAAATCATCACATGTTTTTTCTGGCTTGTGAGCTTACCTTGGCACTAGGTTTTTAACCTGGGTTCAAATGATGTATCTGCTGTTGACTTGATGAGAGCATGTTTTTTTTAAAAGCATCCAGATTCGTCTTTTTTTTTCATTGTTGGTACTGAAAAATATTCACGATTGGTGGCTCTTTCTCTTGCAGAAAGACTATAAGAAAACAGGAGAAATTGACCCTACGTCAGTGATAACTCCAAAGGACCCTGGAGACATTCCAACGTTTGACGAATGGAAGAAGAAAGTCATGGAAGTGGAGAAGGAAAAGAGTAAGTTTGGGATTTGTTGGTTTGGTCTTAATACAGACCGCTTTCATCTTGTCTCGGATTTGAATAGTGAAACTTGTCTGAGTTTGGAATGCAGCCTGGAACTTCATTTTTCTACTAGAATGACATAATTGACAGGTTTTATTATATAAAAGCAGTGAGCAGCAGTTCCCTGACAGTGAAAAGACTGTTTGTTTGCGTAGTTTGTTACAGTAGCAATATTTTCTTTGTTCCTAGGTCAGTCAATGCATCCTTCTGCTGTTGGTGGGCAGCATTCCACAAAAAAGGTCCAGAAAAATAGAAATAACTATGCCTCTGTAGAGTGTGGTGCCAAAATCCTGGCAGCAAACCCAGAGGCAAAGGTAAGCATTCACTAATTACTAGTGTGTATTATTTCAGTTTACTCTTATGCAAGTAGTAGCACAAAGTACGCTTGTTTAAAACTGAACGCTCATTTACAAATCCCAGAATGGTAGGGGTTGGAAGGGACCTCTGAGATATCTAGTCCACCCCCCCCTGCTAAAGCAGGTTTGCCTAGAGCAAGTAAATCGAAGTAATGATTTATTTTTGCGTTTGGGATTATTGTGGCTTTTGATTTACAAAAACTGAACGTGTAAACTATGACCTGTCCCTTGTTTTAAGAGGGATTGCTGTAGTTTACATCTCTTAAGTAATTTGGAAGGGGGAGCAGGGTCTACTCCGTACGGAAATTGAATGAAGGTGTCTGAAATAGCCTGCCATAGTAAATGATCTGTGATTGCCCAAAAGCAGTATGGTGTACTGTCTCCTGTATGTTACCTTCCTTAGAGTGTTATGAAACTCGCTATTAGTCAATGTAACTAATATCAAACTTAGTTTTGGAGGGGGGGAGGGGGAACCTTGATGCTGCATTAGTATCTACCATAAAATCTAAAATAGTATTTCTCCTCTTTATACAGAGCACTTCGGCTATTTTGATGGAAAACATGGACCTTTATATGCTAAATCCTTGCAGTACTAAAATCTGGTAGGTTACTGAGGTTTGCTTCTATGGCAGGCGTGGTTATAGTTTTCCATTGCGATGGAACTGTGTGCATCCTGTGGGGCTCATGTGACCTTGGCGTGTGTCTGCCTGAAACGTGTGCGCAAGGAACTCTGACGGATTTAGCAGTAGATGCTTTATTGTGTCCCCCATAGAATTCTGTCTCTGGTGTTAGGAAGTAAGTTTAAGGGGATAACTACGTGCTTTAGTGTTTGTAGGTTTTGCACGGTTATAATCTTGCAGAAGAGAAAGCACTGAGTGTTCAAGTAAAGATTTTTTTTTTACCAGCTGTCAGGTAATTGTAGGACATGATTAGCATTTCCCGTGTACTAACTGGTATTTCAGGTGTGGTTTAAATGATGTTTGCTATCCTTAGTTTTTAGTTCTGACTTTTTGCTTTAGAGTACCAGATGGATGAGCTTTTGTAGCTGCAGATGCTATTTAGAGTTGCAAAACTAGATGTGCAGGTAAAATCACTAGTGATTTTAAAGGGAGCAGCAATTGATGCCTCCTTACCGTACAGCTTTTTTGCAGTGTTCTTTTATACCCAGCGAAGGGTGCAGGAACAAAGTAAAGGACCGAGGATTGTAATTGTAGAAGGAAAAATGCTTTTTTGGTAATTTCCTTTTTTGTCTTCAAGGTTTGTTATTGAGCTCTGTGAACCAGTCCAAGTAAAGCAGTTTGACATTGCAAATCATGAATTATTCTCTTCTACTCCTAAAGACTTTCTGGTGTCTATTAGTGACAGGTAAGTTATCAAAACCTGCTCTTCTGAATGCAAAATGAAATAATTAAGTGGACGGCTATGTAAAGCATGGTCTCTGTATGCCTCTAATTGTGCAAAGTGTAATTCATTGTGAAATTACATCTATTTTCTTTGTGTATATTGTCAGTTTCTAGTGTTTTCTCATGAGAAGACAGCTGTGAGGTACTANCGGCTATGTAAAACATGGTCTCTGTATGCCTCTAATTGTGCAAAGTGTAATTCATTGTGAAATTACATCGATTTTCTTTGTGTATATTGTCAGTTTCTAGTGTTTTCTCATGAGAAGACAGCTGTGAGGTACTAGAAGACATGGTTTGAGCTCTTTCCATGCTTCCTGTACTTTTTTCCTTTGCCACTTTAAAAACGAAAGGGAAAAAGTTGTTAAAATATCAGTGAAGCAGTAGCTAGGTAGTGGATGGCAGATTGTAAAATGAACATTCCTTAACAGGATGCCACTGGGGTTGTGGGCAGTCTCCTCCTTTGTCATTTAGACCATTTTCACATGGCTTAAACTGTCTTCAGTGCTGAACTGTGTCCAAAAGAGCCCCAAACTGTTTACAAAAAAACCCCGTGCACCATTGAGGAAGTGGAAGGGGCAGGAATACAGCCGGTTGGCCGAATGGTTTTGTTGTGTTTTAGGCTATGTTGTACCCCCAGTACTTCTGGGAGTGAGCAGATTATTCTCGTATGTGGAAGGGGAGACATTCACGCAAAGTATCAAAAATCCTCGCTTTCTTCAGTGCTCGAAGCCTGTGGATTCTGGTTTTCCCACACTTGATCTACTGCCTATTTCTATGTCTACTTTGCTCATAACTTTTTGCTGATTGCTGAAGGTAATGTTTACAAACTACCAGTTGTGTGTGTCATGTTCTTCAGTGTTCATCTGAGATGACTTTTTCAGTTCCAGAAACTTCACTGCAGGCTGGTTGAATTTCAGTAATTGGATCAAGCGTAGGGTTTCATCTTTCGCGGGCTTGCACACTGTTTTAAGTTTGCGAAGAGGCACTGCTGAGGTTTTGTGTTGGGACTAGCCTTTTCTTACAACTCTTCTTTCCATAAAAAACACATTGTTGCTGTCTTGCAACTAGGAAAAAAAAGTATTTTTTTCCTGTTTAAAGGTGTTTTGAGAAACTTCAGCAAATGTCTGTAAACAGTGGGTTCTTGCGTTTCATTAGCGGACTCCATTGTCTCTTTTCTAGGTATCCAACAAATAAATGGATTAAATTGGGTACTTTCCATGCCAGAGACGAGAGAAATGTCCAAAGCTTTCCCCTGGATGAACAGATGTATGCAAAATATGTTAAGGTAACATAGCACTGCAAAAGCATCCGTGCTTCTCATGAAAGGCAGGGTTTGCTGGGCCTACCCTGTATAACAGAGTGTCCAGAGGACCTTGTTATCAAGGCATGCTTTACTATTAATTGCACTGTTTCGTTAGTGGCCCCAGCGTGATTGGCTGTATACTAAACCCTTGTCACACAATCGGAAGTCGTTACCTTCCTTGTAACGGTAACCGAGAGGATCTTGGGAAGCACCTATTACCTTGTGTCCAAGTACGTACGTAGTCGCTAATAGACTCGAAGTACACTTTTGCAGTTATTCAGTCATAACTGCGACTCATGCGAATCGTTTAAGCTTATGGCTGCTGGAGCACTTGGCATGTCTCTCTGTCTTCAGAGTAGCTGGCAGTGAACTATCTTTACTCAGGAGACTCAAAAAAATAAAATGCCATAAATAATGTAAGTACTTGGACTGGGATAAAAGCTTTTGTGAAAATACTGCAATAAAATGGAGGGTTAAATTAACATAAACCGCAGACTTTTAGGTCCTCCCCTCCGGTGATGTGTTATCTTCCAGTTATGGTGCTTTCCAAAAAAAGTATTTTTTGTTTGTGCTACTGAATTACGATTTGTGCTTTCGTGAAGAAGTAGCTGTGAATGATAGTTGTCTATCTTATCTACCCAGAAATTCTGCATGAGTCACACGATAAAGATTTCATTTGGTTTTAATTCTGCTTTCTGGCTGAATTAGTGCCTTAAGGTTGCTGGAATCTTGCTTGTCACTGAAGTTCCAGAATTTTGCTAGATGCTTCAGCACTTACACCCTTGGCGGATACAGTGTTCTGCCTTGAATAATGTGGCATAGCAAAATTTTCAAAGGATTGTTCTTGTAATGTTTTTCCTTTATAGCACAAAAAGTAAGCAAGTTCTAAGTGTGCCTAGTCTACAGAAAAGTCCAAAAATTTTTCCAAAAGTTTGGTTTTTCAAAGTGGCTTAATGAACTTGTATCAAAAACATGGAATTTTTCCCGTAACAGTGCTTTTATGGGAATAGTTACCTTCATCTCACTTGTAGATTATTACAGTCCTTCACTGGTAGTGTCTACAGAGTGGTTTAATAAATACATTATACACTTGCAAATTAATTTAGATTGGATAAATATCAGTGTGTAGTCAAGTTCTCCCTAGAAATACGCTGATGACTGAAGCGTCCAAATGTATCGGGTGCTCTGTATATTTTCTTCCGGTAGTGTTTCTATAAATTAGAAGCATGTTATATTGAACTTGAAGCAGCAGCAGGACAGAGCGTATGCTTTGAGTGTTTTTTTTCCTTTTGAGTCACTTTCTATAATCTGTACTCTTTAAGAGGAAAAAAATACACTTAGTAAATTTAACGCTCTTCAGTATTCTGTCTGCAGTCGTGCTGCCTAGGAAAATTGAGTAACTTAAGTTCGTTAATAAAACACTTGTCGCATGTTGCCTGTTACGCGCAAGGTATGAAGGCTAAATGAAATCTTACTACCGAAGGCAGATGAAGTAGTATTGCAACTTTATCCTTCGTAACTTGTCATCTTAAGCAGTTGTAGTACCGAATTAAAAACAACAGAACCCTGTAGTTGCCTGTGGCATGTGTTCAGCCTTTGTACTGACATCTTTTTTCTTTTTTTTCTTTTCCTTTCTCTCGCTTCAGATGTTCATCAAGTACATAAAGGTTAGCAACCTCTTCTTTTGGAATGATGAGTGCATGGGGCTTGGGGTGTTCTCTGCTGTGACTCAGCACTTTAATGCATGGCAAGAACAAATCTGTCAGTCTTTTCTGTTACGGGCAATCTATAAATCCCTTGAGTAAACCTTGCAGTTTCAAGATTGGATGTATGTGTTAAACGAACTGTTGACTCCGTGGGTCTTTGGAGTTTTATTTTAAGTACCTTTTATTCTTTAGGTGGAGCTGATATCGCACTTTGGATCAGAACATTTTTGTCCTCTAAGTCTTATAAGGTAATGTCTTAAGTGTATGTCTCTTGTCTTTCTGCCTCTTTGCAGTGCGGATTAGTGTGCTCTAATAACAGTTGGGCAACAAATTCTAGTTTTCACTTAAGTTATTTGGAAATACTGTGATTTAAAGTAGCGGCCTAAGTTACCTGTTGCGTAGCGTCCTTCGCATCAGGAGGACGCGAGCATTTCAAGGCTGACAAAGCAAAACAAGGAACAAGTGCTGAACTAAAAAGAACAGATGTGGCGAGTGCTTTTGTGAGAAGCTGCTGTTGCATGGCACCCCAGGTACATACAATTAGTAACGCTTGAAATTGCTAAATCGCAACAACAGCACGTGTGTAGTTCAGAGAATAATCAGGCTCTGTACTGCTCCTGAAAAAACAATTTCACTTCTTCTGTCAAAGCTGGGAACTCCAGTGCTGTAAGCCAAACCATATTTTCAGTTGACAAGACTGCTTTAAATTTGATTGATTTGATTTGATTTTTGCACAGCGGGTCAAAGAGAATATAGTGTGCAAAGGGAGGTAGTCATGAATAGGTACTCCTAAAGTTAGTCAAAGGTGAAACTGAAGAGGAGGTGTAGAGCTCATGGCGAGGTTAAGACGAGGAAGTCTAGGTGTGAGCTCAAGTTTAAAAAGGAGGAAAAGTCTCTTCGGAATTACTGAAATTAAAATCAGGATCTTGTTTTGGTGCTGCGCTTGAACGCGTGCAGTGGACTTTGTGGGTGCAAGTTTGAGAAAATAGGCATACCTGCTGCTTGATCTTGGGTAACTGAAAGCAGCTATTGCTTATCTAGTTTATTTGCTACATATTATATAGTGTTAATATTGCTTATCTAATTATCAATGACGTCAAGTAATTACAGGATTAATAGACTAATATTAGGGTTTTATTCTAAAACTTTGCACATAGGGTATTTGGTACTAGCATGGTTGAAGAGTATGAAGAAATAGCTGATTCTCAGTACCAGTCTGAACGACAAGAGCTCTTTGATGAAGATTATGGTAAGCAAATAATTTCTGCATTTTTGGCCATTCAGATGTGTCTCGTGCTAGTCTGGTGACTCGTCGTTTCCCCCATATGCGAAGTGATTTGACTCCTAAATTTACTCTTAGTCTTGTTGACAGTATTTCAGCATTCCTGGGCTTATCCAATAATCCTTTTGAGTTTTAAGCAATGTGTTGTAACTGCTTGGAGAGTTACTTGAAAATGCTAGTAATGAGTCTGTATCTCACTTCGCAGGCTAGGCAGTAACATCTTCATGTGCTGACAGCAGTAAAGAATAACTAAAATAATCATAGCGTCTTAGTGCCCGTAGCCCATTTTCTGAGATTATCGGTGTGATCAATGTTGCGGGCAATTGGGAAGGTGCTTATTTTGGGTTGCAGAGTTTGTGCTCAAATAAAAAATACAAAACCGCCTACCTCTGGCTCTCGGGAGGAGCGGGGAAAAACCCTATACGAAGCTCAGTGAGCTGTTTGCATCTTTGTGAATCCTGGGGAAACTGAAGTTTGAATGCTGAATCTCTTTGGGTTTCTTGTCTTTAGATTTTTCATTGCTTGGAGCTTGCTATTTCAGTATGTCATCTCTGGCCTTTAGCTCTATTTCTGTTGTTTGATTTTCCCACTGGCAAAGTCGAATGAAACGTTAAATCTTGAGGTTTATTTTTTTGCCCATGACACATTTAATTTTGATGGTCATAAGTGTTATTCTTTGTACATAGACTATCTATTGGATTACAATACAGGGGAAGAAAAATCTTCTAAAAATCTCCTCGGTTCTGCAACAAGTGAGTATGATTTATGAGAAATTATTGCTGTGCCGAAGCAAAATGAGCTCCTCGAAAGCGGAATGACGTTTTGTTTTGCGACAGCTATGACTGTCTTACTTTTCTGCTGAAACTATTTATTGTGATTCCTGTTTAATTGCATAGGAATAAATAGTAACGATTCAAAGTTGGGGCATCGTTCCTAACATTCTAAAAATAGAACTTTCCAGATCTCTCTTTTTTGGAAACTTCACTTTCTGTACTTAAGGATGCTGAGCACTTAAAATAATGCGCGTGTCACAAGGGGCTGTAAATAACCAGTACTAAAGTGCTGTAGAACCGTAATTATTCAGAACTTGGAAATCTGTGCTTAATTAAGGCACTTTAGAGCAGACAATATAAAGATTTACTTTGTACAGCTTGAAAGGAAGGGATGGAGAACACTGAGAAGGCTTTATGTAAATGTTGTAGCTTCTATGTTCTTCATAAAAGCTGTATATTTTTTTGAGAGAAATAATGGTTCTTAACTGTTGCTTGTCGCTTTTCTCTTGGAAAACCTCCAGATGTGGGGTTTGTTTGGTTAAGAATACTTGACTATTCAGTTCTAAGGGTGTTCTTAACTGCTGAATTATTTAGGATAGTATCAGCTGCTGCACAACATCGAAAGATCTCTTACGCTGTGCCTGTCTTCCTTCTGTCCCAGTTAGCGAAGATTTGTTACTGTTGTGTAGATTTGCGCTCAAAATGAATGGTGTTTGGGCTCAGGCTTGCCTTTCATCCCATAGTGGATCAGAGCTGCAGAGTATCCTTTGCTACTGTTTCCTAGGACGTAATTGTCACTTAAGAACAAAAAGGTCATGGCTAGGAATATTGCACAGCTTAGTGCAGTTTTCAGAGGGGAAATAGGTAGTGGAAAAGGCAGTTTATTTCTAGATGTTAGCCTCTCACAGATGGGAGAAAGCAGTACATTCTTCCCTGACACTGCTTAATCTCTTAACTGTGGCTCTCAAAGTGTCTTTCTTCAAGCTGTCTTCGTGAGGTGTATTCACATGTTATGTCTGCCGGGACAGTATGGCAAGGTTTTTCTGTTCACTGTCTAAAAAATGCAGTGACATTTCTACTGGTTTTTTAGAGTACTAAAGCTATGATGAAAAGATTTGAAACACCTGCTACCAATAGTGCTTTTAGAAAGACAGCTGAGTGCTGAAGCATCGCAGTCATCATTACTTAGTTCTGGCTGAGACCTTTTGTCTCTGGCAGGGCAGTCGGTGTTGCATTTTTTTTGAAGGAATACTGTGTGAGTGTTTTTGGGGTGGGTCTTCTACATGTGTGTGCTCGGACAAATGTGGCGGACTTCCATTTTGCATCGTTTGTCTTAGACTGATACAGAGTGAGGAAGAGGGACATCTGCAGAGGAGGTAGTGGGCTTCTCAGACATTTGATCTTGTAAGAAGTATTTTGCGTATATCTTGGTATGCATATACCTGTATGGCAGAGGATACGGATGTATCTTCAGCTAGTCCAACCTGTGAGGTTAACCTGTAGCTCATTGCTCTTCCTCCTGGTGTTCTCGACTGGCAGGCTTCTGAATGAACTCTAAATTCTCCCTCTTCCTGCTTCTTCGTCAACAGTAAGAAACCCCTTGTACTTCAAGTTTAACATCTTTTCCTTATCTTGACTTTTCAAAGAACGCAGCCCCAGATAATTTTGTAATTCAGGAATGCATTTTCTGACGCGTTTTGGAGGAAAGGCAGAACCAAGGTTCTGAACGGAGCTTCCTGGAGTCTTAAGAAATTTGTCGTTCCTACTAAAATGCCTCTTTAGCTTTATGAACTTACCCGTGTGACATACAGTGCAGATGTGTGTTGGTGGGTGGGGAGAAATGGGCAAAATCGGGCCAACTTGTGTGTGTATTTACAGTAACGTGCTCTTTCCCTGTTCCTTCATCTTCTAAAGAAGCCTGGCAATGATGTTTGTTTTCAGTATGAAGACCAAAGTCTTAGCTGTATCTTATATATATATATGTGCCGATACAGAGCAGACCTTCTTTGTGTTTACTTCTTTGAATTTTGGGCGGGAAAATCTGTTCTACTTCAAAAAATATATCGTTGAAAAATATCTGTCTAAGCCAGATCTCTGGCTATTTGTTACGATTCTTTGAGTTGCCTTGACTGATGTCGATTGCATTCAACTAACAGATTGTAATGCGTAGATTTTCTTCTTCAAGGCTTAAAACCTTTAGAATTGTTACGTTGCAGTAGTATCAGAGCCAAAAGTAAGATTTCGGGGTTGAGGGAGGTACGATGCAAAAAGAGTCCAGCTTAATTCGAATGAGCCTTTAGTTCTCCGTGTCTGTCCTGCTGTCCATGTCTTGTGTTCAAAGGCAGAGTTCTGTCTTGCTCGTTTAGCAAATGACATTCCTTGACTTATTACTTTAGTGCTATTATGACGAATGATCCAACCTGTCTTTATTGGAAACTCTTGAGTGTTCAAGCTCTAAATTTCTGGCTTGGGACCTCCCTCGGTCCTTCACACAGCTCAGATTGTCAGAAAAAGCCGTGCTTAAATACTCTTCTGTTTGTCTTGCTGTTCCTTGGTTTCAGTGGACTCATGATCAGTGAGTACTTGTCACTGATGTTAGGAGGTCCAGCTGGTAAGGGTTAGGTATGGGGTTTCAAGTGTAGGTGTCTAGCTTATGAATTTATCCTGTGAAAGCAACAGATGCACCCAGTGTGATGGAGTGAACAGGTTTTTTTATGTCCTTATGCTGTGATTCATGTCAAGCGTTACAAAACAGCGGATTGCTGGGTGGTGCTGATCTCTGGGCCCTCTGAATATGTCCTCATTGATTACTCGTTTTCTCTTTTAGATGCTATCCTAAGTATGGTGAATATTGCTGCTAATATGCTCGGAGCCAAAACTGAAGAGTCGTCTGAAGCTGAAGGTATTTCTTGATTATTTTTGGGGGGTTAAAAGCATTCTGGAAAGTGTTAAATTTTTTTGTTATTTTGTTTAATTTTTGTGAGGAGCTGGATCATCTATGTTTAAATTTCTTTCTTCACCTTTTATTGCATACCCAATTAGTGCCACAGAATTCTTACCCTACTGACTCTGAAGAGTGGAACAAAGATGCCCAGTTTGCTGAGAAGGGAACTGATACAAAGATAACATACGTGGTTTTTTCAGCTATGTTTGAAGATCTTTACGCTCTGTGTTATCCAGCTTCAGCTGTAAAGTTTAACTTGCTGCTTTTTCCTGGGAATATTTTGAGACTGTCTATAACATCACATACATAAACTGTCAGTAGCACATTCATTCAGATAACTTTGTGTGACGTCTGCAGTTAATTTGGTAATGCAGATAATATTCTAAACCTCCCCCCCAGACGACAAAAATAGTTTAAAACAAACATCGTTCTTGAATTTTTATGTTCACGCTTTTCTCCTTCTTGCAGCAGGGAGCAAAAATGTGTCTGAAAATGTCACTGCCACCCCTGCAACTTCAACAGCTGCACCAAGACTGCCTGAACCAACTCCTGTTCCTTCACCAGAGTAAGCGATTGGGCTCGGGGTTCTTTTCCAGTGTGTTCCTAGCAGAGACTAACATGCACTGGTCTGGGATCTGTGGTAGTAGAGTGCTCAGATACGGCACACTGCCTTAAAAAAAGGCAAGCATTTAGTGAAATCTGTATTATGGTAATGTCCTAACCAGGGAAAATTATTGCTTTAGTTACTGCTTATAGCTATTTCCATTGTGATACGTTTTAACACTTGCCTAAAGGTCAGAATCGTTGTGCTCTTGGTTATTGCTTGGGTGGAAACTTACTTAATGTTCTTCTGGCTTTTGTTGGTTGACTCCTTCCAGGGAGACTAATTAGGAGTGTAAGTTGTATTGCTGAAGCTTCAGTTCAGTTGTATTGACAAAAATCCTGCTTTAGAAGCTTCTGACTTTTTGCTGGGCTTTCCTTGATAAAAATATGTATGCGAAGATGTGGAATTCAGTTGGGAGGAGGTGCTCTATATAGATATTCTATGGCTTTTTTCAGTTGGTTACAATTGTTTAGAATTGATTGGGCTACTTCGAGCTGAGATGCTAGCTCTTAAATGTTAAGATGTGACTCGTGCTGTATTCAGTGGTGTTATGATTTCCTAGCACTCTGTTGAGAGGCTGAGGAAGGTCAGCGGGAAGGTTGTGATTCTTGCATTTGTGTTTGAAGATTGCAGCAGAAGAGTAAGGCACTTGCTATGTAAGAACATAATATTTGAACTGGTGACTTTTCAGGGGTGAGGGAAGTGTCAATATCTGATTGAGAAGGCTAGCTGTTTCAGAAGCGAGGGTTGAAGTTATTTGCTTGCAAGCTGGCATTGAAAAACATGAGAGAAAATACGAACTTACCAGAATGTCTGACTTATCCAGACAGGCCTTTGATTACTGGAATAGGCTCTGCTAATTCTGTAGGCTTTTGCAGTCTTCCGGAGCAGTCATGTGAAACTGTTGAAATAACATCCTATCTTTAACTCTTTCGTTGTAGACTTGTTACTACGGATATTCCACAGATAGATAAAGAGCAATCAGTTGTGGATTTGACAAAAGAGAGTCCTATTGTTCGGCTAGTACAAGAGTACGAGGAAGACACGAGCCAGTCAACAGTAACCTTGCTGCCCAGTGATGATCAGGAAGAAGAAGCGTTGGCATGGTTTGAACTTGAGACGGAAAAGAANTGACTTTTTGCTGGGCTTTCCTTGATAAAAATATGTATGCGAAGATGTGGAATTCAGTTGGGAGGAGGTGCTCTATATAGATATTCTATGGCTTTTTTCAGTTGGTTACAATTGTTTAGAATTGATTGGGCTACTTCAAGCTGAGATGCTAGCTCTTAAATGTTAAGATGTGACTCGTGCTGTATTCAGTGGTGTTATGATTTCCTAGCACTCTGTTGAGAGGCTGAGGAAGGTCAGCGGGAAGGTTGTGATTCTTGCATTTGTGTTTGAAGATTGCAGCAGAAGAGTAAGGCACTTGCTGTGTAAGAACATAATATTTGAACTGGTGACTTTTTTCAGGGGTGAGGGAAGGGTCAATATCTGATTGAGAAGGCTAGCTGTTTCAGAAGCGAGGGTTGAAGTTATTTGCTTGCAAGCTGGCATTGAAAAACATGAGAGAAAATACGAACTTACCAGAATGTCTGACTTATCCAGACAGGCCTTTGATTACTGGAATAGGCTCTGCTAATTCTGTAGGCTTTTGCAGTCTTCCGGAGCAGTCATGTGAAACTGTTGAAATAACATCCTATCTTTAACTCTTTCGTTGTAGACTTGTTACTACGGATATTCCACAGATAGATAAAGAGCAATCAGTTGTGGATTTGACAAAAGAGAGTCCTATTGTTCGGCTAGTACAAGAGTACGAGGAAGACACGAGCCAGTCAACAGTAACCTTGCTGCCCAGTGATGATCAGGAAGAAGAAGCGTTGGCATGGTTTGAACTTGAGACGGAAAAGAACTGCTATGATGTGGCAACAGCATGTTGTATTTCTACTTTTCCCGAATATCTGTTTAAATGGTGTTCAGTTGCAGTAGCCATGCGTCACCGGCGTAGTAAAACTGAAGGCAAACAAGGGCAGGATTACTCTGCTGATGTTCAGCAGCCACAGCCGGTCCTGACCGAATCTGTACGTATGTCAATAGATGAGCCTCTGCCTGAGCCACTGGACAGCAAAGTTGAGAGACCGCCTGGATCTACTGTCGCAGTTGACTTCAGTGGTGTGGTTCGTGAGGAGATCAGTAATGAGACTAGAGACTCAATTGAACTGGAACCGAGCCGTCCTCAAACTGTCTCGCAGTCCCTCCTCTTAGAAGTTACTTCTGAAGTTAAACCGTTGCCAACAATGCACTTAGGGTTGGAGCCTGCGAAAGAAGATGCAGGCCAGGTAGCACCAAGGGTGACTCCCCAGGTGGATATAGCTGAGATCAGTGCAGAAACAGAAAAGGCTGAGAGCTCTGTTGCAGAAGAAACCCCTGTCACTTCTGAGACCAGTGTGGCCCCTGAGGCAAGGGAGACGAGCACAAGAGAGACTATTGTTATTCCAGTGATTTCAAAGCCTACAGAGACTGTTCTGCAGCCTGAATATACAGTGGGCATCTTAGCCAGCGATGCTGGAGAAGGAAAGGAAAGCACTCCGGAAGTGCAGAAACCTATTTTGCCTCCTGTTGAGTCTTCTGTATCTGCTGAAACAAAGGAGGATGATCAGGCAACTGAAGAAGCTTTAATGGCGATTTCGGGCTCTGGGGGACCGCAGAGAACAGCTACAGACTTCTACGCTGAATTGCAGAATTCAACAGATCTGGGCTATGCGAATGGAAATCTAGTCCATGGATCTAATCAAAAGGAGTCCGTCTTCATGCGTCTTAACAATCGCATAAAAGCCCTAGAAGTAAACATGTCTCTCAGCAGCCGTTATTTAGAAGAACTTAGTCAGAGGTAAGTCTGAAGAAGACTGGTAAGTCTACCGTATGTAAACGTGATTTTAGCCAGCTATACAAAGGAGCATACACGTATGGAAAGCAGTACAGTGGAAGCACAGTATAACCTAAATCAGAACGTAGAGCTTTATGGAAAAGTTACGTACTCCTAGGTAGCTACCGCAGACCTAGATGGCTGTGAGTGGCAGCGGTTCCTTTTTCTGTATTTCAGATACAATCGTGTTTGTTTGGTTTTGAGGAATATCGCTGTGGGCCTATTAAAAGGATAAAGTGTTGCCAGGATGTGAGCGCTAATCCTGTCTGTAATCCTTTCAGCAAAAGGGCACATCCTTCTCTTGCTGTTAAACTGGAAGACACAGACCTACAATGCTGGCTTTACTGAATAGAATGTTCCCACTTAAACTGCTGTGTTATCTGTGATACCTCTTGTTGAAGAAGGGAGCATGGAGAGGGAACCGAGTATTTTCTGAGGGATGTATGCATATTAGTGTTTATCTGCGATGCTCCTTAGCTTTAGGAGAATCGGGAAATGTACCTGTTTCAGAACTGGGGCTCTTTGTTAGATTTACTGTTGTGTTGTCTGGGCAGCCGGTGCTTGCAAAGAATTCTCCGTAGTGAGTTGCAGTAAATTGGTGCCAAGCTCTAAGGTGTTGAAATAGATTTGACTTTAACCTTGGAAAAATTCTAGAAAGGGACACATCTCTCGTGTGAAACGTAAAAGGAAATATCACTTGATGCTTAAATAAAACTCTTTGGGCAAAAAGTTTTCTGCTAGTGTAGTCATAGTCTCTGAAGACAAGTCGAGTGCCGAGGAGTTTTATGAACTAGCAGGCCTTTACGCTCTTTGTTCCAGGTACCGAAAGCAAATGGAAGAAATGCAGAAGGCTTTCAATAAAACAATAATAAAACTTCAGAACACCTCAAGAATAGCAGAAGAGCAGGTATGGTTTGTTGGAGTACTTAAAGTGTTTACCTAACTAGGAAAGTTTACTTTAGGAAAGAGCTGCAAGGCGGTGCAGGAATTGTCTTGCAGTTGAAGATTTTTATTAGCTGCATGTCTGCCTTTAAAAGCATCCATTCCATGCTTCCCAGTTTTTTCTCTAATAAAATCTTTAGCTACATTCCCAGTCATTTTAGAATAAAGCCATTTCCAGAACTGTCTCCTGCTTTTGAAGAAAAAAAAACAGTTGTCAGCTGGTAATGGCCAAAACTCTTAAATGTCTTTGTTAATGAAAAGGTTATCCAGGTTATTTCCAACCCTCATTTTGTGGTTGTAGCTGCACTCAAAACATTTTTTATTTTTTTAACCTGATTTGCTTTTCATCTCTTATTTAAAGTGTAGATAGAGAACTGCCCCGATGCTGCTGAAGAGACCTAGCCTTTAGAAAGGGCGAGGGGTACAGGAATGGCTTATGCCAAACTTGCATTTGAAAGCATAGTGCATGTAACAAAAGCTTTACTTCATTCTTTAAAATGTGATTTAAGGAAGTGGGAGCTGAAGGAGGCTTTCCCTGCTCTGCCATCTTAGCTTTCCTGAGAGCTGTGACATAGTGTGCTAACTGCAGTGCTGAAGAATCACTGAAGCAACTGTGCTTGTGGCGTAGCAGGGTTAATCCCAAGCTGAACATGAAAATGTGAAGTACGGTCCCATGTTTTGTGGTTCGCTCGTCCATCAACGGCGAAGAAAATAGCAACTTCCCTGAGCTCATATGTGTGATCTCTTCTGCTTTTTTTAAGAGTATCAAATGCTGGTCAGTCCTGAGGTGCTCCTCTTGGTTAACCTCTCTGATATTCTGCTCACCTTTCTTAATTTCTTACAGGATTAAGAGTCCTGTTTAATTGAAAAGTAAAATTAGTAAAGGGAAAATTGGTTCTGTCCCAGCTCAAACCAGGACAGGGCCCTTCCCAGGAAGACAGCAGCTGCAAAGTTCTTGTTCCTGGCTTGGGCTCCTGTCATTAAGTGGCAGGCTACCCGATCCCGGAGCAGAAGCAATGCGTCAGCCCTTAGGCTTTAGCTCTGCCTGGTCGTCTGCATGTGTATTTTGTAACATGACGGTAGTCGGCTTCCTGAGAGTTGTTGCATGGAGCTGGCTGCTTAATCTGCCTTTAATGTTGAAGAGACTGTAAATGATAGTGAAGACACTGTAATGAAATGCGCTTGACATAATGTTATAAAACCTTATTCAGTAAGGAAAAATGCAAGTTGTGTATATGACTAACGCTGCTTAAGCAGTATCAAATGTTACGTGGAAGTTGTGCTGAAAACAATGCCGAACGCGTCCTGTGGCTGCAGGGCGCCTGGCGGTGCGAGACAGAGCACGAACTCGGTACGTGTGTGAGGATGTGATAGCGAGAACCTGACAACTAAATAGCGTGGCCGTGACTCTCTTTAATACAGGATCAGCGGCAAACGGAAGCAATCCAGCTGTTACAAGCACAGCTCACCAACGTGACGCAGCTCGTTTCCAATCTGTCAGCAACTGTGGCGGAATTAAAATGTGAGGTAATTATAATTCAGCAATATGGCATGGGACCTCAAAGGAAAGGGACGTGTAAACATACCTCGCTTTGAAGAGGCCTGGTGTCTTTGAATGAAGGTTTTCATTTGAGAAGTTGTCTGTAGTGTTGCTTTCAGCCTGCTTTTGCAGCTGGCTGAGGGAGGGGAGGAAAGTTTGAATGGCTTGAGCTGTCTTGTCCACAGCAAGACTGGTAACAGTTTCTGCTACAGCCCTACTAGCCCCGTGATTGTAGTCTGAGCTAACGATGAAGATAAATCTTTGTTGGAATAACTTAATAGGTCAGCCTTCCTGTAGTGCGTTGGGGTTGACGATGTTCTGTGAAATGATTCTTAATGAAACTGCAAGACTAACCGCTGCCTTTGAAATGGCAGTAATGGAATGTCTTGCAGATACAGAGTGTTGGACATGTGTCAGAGGGAAGGGTAAAGTTCCTGCTTCAGAACTTTTCTGGCACTTGCTGTGTTATATGCCCAATTGTATTGCTTGGCTTTGTTACGCCCCTTCAGTAAAATGGGATGGTTTGCAGTGTCCAGCACGTATATTGTCCACTTAAATAGTAACACACTCTTGCCATAGCAGGCTTAGCATGCGAGAGCGTGCCGGCCACTGTTGGCACTGGGCTGCAATAACAGACGAGTATGTGGAGGGTTGTGCTCTGGTCTACCGAATGGGAGGCTCACCTGGCTAGGACACCCTTCTCCTTTCCCCTCTGGCTGTTGCAATCCTTTCAGATTGGGGGAATCCTGGCAGCAACATTAGGAACATGTTGTCTCAAATGTTTATGTTCTCCAGCCTGGTATTTCAGGTAGGACCATAAACATGACCTTTTTTTTTTCTGCATGTTGCCAAAGATGTCTGTTGAGCAGTTTCCTAATGCTTAGGGGAGATTCCTTCTCTGATGCCTGGCTGGCTGAGCTCCTGTTCATGACTGCTGTGGTTTTAGCGAGGATTTGACAGTGGCCATCATCAGGGTATGTTAGATGAGGTTCCTGGTATTTGAACACGTGGCTTTCCCTGAACTGATAGACTTTTATAGGAGAACAGCTATGCAGTTCAGGTTTTTTAAACATTATGTGCAAAATCGCCTTGAATTTCAGCTTCCCTATAATTTTAGTAAGCTTCATCTGCCAATCTTCAGGAAAAAATCCTTCTGCTAGGTTGTGAAATGGGAGACTATTCTCAGAAAGATGGAACCCACTGAATCAAGTGCATATAATGGTATTTATTCTGTGAAGGACTGCAGTGTCAGCTCGTGAAAAGCATCGCATAAAATTGAGATGGTATTACGTCCGTGTCAACCGTAAAACAGAGAAATTCCTTTCTTATGGAAAGTACGTTACTTTCCAATAGGTTTGAATGCCCTTTGCAAGGGGGGGGCTGCTGCTTTAAGTTACGGTAGTACCACAGTCGGTGAAAGCTTGTCCTGTGTTACCAGCTAGTGGTTTTCAGCCTCTGTCCTTGAATGCTGCCTAGCCAAGAGAGTACAGCAAATCTCTGGAAGGATACTCAAATTTGAACAAGTGTTCAGTGAAACGGAAAGAAAGTGACTTGAGAACATGCCATGTGTGTTATTCTAAAGATACCTGCCTTTAAAACAAGACAGTAATAGTATCCTTAAATTATTCTTTGCCTTTAACAACTGTATTAAATTCTTCCAGGTTTCTGATCGGCAAACCTACCTTGTGATTTCTCTGGTTCTCTGTATCATTCTGGGCTTGGTGCTTTGCGTGCAGCGGTGCAGAAGCACTTCTCAGTTTTGTGAAGATTACTTCTCAAAAATTCCCAAAAGTAATCACTACCCTAGCCCCAAAAGGTAATGTATTTATATATGAAGCTTAATGGTTCTTGCAGCTTTTTTTGATACTTCCTAAATCTGCTGAGACTGGCACATCTGCTTTAATTCTGGGTTTTGTTTCTGCGAACTCAAAATTGATAGTGAAGAGCCGTTACTGCTCCGTAGTAATGCTCTCCTAGGAGCATTTTGGGGCTACTGCACTTTCACGTGTGCGAATACAGTACTGTGTCCGTTTGGCAGGCTTTCTTGGGCACCTCAGCGAAGAATTCGATCCTTGTGCCAACGATGTTCCTTAATGAAAAACGCGTATGACGAAATCCTGAGAAAAATTTGTTTAAAAAAAGCTTTGTGGATTTTGTTTCCTAGGTGTTTTTCCTCCTATGACGATATGAATTTGAAAAGAAGAACTTCTCTTCCACTGGTCAGGTCACAGTCCTTCCAGCTGGCTGGTAAAGAAGGTATTATCCCCGTGCCGTACATCCAGTCTCTCGTGTTTCTCTGTTAGTGCTATGCGATGAGTGTGCTACTGCGAGTGTGTGAAAATGGAATTGCAGGTGAATGTCAGAGTACTCTGGGTTGTAGTAGTTCACATGCACGTTCTGTAGGACAAGGTGGTTCATGAACAAGTTACCAGCCAGTCTCAGAGCTGTGCTAAATTACACTAAAACATTAAATGTAGTCTTTGCTGTCGTTTGTACTCGACAGATGTTTCCTTGGGGTAAGTAGCAATCCGCGCAGGCATTGGGGTCTGCAAAGCTATGAAGCTTGCAGAAAGTGGCATTGGTTTTTTTAATGCCAAACATGGGAAGTCTGAATGCCCTGCTTCTCAGAAGTCTCGGTAGCTTGTCTTTGAAACTTGGCAGATATTTAGGATCCAAATCGATCAACTGTAGTTAGAATATGTAGACTGTTTATCTTGGCTTGGGTATGAGGAATGATCAGGTCTTTTCAGTATTCATGTTATGCTCTGGACAACTGAATTTCGATTTCTTAGGCTGCCATCATCGTGCAAAACCAGAAACGTTGCGGATTACAGTAACTACCAAGCGTGCAGCTGACACTGCGTTTCTGGGTGCAGCAAACTTGCTTCGCGGGTTTTTGTACCGTGACTAAAACTGTGTGAGAACTCCTGAGTTGAATTGGGAATGTGTTGCAATAGAGACTAGCGAAGGCATAGACTATTGTTTTGCAAAACCCTGCTTTTGCCAAATTCTCTCCTTGGAAGAACGCTTTACAAAGCCCTGAGGGAGGAATGCCAGGCTGGGCTCGTGTCAGCTTGCGCATCCCTGTCCTCAGTAGGTGCGTGTGCCTCTAGTAGCTGTCCTGTCAAGGGTGGGCTGCCCATTAAACACCATTACACTGGTAACAGTTTGCTTTCGGAGAAGCTGGCTTTTGCTGACTACTGTTCCTTTTCCCCACCGGTTGTTCTCTGCACCCCTCCTATGGCCTAATTTTTCAGGAGGTCGAGTGTTTTCAAGTGTATGTTGCTGACAGCTGCCATGGCAGTGCAGAGGAATTCCTCAGTGTCGACTTTGCTTTCAGTGTTTGTGTGTTGCACCTCTTAACTGGTAACGGGAGCAAAAATGCCTGTGTTGAGTGGAATGTTTTGTCATGCTGTTATTTATTTATTTAGGATTGTGTTGTTCTAGAGCTGGTGGTGTTGGGATCGCTAAACTTATGTTCCCTCTCTTACAGTGGATCCAGAGGACCTGTACATTGTTGAGCCGCTGAAGTTTTCCCCAGAGAAGAAGGTAGGAGGGCAGTGGGCCGGGCAGGCTGAGCTGAGCGTGTTTCTGCCCGCAGGTGGGGCCTGTGGTGCCTCCTCTCCCCCGTGCCCCGTCCCGGGCCTGGTTTGTACTCTCTGCTTGCCTTCCAGAACCTAACCGTTTCTCTTCTACTTGTGGTTTCAGAAAAAGCGTTGTAAATACAAAAGTGAAAAAATAGAGACTATTAAGCCAACAACAGAGCCTCTGCATCCAGTAGCCAACGGGGACATTAAAGGAAGGAAGCCGTTTACGAACCAGAGGGACTTCTCTAACATTGGGGAAGTTTATCACTCTTCGTATAAGGGTCCTCCGTCCGAAGGAAGCTCCGAAACGTCGTCGCAGTCTGAGGAGTCCTATTTTTGTGGCATTTCGGCGTGTACGAGTCTGTGCAACGGACAGACCCAAAAGACAAAAACTGAGAAGAGGGCTATAAAACGAAGGCGGTCTAAAGTTTCAGACCAAGGGAAGCTCATAAAAACTCTGATACAGACTAAGTCAGGGTCCATGCCAAGCCTGCATGACATAATCAAAGGAAACAAAGATATAACAGTGGGAACGCTTGGTGTCACGGCAGTTTCTGGACACATCTAAAACTAGCTGACCTTCTCAAACAGGAGAGTGTTTGTTCGTTTGAGAACAGCCTGTGGTATTCTGTGGGAGGACAGTGGGAGACGAAGAGCTCAACTAATTGGAAAGTATTCAGACGTTTGGTTTCTGCCTTTTTAAGTAGATGGGATTGTGTCAATCTTGGCTCTAAGCTGCAGCTTTACAAGGCTGGTAATTTCCTACGAGGACAGCTTGGGGGGAGGGTGGGCGGGCAGGGTTCATTTTATAAAGGTTTTTTTTTTCCACAGTTCCTGGGGCAGAGATTTTTTGAAACCCAGTTTGTTGGGTGGAATAGGGATAAAAGCCTAATCCTCTTCCTTTAGCTTTGTTCCTATTTCTTGCACCTTCCCATATTTATGTGCCTTTTGTCTATTTATAATGCCACTGGAAGAGGGGAGATACAATTGTTTGTCATTTGATTTATTTTGTAATTTCTCTAGCTTTTTTTGAAGATGCAACACTACAGTGCTGTAAAGGGACATGTGTTGGCCTTTGGCTGGGCTCAGTAACGTGGACTGGATACTGTAAAAATACTCACAGATGGACTTGCCTGGCTGGGTTCTGGCTTTGCAAACTCGGCCGAGGAAGCCGTCTCGCTAGGGATGCTGTTCACGTTTATTTCCACCTTCAGTTACAAATCGGAGCTGTAGTCCGATGTACTAAAGGACAGCGGCTCTTCAGGATTTCCCGTGTACGATGGGATCTCGTGCTGACGAACGTGTTCGTTACCTAAATTGCCTGCTGTGATTCTCTGAAGGAAGCGAACAGCAAAGGCTCGCTGTGTCTGTGCTGGGAGTTCAGGAAAAAGCTCAGCTGAAGAACGGGAGGGCGAGCTGGTGCAGCTGGGCTGTGCTCGCAGCCAGCTCCGGGCGTGTTGAGTTTGCAAAGCCTTGGAAGTCTGCACAGTCAGGCTGGTTCAAAGTGGGTGTTTCCATAACGTTTGCTTTTGCATTGGCTAACAAATGTGCAGTGTTGGTATGGTTGGTGTTCTCATATCCAAGTGTTTTTATTTTGACTGTGATTGCGTATTTGGAAGCTATAGGATGTGTGATTGCTAGAATGGCGAGTGTGTATCTGAGCGAGTGGGACAAAAGGTTCCTCCTTTTGGCAGGTGTTACAGGTTCCTGTTGTAAAAAATAAGTTAACTTATTGAGCACTTTTAGTGGTACCCTTTTTAACAGATCTAGTCCCTTTCCTGGGTATTTTATGTAATGTGACTTATTTAAAGCCTTTGGGTTTTTTTGCTGCTTTCTTGTTAGTTTATGAATACTTTAAGGTGATGTACTTTTGGAGTTAATCTGCACAATTAGCCAGTCGGAGCACATGAACCAGACGCGTTGAACGTGAATTCAGAAGGATTTAAAACCTGGATAAGGAAAATACGTACCACCTGAGTGCAGCATACAGTGTCGTGGAACAAGAGTGTGTAACTGCAGAGCTGTAGTGCCATTAGAAACTGTGAATTTCCAAATAAATCTGAACACTTTGTCTTTAATTTACTGGCGGTTTTCCTTTGAAAATGAAACTAGCAGCTTAAATCCTTTTGACAAGGACTAGTCTTTAAATTTCAGTCCAGGACTAGAACTGGGGTCCTTTGAGCCATAATGAGGAGTTGATAAACTTACTCGTCAGCCTAGATGTGTTTGTCTACTTAAAAAAAAGGCGGGTGGGGAGTGGGAGGGAAGCTGAAGGCCGAGTGGTGCTTTGTCGGAAAGTTCTGGAGTCGTGGGCATGTAGAGCTGCTAGAAAAGTTTCCAGCGGGTATCTGGACCTGGAGGATCCTTAAAGTGGTAGCTTTCTGTGAGAACGGCTGCACGAAATCACCTCTTTCACTCAGCTAGGGTTTGCAAAGGATGTAAAAGGCCGTTAAAAGCACATGTTAGATACCAATTTATCGCTTCAAACCGGAGTTTTCAGCTTGAAGTTTGCCGCTTGCTGGCCCCTTCCTCCTAACTTACTTCTAGCAAGCGTAGCAGCGCTGTGTGCAGCCAAGTGCCACATTCACTGGCTGTCTGGCATCGACCTCTCTTGTCAAAGGGTTCCTCCCCAGCACTAGTTTCTCACTTGAGTGCCTCAAGACTCTCTGCTTCATCGTGGCGCTGTTATTTAAAAAGCAGTCGACCGTGGAGTTTGCTGAGGCGGGTGGGCATTTGTGCGGTGGGATCTTTTGTTTGCTGGGTTTCCTCTCGATCCCTCACTTGCAGGAAGTGTGCTTTCCTTTACGGCCCCGGCAGTTGCTGAGCTGCTGTTCTCGTCACAACGGGCTGAAGCTGGACATGACTGAGTTCTCAGAACACCCCATCTTCGCTGTCTGGCTATAAACCGAAGGCCGCCAGACCTAGAACATGCTGACGGGTGTGGAATGAGTTGTGATGCAGTACGCAGGCAACAAATGCGTCTCTAATGGGGGGGGGNTTCCTTTACGGCCCCGGCAGTCGCTGAGCTGCTGTTCTCGTCACAACGGGCTGAAGCTGGACATGACTGAGTTCTCAGAACACCCCATCTTCGCTGTCTGGCTATAAACCGAAGGCCGCCAGACCTAGAACATGCTGACGGGTGTGGAATGAGTTGTGATGCAGTATGCAGGCAACAAATGCGTCTCTAATGGGGGGGGGTGTGTGTGTGTGTGTGTGTGTTTATTCTTCCTTTGTTCCAGCTGGCCTGTAAGCATCAGATGAAAGCAGATCTGGTTGTGAAACCGAAGTTAAACCGAAGATTGTGGTGGTCATACATATTTATATTTATCAACTACATAGTGTGAGCATACAGCTCTGGGGGAAGGAGGGTTGCCTCTCTTGGAAGCAGCGGTTCTGTGGATGGCCAGAAAATTTCCTCCTCGCCCTTCTCTGTTTTGCTGCAACGTACAACTTCTGTCCTGCATACATTTGCTTCCTAGACTGGATTACCCCACAGCGCCGGTGAGTGATCCTTGAAGATACCTTGGAAACGACAGTTGAGGAGTTAGCAGCACTCCTCAGTGCTTCCTCACACGAGAGGTGTGTGTTGTGGCTGTTTAAAAGTGGCTGTGTTTGCATCCCTGTTCCACCTTGGGTTGGTGATGCTTGGCCTTGGACTGAAATCCCTTTTTCCTGGCGCTCTTCTGCTGATAGGATCTGTTGCGTACCCTAGATGTTGGTAAGCCTGAGCAGGTTGTGCGTGTTTACGTTTCAAGCACGAGTTCAAATTTCCAAGTTAATTTCAGGCGTGAAACTAAATGCCTTCTAAATCAGTCCTTTAGCACCCTGCGCTCTCTATAGGTTTTAAAAATTGGGCATGACTTAGATGAACAGAATTGCGTTCTGTCAAAAAATAGCAGCGATAAGGCCTGTCCTGTAATGAACATGTAGGACACTCACCATGGGAATAGAACGTGTCCTAAATGGACACAGCAGAGCTCTGTTGAGAATACGGCTTGAGGCCATGTGGCTTCCAGTTAATGCCAGAGTTGCAGCACGCAGCGCGAGTGGTAGATAACATGGGGACAGAAACTCTTCTCACTCGGGCTCCCGTATTTCAGGACTTCTGAGAACGCCTCGCAGCACGCCCACTTCTGAAAGCGTACCCCCAAATCAACGTAAACGATAAATGCTGTCGTGGGCTGTGTAGGTTCGCTTTCCTGAGGGCCGCTTACCGTTCCTAAGAAGCGTTGCCTCTGGGCCAACGGGAGCCGGTGTGGATTCAGCTGCTGTGACAGGGAGCGAAGGCGTTGCATGCAGTGCATGCTTCCCTGGTATTTTAAGTATCTGGCTAACAGAAATTTTGGTTGTATGCTTAAAAAGGTCAGCCTAGTTTTTTTTGTGCTGGGTCGGCCGACGTGGCGGCTGGGAGCAATGACTCCTGTGAATAAAGCGCATCCATCCCAGAGTCACTGCTGGCGTGTCAGCCACGGCGTGGCTTTCATACTCCCCTAAGCACGTTCCCTCACCGTTTCAACTGCGCCTGGGTCTAAACTTCCGGGACAAAGCATGGGTTACCCTTCAGCTGCTGGGAAAGCCCGCGCCTGAAGGAACTGACGGAGCTGATGGTGCTGTTGCAAACTTGAGAGTGTTTGTTCTGGCAGCAGACTGGAGATGGAACCACAGCTTCCGCCTGCTGCTACCTTGCCGCTTTTAATTATTCGTAACTGATTCTCTTTTTTTTTTTTAAAAAAAGGCTCTTATTGTTAAGTTNCGCCTGAAGGAACTGACAGAGCTGATGGTGCTGTTGCAAACTTGAGAGTGTTTGTTCTGGCAGCAGACTGGAGATGGAACCACAGCTTCCGCCTGCTGCTACCTTGCCGCTTTTAATTATTCGTAACTGATTCTCTTTTTTTTTTTTAAAAAAAGGCTCTTATTGTTAAGTTCTTATTGCTTAATGTTACCCTTTCATGTGGGCTCATGAGTCATTTTTCACTTCCAGTCTTATTAATGTCACACTGAAGCTTTCAAAACTTGATTCTTTGGTGAAATTGAGTCCCCCTTAAATTCGTTGTCGTGTTTATATAGAAATAATAGTTTCTAACAAAGACAGCTTGTAAATCTTGACGAATTCCTGTGGTGGTGTGGATACTTAAAGGGGAGGCCTAGTCCATCTCGTGATACCGCATAATAAGGTCGGATGGGTGTTGGTGTAAAACACCAAGAAGCCGGTGTGCGAGGGCTGCATCCTCGTGGGTCTTGAGCCCAAGGTCAAAAAATCCTTAAGCGACGTGAAGGTTTCCGTGGGAGGGTGGATAGTCACAAGCGCACGCATTGTCTAAGTGAGTTACTAACCACGTTTGCCAAGATAAGGTGTTTGGGTTATCAGAGTGGAAATCCAGTGTTTTTAAAATATGCAAACTTGACCTGCTGCGTGGTGTTGGTGAGGAGGGTGGCTCAAGGTGTCTTCGTGTGGCTTCTGCTTTTGCCAAGTTGCAGTGCGAGGTGAAGCGAGACGGAACAGCTTAGCGTGCTTCGCTTGATTAGGTACAAACATGTTCCGCTTCATTTGGAACAATTAAAGTGCAGAGCCCTGACCACAAAGTACTGTGGGTAGGCCATCGAGCAGCATGTGTCTCATTGCCTGGAAACCCTGAGTGTCAGACAGCGTCGGGCATTGCTGCAGGCATTTCTGGGGTTTGTAACAGCCCGAGGAGGGCTAGTGTTCCCAGAGCTTGGTTAGGTAAAGTGTGTTAGCTTAGGAAAGGGAAACAAAATTCATTAATCGTTTTTTTTAGTGTCCATTCTCTAAATTAAGCCTAGTAACTTTAAAAGAAGCTACCAAAGTGCTTTCTGCTGCCCTCCTGCCGTCTCTCATAGTGGATGCACAGCCTGAGAGCTGCGACTGGGCTTGCCCGTGCCGCTTTTCATTAGAGTAACTAAAGCCTGGCTTAGAGGTGTGACTTTTGGTAGGGAACGGAGATGAAGCTAGCTCTGCGCTTTGTGGACCTAGAAGCAGAGAGGAAATGCTTGCCATCCCGAGGCTTGTTTCTTCCTTTGGATGTGGTGGCTGGGCCCGCTGTGAGCTCACAGCAAACAGGCATCCGTGTCTGATTTTCCAGAAAAAGTAACCTGAAGCAGCTAATGGCCATCTTGTACTAGTCATAACTTGACACGCTTGCTGCGGAAATGTCGAGGCAGCGTACGCTGCCTGGGAAACCACCTGTAGCTCAAAGGTAAAACCCGGGAAAGGCAGCTTGAAGGTCCCTCGGGGTTTTGGGAAGTCGGCTGATGTGAGTCACTGGTGTCGGGGTGCCTGCGTAAGGAGACGGGCACATCTGGCCTTGGGCTCTGCAGATGCCAATCTGATGCTGGAGGGCCTGAATCTGCTCNAGGCTTGTTTCTTCCTTTGGATGTGGTGGCTGGGCCCGCTGTGAGCTCACAGCAAACAGGCATCCGTGTCTGATTTTCCAGAAAAAGTAACCTGAAGCAGCTAATGGCTATCTTGTACTAGTCATAACTTGACACGCTTGCTGCGGAAATGTCGAGGCAGCGTACGCTGCCTGGGAAACCACCTGTAGCTCAAAGGTAAAACCCGGGAAAGGCAGCTTGAAGGTCCCTCGGGGTTTTGGGAAGTCGGCTGATGTGAGTCACTGGTGTCGGGGTGCCTGCGTAAGGAGACGGGCACATCTGGCCTTGGGCTCTGCAGATGCCAATCTGATGCTGGAGGGCCTGAATCTGCTCAGTGGCACAGAGCTGAGGCCTGATCCTGCTGGAACTCAAACTCCGTAAGGATCTCAAGGTGGATCTGGGGAGGTTTTGTTGTTGTGGTTGTTTTTGGTGTGGTGGTTTGTTGGGGGTTTTTTTAAGGGCTGAGAACAGCTGCTCCCAAGACAAAATAAAATTGTAAAATACCTACTAGGCCACAGCGGCCAGCAGAGTCAACTGGCATTCCCTAGGGCCACGGTTGGCTTTGCGCTGGCAGCCTTGGGCAGGGCACGGATCCTGCTGCGGGGCTCATGAACGCGGTTCTGGGCCGTCACTTGAGAGGACGGGAAATCAACATCTCCGTGTTCGCTGTGGTCTCCTCGCAACCTCTGAGCAGCCCCAGTGCCTCGTTCTATTTTCTCCCATGACTAAGCTATTGTGAAATGACCGGCTTCTCTCTTTCTTGGATGTTCGAGCAATACATCCTGTTACGTCATAACCACTACACCTCATTTTTCCTTGCTCTTACTACAGAGACAAAAGAAAGAAAACCTGATGCTGCTGCTTTCAATTCTTTTTTTTCCCCTCAGCTGCTTTGGCTCCTTCCCTGCCTCGGGTCAGAGCCCTGTACCTCTTCTGCTGAACCCAGGGCTTCTGCTTGCTTCTTGGGATCGTGGTGAAGGAGAGAACAAAGCACCTCCCTCACTGCAGGAGGGCCGTATTAAGCACTGCAACGCCAGGCCAGAGCTGTTAGAAATGGATTTTGAAACATGCTCTTGAGTATGACTACGTGAACGCCTCGCTCGTGAGCTAGCGGCGCCAAGACGTGGCTTTACGTGCGCCACAAATGCTTCTGGCGGAGAAAGCAGTTGTTGAGGAAACGAAAAGCAGCAGCCTTGTCTGGGAAACAGAACTGTTAAAAACAAAGTCATACAGAAATGACACTAAGATGTCAGTGCTAACTGCCAAGGCTGGGTGAATTCTGGTGTCTTCCATGCCCCTCGAAGGCCTCAGTGGATGGAGATCCGGCTTCCTTCAGTCAAAAATCCACATCTCTGCGCAAACTCCTTCAGCTTTGGCTCCCAGTTAGTGGCTCCCTGGGAAGGTTTTTTTCCCCGTGAGATTCAAGAGCCCTGTGCTCCTGGAAATCAACCCTCTTTATACAGGATTTTTGCACGCTGTCCATCCCTCCCTGCCAGTCTGCTCTTGAACGGACCAAGTTGAATGCCTTTGCTGTCCGGGAGTTGTTGCAGCTTCTCCCTGAGCCCCACTGGCGCTGAACGTAAACGCGTTGCACCGTGGGTTCTGGGTCTGTCTGTAGCTGCCTGGTGCTACGTGGGAGCTCGTACCCACGGGGGCCCGCAGGCTTTCCCGGCTGGAAGCTCGTCTCCAACTGGGTCGCCTCTCTATCGGTTTCAGAACCGTGTTTCCTTTGTAGGATATTATTTTCTATCCAAAGAGTTTTATCTGCAGTCTTTGTTTCTAGACTTGTTCCCTCCTAATTAAATTCTCTGTCCTCACGGTTTTCTTAGGATCTCTTGCTGGTTATTTTAATCTGCAAATATTACTGGTGTAACGTTTCGCTTGGTTTTCTCCAGGTCTGCGGTACAGGCGCTGACGTAGCGCTGTTGGGGACAATCCTGGTGGAAAACCAGCAGCCTTGTCTCCTCAGTTACTCTTTCGACCGTACCCGTTGGTGAGCGTTAATGGGTGCCATCTCTTCTGCCAGCCGTGGCTGGTCCTTACCGGGTTCCCCTGGCCCTGACGGCGTGGTTTGGTTTGGGATGGCAAAAGGGTGCTGAGGCTGTTAGTATCTCGGGCTAATGTTTTGAATCCTGTTTTTTCAAATGTGAGCGATTCTCAACTTCTCTGTTTGTTCTTGGGTGTAATTTACGCAGCCCTGTGGGCTTTCAGTAGTTGCTTTTTAGCCTTTCCACCAGTCACTAGTGTGATAGGAAATATTTGTTAGTCGCTTTCAGACAGACACATACCTGACTCTATCGAGAACCTGATGAGAGCCTCTCCTACACAGTGGTTCACACTTACAGTTTTTTTAAAATTTTATGTTTCTGTCAAGTATTAGATCTGGATCGTTGCTCAAGTCCTGCTTGCTTTGGTGTTTTTCAAGCAGGTCGTCCTTTTGTCCTTAAATCTGCTGATACTAACTTTTAGCTGCTGGCTGATCCTCTTTGCTGTCACCATGCACTTCAGCACAATAGCGTGTGCTGTCAGTAAGAGCTCCCAGCTCTCCTCCGGGAGGGGAGGGGGTGCTTCTGAGCAAATCCTCGTTTTTCTGCATGTGTAACTGGGGCTTGTCTTCTGTCGCCTTTGGCAAAGAGGATCGATTCTCTGATAACGGGTGTGGAAGGTGTTTCCATTTGAAAACACTCGCTCCTCTTCAAATGACATAAGGCTGCTGAAAATAGACCGTGCATCTTGCAGACCGGGTGAAGAGGGTGACAGGGAGGCAGACGGACAAATCTGACACCCCTTTTGTCCTCCTTATGTCCTCCTTTCGTCCTCCTTTCCTGCCAAACTGTCCTTGCCCATATTTTAGAAGAGCTCAAGCTTGTCTAAACTCTGGCTCCAGGCCTTCTAGCAAGACAGGTTCACGTGACTTGAGTGTCTCCGTATGGCAGATTGTCCCACGACTATTTCAAAAGCCCTGATACTATCGTGTGTTGCTGGAGCGATAGGAAGCCAGCAGAACACAGAGCCTGCAGGCATCGTGCCGTGCTACGCAGACACGGCCCCGCTTGCCGCTGTCCTTCCAGCGTGTACGATCTTGGTGACCTCTGAAGGTGGTGACGGGAAATGGAGAGTGTGCCAGCAGGACTGGCACAGTGGAGCGTGCTAGGAAGGGAGACGTCTGTAAAAGCGTCGAAAATGATCCTGTGATGGTAAAATAGCGCCTGCCTTTGGCTTGTCACGACAGGGGGTGTTAGCAGGCTTTTGATCTGAGCATCCAAAAGAAGGTGCAGCAGACATGGCTGCAACGGCTTTCATTGGTTTCATCGTCGCTGCCCTCTCACCAACCCATATGAAGAAGCATCTCTGTGAAACTAGGAAGCAGTGGGTGGGAAATAAGTACACTTCTGACATTTAAGGCAGACCGCTACCGTGCCCGCAATTCCACCGACATAAGCTGTCTGCATCAAACGCAGTCAGTGTCACAAAGAACTTGGGAGTGGTTCCTCTCCGGGCAAAGCTGTGTGCTCGGTGACTTTTGATGTCCTAGTCAGCTGTGCCTCCAGCCTCGAGGGAGCCCTGGGCTTCAGTCCCTGCTGCCTGAGCCACCGCTGTTCTACAGCAGTTGAACGGGCCACAGAGGGCATTAAGGAAACGGGAACTCCGCCACCCACGTCAGCGTTGCGAAGAGCCACAGGGAGGCTGTGCTCACCGCTCTGAGAGCAGGGGAATGCGGACGCTGACGGCCGAGCGAGGAGCTCGAGTGGGTGGCGGGTCCCTCCACGTGCGGCTCGGGCACCTGTGGGGCAGCAGGGCTGAGGTGCGGCACGGGCGACGTGGTGGAGTCTGCTGGCAGGAGGGGCTGGCCCAACTGTTCTGCTGCCTCTCTTGGCTCCCTGTCCTCTCCTCCTCCGTGCCCAGCCCTGGCCAGCAGGTGGGAGTTCACCATGTGGCATAGGGGGTGCGGAGCTGAGCCCAGCCCTTTGTGCGACCCTCTCTTGTAGTGCTCGTAGGAGTGATGAGGACCCATACTCGGGCTGGCCGGGGAGCGCTGCTGAGACGCAGAGATCTGAGAGAGGGTAGGCATGACCAGGCGTGAACTGCTGGGGCTGGTTTTACGTTGCTTTTGTGTCTTTTATGTCAGAAACCTAGAAGTACGAGGAAGAGCCAGATGTGTTGCTGAAACCTCTCGTGCTGCAGATCACTGCTTGCAGCAAACGGCTGTGGTGAACGTCTTCAAACGGCAGCGGGGTNGAGAGAGGGTAGGCATGACCAGGCGTGAACTGCTGGGGCTGGTTTTACGTTGCTTTTGTGTCTTTTATGTCAGAAACCTAGAAGTACGAGGAAGAGCCAGATGT
>VZSC01019046.1:0-32538 GCA_013398225.1 Steatornis caripensis
CCTGTGACCACGCACAGATCTCCAGCTCCTCCTCACTTGTCAGCTCCGGGTACTGCAGAGCTGTCAGGGAGGTTGGCTGGGCCTGGGCCAGCAGGACAGATTTGTGTAGGGGAAATATGCATGGTTTTTATGCTTGGGAAACTACTGCTATGAAAACTGCCTTCAACCAAGAGGAATCTCTACTATGAAGCCACTATGCTTGTCACCACTTTGAAAGACTCCACTCAAAACTCCAAGATTTCGTCTTCAGTTGCTGTTTTGGTGCTTTGTTTTTTCCCCTTCTCTGCCAAGGTGGTTTACCTTTCATTGCTGTGTACTGCTTGTAGGCCATTTAATCTCTATAAAGGACCTGTAGCAGAAAAAAGTCCAATGATGCGAGACGCTCAGTTCTTGTTAGTGCAGCTGCCATCTGTGGGAAGGGAACTCTGCATAGGTGGCTGTAGGTACAAATTTTAAAAAATGGGGAGGTAGCGAGGAAATCGAAGATGTTGTGAATGTGAACGGAGAAACTGGATTGTTGAACATTTCTTGTCCTGAAGCATAAAATAATTACTGATGAAAGTTTTACTCTGCAGAAAATGTTTTCAACTTGGTGCACACGAGCTTTTCCATTTGGCCTGCAGATTTATATGATGTGGACAAATGCAGTCTCATTTAGAAAGCAGCCACTGATGCTCATGGCATCAACCTGGAATTTGTTGGTTTCCCGTGAGTTTGGCAGAACAGGCTAGAAAAGCACTGAGCATCCTTTGCCATTCTCATGATGAAGAGGACTAATCCTTTGCGCTGTTCTTTGAGTTCCTCCAACTCCTCAGAATAGATTATCTGTTGCTTTTTCAGGAGGAAGTTACAATAATTGTATTGATTGTCTTTCATTTGACTCTTGACTGAGAGGAATAAAAAGCTTCAGGATTATTGATTTAGTTTTGCACTCAAGTATTTTACTTTTGTTTTCACTTCCCTTAGGACCTAATCCCAAGGCCACTTAGACAGTTGTGTGGGGCCTTAATGCAGCAGAGATAATGTGGTTTTCCTGTGCAGAAGCCTGAATCAGCAGACAGCCCATGCGTCTATCTCCTTGCTCAGGCATTTATAACTATATCATCTGAGGATAAAATGAATTAAGAGAAGTTTAAACAAACTTGTTTATTCTGCCTTTTTAGGAACTATTTTCTCTTATGCACTCTAATGACTTCTAGATAGATCCTTGCTGTATCTGTCCCTGTCAATGACCAGCACCAGAGGGACAGGAATTTGGGGTCTGAGATTTTCATAGGTGCCAATAATGCCCTGATCTTCCTGCTACTGAAATGCTCCGTCAGAGTAGAAGCGGTCAGTGCATTGTGCTTTGGAACATCCATGAGTAGGAGGCAGGCAATGTTGTCATAGTCAGCACTTACATTTTATCATTCAAATCTTATTTTCTTCCCCTCACACCGTATTCTGCATCTCCAAATAAAGTGGTGCTTTTAGGCAACACCAATCCAAGCAGTTCTGTAGGAAAGGCTGTTCAACTCCACGCTGACTGCAGAGGTGGATGCCTGCCTCAGAGGCTGAAACTGAAAATGTGTGCTCTGTAAATGTGTTGGATTTTATGTTTAATACTGGTTTCTCCAGTTCATTTACTGGGAAAAAGAATTAAATAAAACAGCAAATATAAACAAAATTAAGTTAGAGCTGAAAACAAAACATGGTAAAATGGACAAGTAATACAAGAGAAGTACAGAAACATGCCATTAAATGCAACAAATAAAACTTACTTCATGGATTAGGGTCTGTTGAGCTTAAAGTCTTGTGGTTCAAAGACCCCACATAGAATCAACACAACCTCTGCATCTGGCAGCTTATGCACTGTGCGTATACGTGTAGTGCAGTGTGTGTAGGAGGAGTGCAGTGGCTCACATGAACTGATTGTTTATATAACATAGTTCCTGTGTTTGCTGTACCGTTATTAAAATCACACGATCCTGTAATAATGAAAGTTTGTCTTCGACTTCATGGCCACGTTTTTTCCATCACTTTCAGACATTTTCACAGGAGTTACATTGGTGCTCTATCCCTCTGTCACCTCGTTTTCTTGATGTTGCAGGCAAGGCATATTAAAACCTAGGAAATGCTTTGGGACAAAAAGATGTATGCATTTAAAATTATTTTACTATATTAAATTCACCTTTCACTCCACTCTGAAACAGTGCCTTATGCACGCCAGAATTTTAAGAAGGCAATTAAGTATACTTAAGTGCAGGTTAATTTTTGTTCTCTTGGACAAAGTTGTTTCTCCTGGGATGGCTGGTAGCTAATAACAAAGTCTGGTTCCCTAGTCTTAGTTTTGACTTACTGGATGACCTTGGCAAATCTTTTCTGTGTCTTGTCCTCATTTGTAAAATAAAGATAAGGAGGAAGAGACCCGTTGCACAAGGCTTTGACATCTCTTGATGAAAAATGCTGTACCATTTCCAAGTATTTGTTATCATCCAAGTGTGGACATTCGTATACTGTTTGTTTGAGAACATTAAGCCATTCTCCAACCTATTCTTCTTTATTTCCTCCGAAAAATTTCTGGGTATACCTTATGTCCAGGAACCTTACAGCACTTTATAAAGATCAGGCGATAACATTATCTCTGTTTTACAGATGTAGCAATGGAGAATCTGTAAAGAGTAAGATCCTTCTTGGAGATTATACATCTTGCTCAGTGGTCCAGGTTCCTGTCTCGCCGCAGCTTTAATGGCTAGACAACTTTGCTACAATTTGTAAGAGAGAGAGGGATAGAAAAGCCATCTGCTGCTTGTGGTTGCTAGGGAGTCGCACACTGCCCTCAGCTTAGGCTGGTCCGCTTTCTCTCACATTTGTACTTGTTTGGACCACTGCTCCGTACTGAGCTAAAGTTGATTTAGCTCTTGCTTTTTTCCTCCCCCTCCCAGTAGTATGGCAGCTGTACAGTTCAAGGTGGGCTGCATGAATTTAAATATATAACCTCTTAATACATACATGCAGAAAGGAAGAGTAAATGTAGATTTTGTAAAGCATTGCTCTGCTACTTGCTTGTTGTCTGAGGCTTGCAGCATGGATGAGGACGAAAACTGCTTTTAGAGAAGAATACTCACACCTGAGACACTGGCAGAATACTGAGGTTTGTATAAATCTGTTCATTATGGCTCTGTGGGGACTTTGCAAGTGCATTAGCATTTTTAGGTCCTCTTATCAGCACTTCAAAGATAAAGTGGTGTGAGATGAACGCTTCGCCCTTAGCGCGCTGGGTTTCACATACACCGTGCACCCAAAATAGGTAGGAAAGTCTAAAAGGGGCAGATGTTATAAGCAGATGTTAAAAAATGCAGTGAATGATTTTTCGTTTGGTTTTTAATTATGATTTGTCAGATGGCTTCTCCTAGGAACATAATCACAAACCAGATAATCGCTGATGGTTTATTTAAAGAAAAAAGAAAAGAAGAAAAGGCAGGCTGGGTAGCGTTTTTGTGAGGTCCTGCTGATGGGAGCTCCCTGTGTCTCCATCACGTTTATCTCCCTGCTCCCTGTTGTCGTGGAAGCTCAGAGCCAACTGGGAGATCCTGCTCTGCACGGGACTGGATTACTGACCCTAATGCATGGAAAATTGAATGTATTAAGCAGCAGCCGCATTTTCAACCCTAAGGACTTCACAAGGAATTTGAAACAAAAGGCCGGAGCCCTCTGAGGAGATTTTCATCCCAGGGGGGAGTCTCATTTTTAAAAAACAAATTAGCATCACCATAGAGAAGCAGCTTCCAATGACCAAAAATTAGAATACAAAATGAAAGATTTTTTTCCATTCTCCTGGGTGCTGCTTTCCATCTTTTTGCCAGTCGATGGAGCGCTCTTGTCTTAGACGTAGCTGAGGTGAGCTAAGCTCTGACCTCAATGCAGTCGGTTGCACTCACATTGGAAGTGGGAAAACTGGCGACATCAGGATGTCTTGCCAATCCATGGGTGAAAGCTGAAAGAAGCTCATTCTTTTATAGAGGGTTAACAACAGCGGTCTCTTGATTTATATGTATATAAATTCACTAAAGGTCCATGAAAGGAGAAATCTACAGGAGTTAATCTGGTGGGGACAGAAAGGGTTTTTTTTCTCCTTTTCCTCCTGGTGGCAAACAAAGTATTTCACAGACTTTTAATAAAAGATAGTCAGAATTCTGAAAAGACCTGTGAAAGAAAGCTCATAAGCTATAAAAGCTTGGCTTGCATGTACTTGCACGTGGAATATGTGGATATCATATTCCTCAGGAGACAGCCAGAAGCTGTAGGGAGAGGGCTAAAAGGTTTGCTTTTGGAAATGCAGAGGATGGAATTGTCAGGCTTAAGGCACGGACAATCTCCACATGTCTCCTTACCTCCTATTTGCTGACCTGTCCCACAGATTTGTGTTACAACCGGGCGTTGAGTTGCACGATGAGGTTAATGGCAGATGTGTGCCTGTGCGTGAGAGATGGAGGGCACAGGGCAAACCTGGGAGGCTTGTTTTGCCATTTTGCCCTCTGGGGCGACGGCAGAATACCTCCTGCCAGGGAAGCCTGTGGGGACTGTGTGCTGAATTAATGCAAAATGTGTTTCGGCTACCTTTTCCTATGATAGAGGCTGTCCTCTGAGTTCAGTGTACATCTTTTGAACTCCTCTAAGGAGTTGTTTTAGCCTTGTTGCAAACGGTAGCAGATTTATAAGCTAGCAAGCTTATACTGATGAGTGTTTTCTCCTTAAGCCTGGCTATCCAAACGTGGTAATACTCGACAGATTTTTCCCTGAAGGGTGCCTGTGTAGCCTGTCATTTCGGAGGATATGCCCTAAGACTGAAACACTTCATTATAAAGAGTAAGCAGATTTTAATGATAGCTGTTGTCATATGAGATTTTGCAAGTGAAGCATGCATTTTTGGTGCAACCAAACCAAGAGCAGACCAAGCAGCACTGTCACTGCTTTTTGATGTAGAAAAATACTAGAAATATCTACAGTTACATGTTTTTATCTGTGAAACACTTTATAAATATTAAATAATTAGTCCTCACAAAATACATACTCAAAGCCAAACTTGTCCCGAGGCCTCTCCTCAGCTCTCAGGTTGTTTCTCAGTCTCTGTCATCCCGAAGTAACTCATGCAGTGCTCCCTGTTGATTTGTTTTTGATGGTATAATACCTGATAAAATTGTAACATAGGAATGAAATAGGTAACTACTGAATTTATTTTAAAGGACTATATTCTACAGCATCCTTTAGTATATGTGTGTGTAAGTCTATATGTGGACGTATGTCTCTTTGTCCAATTAACAATACCGACACAGCAGTTTCACCACTGAAAGCTCTGGTTTTCGACACTCTGTAGGACGTAATAAGAATCTTGTGCTTTAAAGGTGGTGGCAAAATATCCTTTTTCTGCTCTGTACACTGAACACTTAAAGGTCACGCTTGTCGAGAACAGCGGCTTTATTTTTACAACACAAGTGAAGTGTTTTGTCCCGGTTTATGCATTTTACTCTGAGGAGTGAGTTGTCGTGCTTGTGATGTGACTTTGCACCGTTTCAGTCTAGTAAGCATTGGGTGACATACACTACAGCCAACAGGGGCTCAGGAGGAGAGGCGCAAAACACCCTGGCGTGATTTTGATAAACAAAGATGCTGAATCACTGTCTGCCCTGCAGAGATCTCCAGCAACACAGTAAGATTAAATGACAATAACTTCTCAACTGTTCGCTTATTTTTTTTTTTCAGTGTCTACTAGCAGAAGCATACAGTAATGGTGGAAAGTGAGATAGCCAAAACACTGTACAGGGGCAGATAACAATGGTAAATTATGATAGGAGAGAAAATGAAAGAGATCTTTTCTCCAGTGCCAAAGCTGTAAGGGAACATGAGGAAAAAAAAGGAAACAAAAAACCCCAACAAAAATCCACACTGTGATTAACATGGCAAAAAAGCAGACATGCTTTCATTCCTGTGTGTGAATCAGGAGAAGACAGCGGCGACAAATAGACATGCCACAGCCCCCCAGACATTTGTGGCTGATTAGAAGCACCACAGACGAGCAGCTGTCATGCCAATGAAATACTATGGAACTGAAATGAACTTACAGCTGGTTGGGGTGCAACCCCTCATACTTCACTTTTATCACTGCTGCTCCAGGCTCCTACTCTTTACCTAGTCATTGAGTCTCTCTATCTCCCTGCATGCATCCTATTTAATTAGGTTCACTTTAAATCAAAATGGGGCTTGGTTTCTACAAGCCTGTGTTTTATAAGGTGGTGAGGTATGGCTCAGACTCGAGGGTTTTCCTTAAGCACAGCTGAGATTGGGTAGGTTATCACTGGTACAAGTGAGGTGCTGATCAGCTAATAGCTGCAGAAGTTAGGAGACCGCTAGCTTTCACAAATTACTGGTATCTCTCTGCTGCTTTCTGCTCTTCGTTTGTCTTGCCCTTCTTTTCTGTGCTTTTTTTTCCTCAAGCCGCATACAGAAAGCTTGTTAATATTTTGTTCAGCTACTAGCTAACAGAATGAGGTTGCAAATAAGGGAAATACTTACCCTGAAGTAGCTGTATCCTTAAAAATATATACCTATATATGTATAATGTCAAGCGTTGATATAATGTGTAAAATATATTTGCAGATCATTTAGCTCAAGCCATGGTGTGAAAGGTAATTCTAGTTGACTGCTGGGAGATAGGAAGTGTAGCCTCTCATTTTCTGCTTTCAGTGCTGAGCTATTCATGGAATCTGCAACTTTTTTTTTTCTTTCTAGTCTCTATTATTTTCCATTATTCTCTAGATTTAGCTGCTTCTAAATCCAAAGCAATACTCTGGATTTAAAATATTGCCTGCAGGAGCAGAAAGTCTGTTTTCCTGTAGGATGGATGTTTTGCTCTTGAGTCTATTAATTATGGCCTTTTCTTTCAACGGGAATAATTGTGTTATTAATAGTCTTTTCATGAACAGAAGAAAGGCCTCTTTGGAAGGAGAATGCTCTTGCTTCACAAAAGGTTTCTGATAGCCTTAAGGTGGATTTATCTGGTGGAGCCTTGGCTAACCTTCATATTAAACAGACAGAAGCAGTTTAGGGAATTTGGGGATGTGAAGCAAATTAGAAAATAAATTAAAAGCATTATAGTATAAATTAATGCAGCTGCCATAAGCTTCATCCTGAGAGAGTTGTCAATATCTGCAAAGCCCCTGCTATGGGGAAGAAAATTAATGTTGTATTTTAACATTTGTGTTTTGCCCCACAAGAAGCAATTTGAAAGAGTCCCCTGTAGCTTTGATGGCTTTCCTTATCTTAACTCCTTCCACAGCAGTGCCCTGGGTATCCTCTGGGGACTGCAGAGCGAAGGGCCTAACTGCCCGTCCCAGGCAAAGCATGTTGCGAGTAAAAGCTGTGCGAAACAGATGCTGTTGACAACACTGATGTCCAGGCTTCCCTCTGCAGCTGCTTCTCTGGGCTCCCGGCTGTGCAGGTTGTGGCAGGCTTGGTCCAGCAATGTCTCTGTCTTGCAGACGAATAGTTTAGGGATAGAGGTATCAGCTGGGTCTGCGTCCACAGAACAAAAGTCTCTTCTGTTCTGCGATGGTTTTGTTAGTGTTGGTGCGAGAAGAGCAGTAACCTCCCTCCCCCTCCTGTATCCCAGCCCTCTGCCAAGCCATCCCCTCTGCAGCAGCAGTTTGTGTCCGCTCTTGTCAACGGGGATTTTAGTGTTGTCTCTTTCCTCCCTGACACCTGGGTGGAGGCTCTACCAAGAGATCAGAGAGGGCAGTGGCAGGTCTCTTTTTACTTGTGGAACAGAGAGAGCGGTGCTGCTCTTCCTAAACCAACATGAGACAAATCTCCCAAAGCAGAAAAGAGTAAGACAGCAGGAATTCTGTCTTCAGCGTGGACGGAGTCATTCAGAGCGGTTACGTGGGAACTGAGGGTAATAGAAAAAACACGTTCATTTGCTGATTAAAAAGAAGCCTCTGTATGGCATTTGTGTTCTCTGGTACTTGCTGTAAACAGGAATTGAAAACTGCTGTTGCTGTTATGTTTTTATTCTAGTTGCACTGGGCACTTTTAGTCAGATCTGGTTGGTGGTGTTCGGAGAACTGTGCAAACACACAGTAAGTGAGAAATTATGTTCCAAGGAGTTTGTGATCTTGAGCAAAATAAGATGTTTCAAAGCGCATGAAAGGATGGAAAGTGGTGAGGGCAACCGTGATATGGCCCATGGCTGGCTAGGTAAAAATCAGTCCCTACAGGGGTAGAGCAGAAGGAGATGGTGTCTGGCCACAGTTAACTGTTAACCTCTAAGAAAAATAGATTTTAGAGAGGAGCCTTTTAAGCTGGTCCTAAGACAGCGTTCCTAGGGCTAGATGTGTCAGAGGGAGAGTTTGAGGTGCCAAGTGACAAATAGCTATTTGAGGTTGCCATTATTGGTATGTTGGAGCATACTGGAGCTGGATGAGTAGTGGTAACATAGGCTGTGCGAATGCTTACTGCGGGGGACAAGGAAGGTGTCCTTGAATGAGAGCCAGTGGAGAGACTTCAACGGTAAGAATGATGTATCAGGGCTTTATGGTGGTCCTCATGGAGTCGAGCTGGGTGTTATGAAAATGGCAGATATGCATGCTGGGTGCATGCTCTTCCTCTGTGCGGGGGAGGACGTAATCCCCTGGCAGAGCATGGCAGCAGATGATCTGGAGAAAATTTCTTAAGTTTAACTCATTTGCTGACATCTATGAGGAGATCTTCTAGAGACCTCGTGCCATGGTTGTAGATAGGAGATACTTTACTAAATTTTAGCTTGCTGGCTGGGTTTAGGAGTTTTTGTGTCTCTTAATTTTTAATAAAAAGAGTTACTTGCTGCCTTTAATACACGCTACTACTCTTTAAACATGAATTCTAATCCTAACACTGTGAAATAGATTAAAGCATGCTTCTGGCAGAACATGACTTGCCTCCAGAACAAGCAAGGAAACTCATAATCTTGAAAATCTGACCTTTGCTTAATTTATTCTTACTTGTTCTCAGTATGTCTTTCTCCCACAGTCTTCTCCTTATCTAAACCATGAGAGAGTAAGAATGTTAGCTTTGTCTTTTTGCCTTCTTTAAGGTACTCAATTGTCTGCATAAGAAGGGTTTGGGCAAGGAAGATGAGGAATTGCATGTATGCAGAGAAAGATGGAACAGAATATCTGGAACAAAGTTGGACTGAAAAATTCTTTTCAAATGAAAGCTCACTCTGCATCTGGTATGTAGCCTGAACTTCTTGCAGCTTCTCCTACAAGACTGTAGAAAAGTGCCATCTGGGCTCCGAACATTACAAATGGAGTAAGGAGGCCTAACGTGTGACAGCGGGTGCTAATATCTTTATTCTGCTGCACCTGAGACCCTGACATCCCCTTCTAGTGCTGCTGAAAATGCAGGTCAATTAATAGGAGCAGAGTTCTCATTTTTGATCCTGTATTTAATTCCCTGAAGCTATTATTGCCTTGAGGGAGTGGGGGAAAAGTGAAGAAGATAATTAGACTTGACCTTGTGCTATGGACTTGTGCAAACTGTTGGATTAGCAATGAACGCTGTCAAAGCTAGGTTAGAAAGCGGGGGGGGACACGCGACACGTTGTAAAGCGTGTTGCTGAATATGCAAGAGAATAAAAATTGAGATGGGAAGGACAAGAGGGAAGCTGAAAACAAATACTGAGGCCAACTCTAAGTGCGATGCTGTCGGGAGTTAATGTCTTTTTCTTTTTTGTTGTCAGAACATCAGTGATAATCAGACAAAATGGTACTTACTGCAGAGAAACAATTAAGTTGCGCCTCCACAGCCTAAATGATTAAAAACAAAGAAAGGAAAAAATTAGGTATCACGCTAAGGGAACGTACCATAGCAGAACTTGTGACGGCTAAGCAGCAGCTGTACATCAAATAGACGGAGCAGAGCAACTGATTCTGATCAGCTTTGCTTTTTCTTTCCCATTTCTCACTGCACATTCTCTCACATTATCCTACTATTAGCTTTACTGGCTTCCATTTTGGTGTGGATTACAATGGCTTGAATAAGTCTTTTTTGGAAACCATCTGGCCTTAGACATCAAAGAACAGCTGTAGATAGAGCTGGCTTTTAATGTAGCTAAAGTTCATGTCTCTGTGTAAAATAAAATGGAGCAGTGCCCACATTGATGCTGACATGGTGACACTGAGCCTTGGGGAATTCAATTTCTCATTTTCCATTCCTTTGCCTTCAGCTTCTCCCCCCATTAGGGATTCTGGGCCAAATCCTGTTCACCTTGCTCATGTTAAAATAGTTTTTGATACCAATAGGATTCCTTGCCTGTATCGTTAGACCACGCAGGCTGTGTCCTAAATGCAGGCATTGTTCAGCAAGTAGGGGTGAAAGAAAAAGATGGTGGTATGAAACCCAAGATAACTAGAAATTTTGCTAAATGTTTTTTTTGTTTGTTTGTCTGAGTCTTTGCAACGCTGGAAATCCAAAGTCAACAGCAGTTCAGCAAAATGAAACACGCCAGAAAACACTTCAAAGGGTGAAACTGTAGGGCTGGATTCTGCTCTTGTTTCTAGCGGTGTAAATCTAGAGCAATGTGGACTTCTTCCAGATTTATATGCTGTCACAAACAACTGTGCCCCACTAGGAAATGGAACTGATTGCTGTTTTCAAGACCCAGCTGAGTGCTGGGGGGAGAATTTGAAAACTTGACATGATTTATGAAAATGTATTCATTTTCTGAATTCCTAGGACTTAGCAGTAGCATTACAGCTCAGCTGGAGCTGAGTAACGTGAAGTTAGAAAATTTCAAAGGCAGCATTAGCAGGCAGACTGCTTCCAAGAACGGGCATGTGGTTGTTGCATTCCCTGTGCGTGGGTCCACAGAAAGGAGAGCAGTGTCACGACCTTTTCCCTTTTTTCCCTTTTTTCCCTTTTTTCCCTTTTTTCCCTTTTTTCCCTTTTTTCCCCTGGGGCTTCGGCACAGTGGGCGATGCTGATTTGGCTCAGCCCCACTGTGCAGAGGAGGAAAGCAGTGCCTAAAAAGACTTGTCGTCTTCGTACCCTCTTCTGGCTTTTGAGAATCAGAATAGCAGCTGGGAATGACCTGGCTTGCTGATCATCCCTTTCTACTTCAATTTCTGGAAGTAAAAGTACCTGTGGCCTCTGTGTACTGTGAAGCAAATAGAATTATGTTTGTGTTACTGCTTTAGTAATGGGCCGCGCTGTCAAAACAGAGCAAATGGGGAGTGAGCAATGAGAGAGGAAACTAATCCCCTGTTTATACCAAATCATCTTGCCTAGCTCTCTCTGAGAGGAACAAAGAGAAAGTGAAGGCAAGGGAAGAGGGTGCTGCAAAAACATGTTTCAATTACTTTATGAAGAAGTAACTGTAAACGTTCCTCTCTAAAATTTGCTAAGCTTCGTTGATTTAACATTGCACTCGACATGGGAATTTTCCTCCTGAGCAGCTAGGTTGCGTTACACCTGACCTCTTTCCTGCTCCTTCTTTTATTTTTCAAGAGTGACTTTTTAATAATGATTTGCAAAACAAAATTAGATTTGCTTTTGAAAGTGCCCTCTCTCTACTTTCCTGTGTTCTTTGGCCATTGAAGTAATTGCTTGTAGGAGACAAATATGTTAAAGTTACCAAAAAAACCCCCCTATAAGTACAGTGTATCTAAACTCATGTCCTTATCCTGAGCAGATTTATTTTTAAGATAAAGTGCCCTTGCATATAGTCTCACATTTAATAAAATGCCGTGACCTATAAATATTCCAGTTAACATTAAATGAAATAGGTGGTGGCCTGGATGAGTTCTAATATTTTGTACTTCTTCCATGGAGTCTTTGAAGGTTAATCCAAACCCTGCTTCCCTTGGGCTGCCAAGGTAATGAGGAGCAGGAAAAAACGGGGGAAAAGAAGAAAAAGGTCCCTAGCAAACTGCAGGGTAAAAGATTATTACAGGAGGGAATGAAATGCTAAAGGGAGAGGTTAAAATCACTGCCCAGCTACACTGTAGGTTTATACGTGAGTTATCTAATTGAAGAGCAGTGAGAGGAGTATATATGAGGTATGTAAGTGTGATGTAAATGTAAATTATATGAATATCATTCTACATCTAAGGAGGTAACAGTACTTCAGATACATTAATTAAAGATTATATACAAGATAGATTTTGATGTTATAAATAATACCTAGGTGAATTATATGAATCACAGGAAGGTTAAATGATGTGCTGCGGCTACTGGGCCAGTCGTGGAGCTGGAATTATCTCTCAGTAACCTCAGAGAGAGGGACTGCAGTGTCTGGCTGTGCTGATAGCAGAGTTGGGAATGGAGGGTCCCTAAACAGAACATTCATCAGGATAAATAAAATAAATAAAAAGGCCAGGTTGTATGGGGCTTTGAGCAACCTGGTCTAATGGCAGGGGGCTTGGAACTAGATGATTTTCGAGGTCGCTTCCAATCCAAACCGTTCTATGATTCTATAAAATTACAGATTGCATACGATGTTGTGGTCAATTAAGGTTGAAAATAACTTTCAGATTGCTGAAGGTTTTTTCACTCTCTTCTGTTTCAGTTGTTCTGGCATGTATCTGGAGTGTGAGTTGCCTGAAGGGATGACTTTTCTCTGGCCTCCTGACTGGGAGTGACACTGGTGCTGTGACGTGTCCCTGCACGTCTGTGGCCCTGTGGTTAGATAGCCATCAGCAAATGGTATTAAAGAAGTATTCATGAGCTAAGTTGATCCTGAGAAGCCAGATTTCATACTTGTCCACCTCTTTCAAAAAGAAATGGGTTGTGATTCTGAATTACCTTCTGGAGGGTTAGTTTCTCTTTTGGAGACTACCATCTATGGATGTGTTCGAAGTTGACTTGTCACCCCTGGCCATAATTTGCTCTGTGAATGTCTCCCCAGGAGTCTTGCTTTGAGATGACAGAAGGATAGGTGCCTGCTCTGGCTTTTCCCGGCTCTTTTGCTGATACTTAACCGATGACTTTCCAGATTTGGGCTTTCTGGCAATTGAGTCTCATGTTTCTTTGCACTGTAGTCCTTCAGCGAACTCAAACTCACCATCGATACCGTTGCTTAACCAGTTGCTGTAGATCAGCTGAGCCGTGGTGGCTTTCTCTGAGTGCTTGATCATGAGACTCAGCCCTTAAGTATGCCCTAATTACTTCACAGACATCTCCAGGCAGATCTCAGTGATTTAGCAGACTGCACTGGCTTGCTGTCTGCACTCTTTGTAGGTCAATGTTGTATTAGTACTCCAAAGTCAGAAATATGCTTGAACTTTTAAATCAGTTGGTAGTCCTGTTTTTTGTTCATCTTAAGATTCAGTTTACTGACATTTTTTTTCTTTTAAATCAGAATGTATATTACATGATAATTTGAGCAACGCTGCAGCAACAAAGGCCAGCCAGTGCCTCATTGCCTATTGTGCCCTCTGGTTTGAATAGTAACAGCACATTTTCATGCTGAGTTTAGATGAATTGGCTCCTGCCTGTGTGTGCTGGGTAATGTCCTTTCATATTCTTGGCATTGGTAATGAATAGGATTTTGAACACAGCTTGCAGATGTTAAGGCTTATTGTAGGAAAAACCCTCACAAAAACTTTAAGCTTCTAATATGCGCCTAAAAGCCAAAGAGGGTATCAGAATTATGGTACAAATTCAGTTGCTATTGGTTGCTTGCTAGATCTCTAATTGCCTGTACAAACACTTAAATGTGTTTGGTAATAGGTGATTTAACTTTATAGCTCCCAGATTTTTTGCTTGTCCTTTTGTCCATACATAAGAGAATGTTGTCAATCTGTGTGCTTTTAGACCTGCATTTGGCTTTTAAATCCCAAATATCTTCTTTGACATTAGTGGTATTCTTGCATTTTAATTAAGATCAAAATTTGACTTGTTCTTTTCCCTGAAGTAACAAAATAAGTCTGTTACTGATACCATGGTTTACTATAGGAAATCCTAAAAAAAAAAACCCCAACGAAACAACAAACCAAAAACCTGAAAAAACACAACCCCACCCCCAAGTCCCTACTAAAATGTCTGTTGCCTGAAGATAGTCAGAGTATTTGCCACCTTATGATTTATTACTTGTTTGCAATACCAGAAACCTAAAAAACCTTTGCAGTGTCAAAACTGTCAACTTCTTGTTTTGCCAGCATGTGTTTCTGAACAGTAACGCAAATCATAAACAACTAAAAAATAACAAATCTCCTTTTTTTAGGAATTACTGCGATTTGCAGATCCTATTTGATTTTACAGCAGAGAGTAATGCTATTGAAAAGCCGGATTTAACACAGACAGTTAAGAGGGATTCTGTGTTGGCTTTTTTTGATTTTTTTTCTTTTTTTTTGCAAGAGAGATGTTTATTTCATCTGTGGATTTAATCCTTTCTTCAAAGAGAACTGGAGGATAAAGTGAATGCTAGAGCAGCACTGCGGGTCTCCACTGTGCTTTTGCTCTTTGTTGCTGCAGTGCTAAACAAGTTTCTGTTAATGTGGTGGTACAGGTGAAAATGCTGGGACTTCATTAACAGCCCTGCTGATGAAGTGTGAACCAGAATAAAATCCAGTTCCTCCTCTGTTCGCCGAGTTAAGTTTGCAGGACGAGCAGAAGCAGAAAGCAGCGTGCCCTGCTCATGTTATTCCACTGAACGGATTTCACTCAGGCTCTACATGGCCAGTAGAGTAAAAGAAAACTAGCAATAAAAATGTGAAATCTTTATGCAGTCACATTTCTGAGTAAAACCAAACATTTGACATCTTCAAAGTGAGACTTCTCAGGCAAATTACAATGGGTCGTCTGTGCTCTAGCCAAAACATACTGAGAAAAATAACTCGAGAACGACACATTAACAAGGAAAAGGCAAGGAAATGAACACATCGTTTTACCTTGTAGCCTGTGTAATTTAGCACAGTGTCAGAGAACAGGGTCAAACTCTGGCACGGGCACGTGTGGTTGTAGCGGTGCCTGGCTTGCTACCTCCTTAACTGCAGCATGCGTAAGATGGATGGTCTTGTGGCCAAGAACCTCCTCTAGCTCTTACAATTAAATCTGAATAAATAATAATGAGTTTTCCAATTTCCTGGCTAAAATGAATTAAAAAAATTGGAGGCCAAATCAAATGTTTTAAACCAGGTTAAAGCCGTTGATTGTTTTTCCCTGCCCCTTGGTCCCTTCTCTCATGTGAGGGTAAATTCAGCGATGTGTGGGTACCGTTGCAGTGGGATGGTATGAACAGACAGGTAGCGGCAAGATAGGCTCATCTGGTTGAAAAGCAGCCAACTCACTGAAGAATTACAGTAGATGCTAAAGAAAAACCTCGTTTTGTTCTGCCTTTCCTAATCTCTCTGGTAGACCTCTTTTTCTAAACAGTGTTTTACGTAAAACAATTTAACTCACGTTAAAAAGAGTGCTTCGACATGTTTTTTGAGAGAGATGAACAAATAAAACCTTTTTCAACAACAGGATGTACATCTGACACTTCACTGTTCCTGAGTATGGCACCACACAAGAAAATGAAAACCAGAAGAAAATCAAAGTCAGATGAGCACGGTAACAACAGAAGTTCTTTAAAAGCCGATCTTTCTTGTCTCTTGGTAATGCAATCAATATATTCTCTAAAAGCTTTAAGGCAGTAAGAGTTTCTTTAAATGGTGTAGCTTTGAAATTCCCTTGCATACCTGGGGAGAGCAACATTAAATCAAGAGCTGGCATCATCAAACTTGCTTTGACCGATGAAAGAAAAGGGGTGGTTGTCTGAGCCAAATGCTTTTTTTCTCCAAGAGACCTTGCTAGCTGCAAACCATTTGAGACAAAAATCAGATTCTGCATCCGTATTACCTTCCTAGAGAGATCTTTGCAGATCTGACCAGCACTTTCCCTTTTTCCCTCGGAGTCACCAAAATCTTAACTGTTTTTCGCTTAATCATATATGCTGGAGGCTTTGCTTATTTCCCAGGGCAGACTTCAGATGATGCATGAAACTTAGGTCGTGAACACTGGTGGTAATTAAAGATCCATGGAATGTGTGTTCTAGGTTGTTAACTTGGGTATCTGGGCAAAATTCCAGTAATTATGTGCTGTCTCGCTGACTTCTGTCAGTGGCTTCCGCTGTGTAAGGTATTGTATTCAAGTCTTCTCCTACATGAGTGCATAATATTAGTTACTTGGTCTCCTGGGCCTGTGATTCTGGAAGCTGATTGGTGATTTATCCTTTGAAAAATCACTAATGATTTTATATGTCTATNGGGCAGACTTCAGACGATGCATGAAACTTAGGTCGTGAACACTGGTGGTAATTAAAGATCCATGGAATGTGTGTTCTAGGTTGTTAACTTGGGTATCTGGGCAAAATTCCAGTAATTATGTGCTGTCTCGCTGACTTCTGTCAGTGGCTTCCGCTGTGTAAGGTATTGTATTCAAGTCTTCTCCTACATGAGTGCATAATATTAGTTACTTGGTCTCCTGGGCCTGTGATTCTGGAAGCTGATTGGTGATTTATCCTTTGAAAAATCACTAATGATTTTATATGTCTATCTTGTCACCCCATAAAAACAGCCAGTTCTGAGAGAGCACATCCTCAACACTTACCAAAAATCAAGTCATTTCAGTATTTCTTGTTAAATTAAGCATGCGAAATCACCAGTTATTTTGGAAAATTTAAGCTTTCAGCAGAAATACAACAATTTCTGGGTAGGTTTTTTTCAATGGTAAATTTCAATGTATTTACAAAAAAAAACAAAACTCCCTTTTTGACAAAATACCCCCTCCTCCCCGCCAGTAATGCTGAATTGCCTGAGAATAGGTGTATCTTTCCATCAGAGAAGAATCAGGGAGAACTGCAGTTCATGCTAAGTCTTTATTGAAAAGGAATCAATTAGTAGGAGAGGATTCTCGTTGCTATTATCTTAATGTATTCATATATTTATAAATATTGACATTACGTTCCGCTGTGTTGCCTGAGTGTTGGTTGAAAGCTTTTGAATATCTAAATCATTAGTACTGTAACAGATTCTAGTTTGAGGAAAATGGTAGCTTTTTTTATTCTATCAAATGCTTTGTGAGAACTGAATTTTGTCGTGTGCATGCTCTGCTGTGTGCTACTGCTAAGTATCAAATTCCTGAAGACACCGGAGATGTAGTTCTAACAGCATCTTAAGGTACTCGGTTAGAACAGAGGACTGAATATAGCTCTGGTCATTTTGATTTTAAAAAATGAGTTTTATAGTAAGAAGACACTCCAGTAATGTATCCCAAGGGACGACCGTGGTGAGGTTAATATGGCAGAGATTTTATGTCTTATAACATCACCTGTGATAAACTGTATTGTCACCAAAAACATGCTGCCTTTGTGGAAATAACCTCCTCAGGCATAATTTCTGTGGTTTCTTGAATAAATGCAGAATGAGAATTTCCCAAAACATAGCATAGAAATTCATGAGGTTAGATATATATATTGTGCCTCTGAGAAGAGGATACCTAGAGACAGCTTCACCATCTGTAAATCTGGTGCTGGTATTGTTGACTGCTTACACAGGGTTTGCTTTCTAATCTCGGGAAGAATCACAGCAGTGAATGTCATGGATTCTGAGACGCTAAACAGGCAGATTTTTTCCCATTTTTCAGCTGCATTTTTTCCCGTTAAAGAGGGGAAAAAAGGAAAGGCTACAGTATGTCATCAGATCTGGTTGGGAAACCTCTATGCTATCGAGGTGGGGCTAGCAACAGTTCAGGGACATTCTTCCTCCCTTGCTGCTAACAAGAACATAAACATTTCATTAGATATTAGTAAAAAACTTTTTCACCATGAAAACCATTGGTGGTTAAGCATTAGAACAGGTGCCCAGACAAGTTGTGGGATCCCCACCGTTCGTCTAGGTACAACCCTCGGTAGCCAGCTCTGACTTGGAAGTTGATGCTGCTTTCAGCAGGGCGTTAGAGCAGATGACCTCCAGAGATCCTTTCCCTTTTATTCTGTGATTCTAAATATGCATCCAGATATTTGGAGACAAATTTATCTCTCGTTATTCCACTGACTTCACTGAATTCTGTCGAAAAGATTTGTCCACATGCCATTACAGCAGCTGGAGATGTTAATTTTGACTTCAGCTGGAATTAGTACAAGTTCTGAGTCTCTGTAGTCCTGTTCCAGTGCCCATTAAATCAGACCTTTTATGACTCTAATTCATTTCTCTAATTTCTCTAATTTCTCTAATCCATTTATACATGTGACATCTATAACAGTGTGTGGGAGGCAATTCCACAGTATCACTGTATGAAAAAACCACTGTTCTGTAGCCTAGAAGTTTATTTACTTCTTTATTTGCATTCCTTCCCATTGCTTTCCCTCTGCAGCTTGATACAAGTTGGTCAGACCATTTATATGAAGCAGAAACAGTAAAAAACCCATCATCTTGAATGAAAGAGCTTAGTACGTAACACTGGATTGGGATCTGTCAACCATGACAGAAGATGAAAGTGTTGAAATTTAAATAAGCGTTCTGGGCAGTGTGTTTCTGCCTCATCCTCAACACCAATATGCCTTGGTCGTGATAGGAAGACATTCTGAGTGCAGAAGCTACAGCATCTTCTAAGAGTAGGACGGGTGTGCAATGGATTATTTCTCAAAACTTGCTGACTAGCAGCAAGCCCTCAGCTGGTTTAAGAACATCCTTCTACTTCAGCTGAACAGCTTGCCCGGCAGTCTCATCCCTCCTGAGAGAAACCAGAGTTCAGCCAGTGACCCAAAGGTGAAAAGCTCTGTATCCCATTAGCTGTTCTCTGGAGGATGTTCAGTCTCTCCAGTTGTAACTGTTTAAGGATTTCTGTGTTCTCTGTCATGGCTGCGTTTGGCAGAAGTGAACCATTCATAAGAAATGAGATCAGGCCGTTCCCCCATGGTTTCCTCCCTCACCCTCTGCACTTGTAGCTCGACAGTTTGGATAGTGAAGGAATCAGTTATTTATTAATATTTTACAGTAGTTGAGCAGAAAAATGTCACAATATCTCTCTAATGTAGTCTTTAGCTCCAAATTGTGCAAGACACTGCTTTGAAATGGCTGGAAATATGCATGACTGCAGCAAGCAGAAAAATTGTAGCCAGCAGCTTTGCAATCAAGTAGGGATGGCTATATATGAATATTTTCTAATATTTGCACATCTTCTATTTTGAGAACAGTATATTTGCTGTTTATAGTCTGGATTCTTCTTGTAGGTTTTATTAGCGTAAGGAAAAAAATTTGGCTGCTTGTGTTATCCTTTGTGGTTCTCACAGTTTAACAATCGGTAGTTGTGTTACCCTTTTTATTACTGCGGGTGCTGCTGAGGTTTGTTAGTGCAGAGCTGAGTGGGACTAACTTCTGAACTGGCTGTATCAGCTAGAAATCTGATCAATTAAAAGAAGTGGAATAACTATCTTTATCTTAATATTTTCTGCTCTGAGACAGTTGTTATGGTTCCAGTGCGTCGCTAAAGGCATCCCAGAAGCTGCCTTTCAAACCAAACGTGTAGGCAGTACCAACAGCAAGCTGGCACGTGGAAGCACGGGTGATCTCGTCAGAGTACATTTTTTTGAATCTGCTGGGCGCTGGAGCCTGCTCTAACTTGCCTGCAAGACAGTGTGCAGGTAGGAACGGGGTGCACTGCCTTTGCAGCCACTTCACAGCCTGCTCTTTGGAGGACCTACCCACTGACATGACCTCCCGTGGAGACGGGAGAGCATGGCATCTCTGAGTCTATGCAAGAGACAACTTTTTTCAGTGAAAATAATGTTGGCTGTCATAAGCAAATAATGGACTTCCCCATGAACCTAAATCTTTCTCCCTGAGGAGTACATAGTATAGGAAATTATTTTTATTCCAGGCATTTCTGCCGTGACTCATTAGTGAAAATGAGTGGTTCTACTTGAAAGAGCATAAGATAAAACATGAACAGCGATATTGATACATATATTTTTTTAACAAACCAGCAGAATTAATTCTGTTCAGGTGCTCCTGAGTATGGCCGTATTCAGCAGCCTGATAGAAGGAAACCAAGCAAGACATCTCTTAATAAGTATGGAGAATCCGTCTGAGCTGATAGACTGGAATGTGGGAGTCTGCCGCTACAGCCGTGATGGCACCAGCGGAGCCGGATGGCATTCCTTGCAGAGCCTGACAGGATACCTCAGTGCAGTGTAGCTCTGCCAGCTGTCTCTCTTCCATGGAGTGTAGCACAGTCCATTTAGATTCAATTTTGGTTTTATTCTTTGATGAGTGTTTAATAACCATTTCCAAATCTCGGCACCGTTGGAAAGTGACATTGTCAAGAACAGGTGCAGCCAGCTGAATTTGTGGTAGTGCTTGTTATAACAGCACTGGGAAGAAGTAAAGCGGAAAAGTTTTATTTCCTTCAGGGCAGAGTTGGCTAAATGGAACTGAGATATCCTAGGATAAAATAATTACCCCCTTGGGTTTGGTTTGCTTTCCATCGTGAGAGAAACGGGATGGCATTTTTGGCTAGTCATAAAAAGTGATATATTCTCATCCCAGCCTTGATATCGGCTTGCCGCATGGCATTTAAAAAGTCACATGGAAAAAATTTTGAGTTTACTTGTTCTGCAACCAGGTACTTATGTAAGCCACCAAGTTTCTTAAGGTAAACCCACAACTCTGCTTTTCATTCTGGACACTGGATGTTGCCAGCACTTGCTGTTTGGGTAGTTAACTGTGTGTTGATACAGGCATTTGAGACTGAATGTTTCAGCTTTATTTTTGCTGTAGGAACGTTCTGAGTTGCAAGGAAAATTAGCGTAACCCAGAGGTGTGCAGCAGCTTCTGAAATAATTTCTTTTATTTCTTGCTTTCTTCCAGGTTAAATTGCTGGCAATAATTCATATCTCATTGAGTTGTTTGAGGCTTTTAATCAATTAGAGTTGGATACTGTGAGATATTGAACATCATCGGCTCTGATGGACATTAACAGATGAGCATGCAGAGCACCTGGTGCAAGCAGGGATCTTAGTATTTGCGATTGCTATGAGATCTTTGCTTTGAGATGCTATTCAAGTGCTAAGGCTTATTGAGCCCTATCTTAATGCTAGCAACCCACTGCACTGTCAGTGGGGACTAGCTGTTTTATTCATTTTTTATTCATTCATTTGCTCGTTTATTCATGATGTGTTTTACTGCTTTTTCTTTGGTCTTTTCCACTGACTGCTTCATATAAATGATGAGCTCTGTGAGTGCTCAAAAGCCTCCCTTCTTGCAGCTCTCCACTATCCTTTTCTCTCTTTTCTTTTTCTGATACTCCACCTTTTTGCTTTGCTTCTTAAGTGTGGTAAAACAGCAGGCACAGCAATCTCTGTCCTTCAGAGCAAAAGGATTACAGGGGTTAGATGTAAAAGTATACAGCGAATGAATAATTCCCATTAGAAAATCAGTTTGTTGACTAAGGGAAAGTCACTGGGGAGAAAGGGAAGAGAAGAAAAAGGCTTACTTAAAATTGTTGTTCCGTGTTGAATCCTTGTTAGTGTGAACAGCTGATCTCTGTGGAAACTGTCTAACCTCCTGGCCTTAACCATGAACCTCCTCTTCATTGCTTTAGCTCCTTTTTTGCTAGTAGTGGGGTTAACTCAGTAGATGGCAGTCTCTTTCCTCCGAGTCAGCACAGAGAGGCAGCGAGCCGGAGTTGCAAGGCAATTCTGCAGATGCCCTCTTTTGGAGAAGGTACAAAGCCCACTCCCTGGCCATGGGCTCAGTCAGGATTGCTGTGCAGATTTCATGAGAGCGGGCCTGTTCTGCCCCAGTAGGCTATAACTCTCATAATTACATCTCACCTTTCCAAGTTGACGGTTGCTATTTTTATTATACCATAAAGTTTGGAAACAATACAGACATGAGATCCAAGCCTTGTCTCACTAAAGGTGGCTTTACACGACTGTTGAACAGTGGAGCTGCTCTTCATTCACATATGGAAGCGGAAGGCGGGGTTAATCCCAACGTGTTGTCTTGAGCAAGGTTTTTGTCCAAAAATATGAGAAAAGGCCCATGCAGGTAAGTAATATGGGTAAAACCCTAATGACAGGTAACATACGAGTGGGTGTGCTGCTCCTGAGTGCAGCTTCTCACACAGGCTCAGATGTTCTCATGGAATAGAAGCTCATTTTTTTATGTCACTCATACTGCGCTAGTAGCAGCAAAAACCTGCACTCTGTTTAATATAACACCAAAAATAATTTACTTTGTAGTTTGTTACTAGTATTTAATTTAATAGTTAATATTTTATTAAAATATTTTAGGAAGAAATGAAATTTAGTATGCGTTGCTAGATTTCTTGTTAAACTATTGAAAGCTTCCAGTCCTGAATTCATGAATTAGACTTAAGTAGTTCATCAGACTTTAAAGGAATTCAAAATGTATTTTCAAGTTGGGTTTTTTTGGCTTCTGAGCGAGGTTCTGCATGTTTTGACTTACTCCAGGATAAACCGGAGGTGCTTTTAAATACTGCTTTGGTTTGTCTACATGTTGGCTTGAGGAGGCAAGTCAACTTCCAGCCTCAGACACCATCATATGATGGCAGAAACTCAGTGCTGGAGATTCCGGTTGAGGGTCAAATAGTAGACTAGATTTGATCATCCAGACTTTGATTTTTTTTTTTTTTTTTTACTTTATTCCCATCAGCCAGTACAGTGACCAGAGCATCAATGTGTCTGTGAGACAGTGAATCCGTTACTAATGGGGCAGCTGCCTGTTAGACCAGCTGGAGTTTGTTTAGACCTCTAGCTTTCAGTCCCACGCACTGTGAACTGCAGTAGTTAGGCTTGAAGGTCATACATATATATATGGATAATCCTTGCCTGTCTTTCATTAGTACAGAAATTTATACAGGCCTGAATGGATTAGTTATCATCAAGTTCACTCTAATGTGTCCTTGCTTATTACAATTGTTGCCCTCTGAGCTTAATTTTTTTTTTTAAAATAACTATTAATACCTCTAATTTTGGAGCTTCTGAATACATTTTGGTGAAGTACTTTGCACCCTGGATTTTGACGTACTGTACGCTGCCATAGTACTACTATAACACCTGCTTCGAATTCTTCTCTCTCCTACCTGTCAGTGCATCATTTCATGCTCCACTAAGTGGTGCGAATAGCAAAACCATCTGTTCATTACTCATGTAGCCATTGTGTGAAATATGAATGAAACATCTCATGTCTGAAAGAGTCATTGTCAACTGCGTCCAGCTGGTATGGCTGTATTCTGCCCAGAATCCAGAGTCCAGTTGCTTCCTTCAGTTGTTGTGCTTAGTCTCAGCACAGTATTTGTTCAAGCAAATGCTTAATCTGTGATTTGAAATCTTCTCTTTATTCACTTTTTGCCCCTTGAAGTGTGCTTTAGGGTTGAGATACTTGCTAGGACATTAGCTGTGGCATGAGGTCATTCTTTGATTTTATCTTGTAGGCACAGATAAGTAAATAATGTATGCCCGTATACCTACAAATGAGGGAGAGAGATGAGTTTGTTATGTATTACAGGAAGTTAATGAATGTTTTAGAGAACAAATTTTTTTTCCCAAACACTGTCTTTATTGAAATAACTTCCATCAAAAGTTTTCTCCACCAGGTCTAGAGTTCCATCTCTGTCGAAGCTATGTGTACCATTCTCTCTTTTGGCAGAAAGAATTGTTCCTTGGGAAGCGATCATTGTCAGTGCTGCACAGATCAGATGGCAATGGCTTCTGAAATAGCAGGTTAATATCCCTGTCTGACAGGATTAAATGCTTAACAGTGATTCTTGCTTTTACAGCTATCAGGGTAAGTGATGCCATATGCAATGATAAAGATGTGACATTGTTCAGCTTGCCTTTTGGAGAATGATTAAATGACATGCTTAAATCCTTTGTGGCCTCACAAGTTTGATGGTACCGAGTGATGGAGTGGAACAGAGCAGCTATACCTTAAATGAGGAGCACTGGCTAAGTTATGTATCTAAAATTTAGTTTATCCTTACAAGTTGCAGGCAGAAGCAACAGCACACACACTACTTTCATTTGTAACTGCCAAACTGATATATTGTAAATTCTGTCTCTGGTGTAAGCTTTCCTACACACCTTGTGAAGGCACCCGTCCCTTTGGGGTGGAAAAGACCAGATGAGAAACATATTCGGTAAAACCTGCATCATCTCTTTAGGCTTCGGGGTAAGATTCCGTTTGCGAATTTAAGTATCCAAGTAGAGTTGTCTACACATGAAGCAGGAGTCTAGGCTTCTGTTATAAAGTCAGTAAAGATCTCATTATAAGAGTCTAAAACTGTTCAGCTTCTGAAGCAACACAGTCTGGGGCTGTTCAGCTAACCAAATGTAGGTGCCTATTTTAGGATGAGCTGAGCAGCTGACTTGGACTGTTGACTCTAAGGAGTGCTCAGGTGACTTCTTCACATGTGAATGCCTGTGTGTGGCGCCTAGATTTAGGTGTCCATCTGTGAGCTAGATCCAAGCCTCTCTTTGTGCAGTTAACAGCGAGATGACTATGCCATCTCATAGTCCATGGAATGAACTGGGACATTGCAGCACAACAGATGAGGAAGGTTTGGCTTGCTGGGATATTGCTGTCATGGTCAGGTGAACCGAGGGTTGAAGGTGGGTTGTTTTCTGCGAAGGCTTTACACCTGGGGCACTGAAGGAGCTGTAGGCTTTTGAGGCTGTCGTAGGACCTCAACAATGAATGTAGGTACTGAAACAGGTTGATGTGTAAATATCTTTGAGGATTTGGGCCTTGGCATTGTGCACTGGTTGCTGACATCATATTTAAAGACAGTGTTTGGAGAGGTAGGTTGGTCCACTCCTGTATTTTTTATTGCTAGCATAGAATCAAGTAGTTGTGTTGTACGATATTAATCATCCGTACGAGGATATTGCAGAAGACAGTGCTGGGGGAGATCTCAAGTGCTAAAATGGCCCTCATGTCTCCAAAGTCAGGATCAGCTGTACCAGTGTATTTGGAGAAGGCCTTGGAAGGGTAGAGCCTGGCTGGTAGGTGCGTGGGTACCTCACTCACCTCTGTCGTGCTGATAGTCCTATTGATCTGAATTCTGTTACAGGTGTTGAAGGAGCTTCTGTTCATGCTTAAGTTTTTCTCCAGTATGGAGGTAGGAAAAGAATGCTTACTCTAACTTTGGCATTTCCAGTCTTTTGCCTGTTAATCTGTAGTCCCTTAGTATTTTTCTTTTAACTAACATGACTTATTTCACATATAGAAATGACACCATTAACCAAAAATATCAGGACATGAGTATTCGTAGACTACATTTTAATATAAGATTATGTTTTTCTTTTAAAACGAGAAGTTGTAGCCGTCCGGCATAAGCCATCAAGAACAAAAAATGTGATTCTTTAGTCGCTCTGTTGTGTAGCTTTAAGAGATCCTCATAATGGGAAATTAACCCTTACATAATCAGGCATCTAAGACTTTACAGAAGGATAAAATATAACCTGCAGGCTTGTATTATGTGCAGTTTCCAGGCTTGTGGGATGTGAGCAGGTTTGGGTCAGCCCTAATGCTACAAAATGACTCAAAGTTCAGAAATCTGGAAAGCTGCCGGTGTTTGCTTTGCTTAATAAAGCAAACTGTAAGTCAAACATTTAATCACAGCATTCTGGTAACAGGGGGCCTGTTTTAATACAGCTCTTTTATTGGCCTCTTTGTAGTTCAGAAATAATAAAGGCGATCCTGGTGGATAAGGTGTTTTCAATGCAAGTCTCATGTGGAACCTTTATTTTCAGACACAGGCCTTGTATAACAATATGAATCACCGACATGGGAGCTGTTCTGATCTATGGTGGTTTTTCCAGTAGGGAAATAACCTGCTGAGTTTATTAATGTTTGTCTAATTTACATCATTAGGGTCATTTTTAAAATAGCCCTGTCTGTTTGCTTTATTGCCTGCGCGAGTGTTGGGAGGAGGGATGCCACAGAGTGAGAGCTGCTTGTTTCTGAGCGGGCTGCAAAGCCGAACCTTGCGTCCTCCCAGGCTCCCTGTGAGCAGAGAGAATCTTCGAGGCTTCAAGCTCTGAAGGCCTGCACGCCACCGCAGGTGTACGTGTTTCAGTGTGGTTTTCCTAGTTCCTCAAAAGACCTTTGTGACAGCAGGAGAGGAGCAGGGCAGGGGAGGTGGGAGAATGGGGCTTGTGTGCTCAGCAGGGAGGCAACAGGACACTCGCTTCAAGGTTTTAAAGGGAAGTCTGTGCCATCCCTCTTCTTACAGGTGTTGCCCATGCCAGTTAGCGAAGGGGGATTTTTCAGGTCTTTGTGCGTGGGTCATTTGATAGGGCCAGCAGATTCAGCGGGGTCATCCTCGTGCTGCTCATGGTNCCGCTTCAAGGTTTTAAAGAGAAGTCTGTGCCATCCCTCTTCTTACAGGTGTTGCGCATGCCAGTTAGCGAAGGGGGATTTTTCAGGTCTTTGTGCGTGGGTCATTTGATAGGGCCAGCAGATTCAGCGGGGTCATCCTCGTGCTGCTCATGGTGGAGAGGAAGGTCGGCAGTGGTGCTGGGAACACTACAGTGTTTGTGAAAGGCTTGTCCAGCTCCTCTGAAGCACCCTCGCCTCTGAGGGATGGAAGATGTTTTTCTGTGTCATTGCAGGAGACAGTACCGTGTCTGTTACTGCCACTGCTAGCAGTAATACAGGTGAGACTGTTTAGCTGAAAAGACTGATCTGCAGGTCAGACTGAAATTCTTGTTTTTTTCTCCTTTTTCATCCTCAAAGGGGAATGAATGAAGGGAAAAGGTTATTCTGCAATTAAAATCTAGCAGACCAAGTTTTGATCTTTGTCTTCCAATGAGAATCTGGAATCACACTGCTATAATTTTTGTGAACTGTTTATAATTGATATCTATCTGTCTGTGTATCTACACGTACCTCAGTGATATGTGGACAATTGCCTGTACTTAACTGAAGTTATATGTCATTGTAGTAGTGACAGAACTAATTACATTCCACAGTTTCTGCAACTAAATCCTTTTCACCTGAGTGGGAGATATTGAAGGAATTGTCCAGTCTTAGCCGTAGTGCCTGTTGAATTTCCAGTGAGAAGGAGGTGAGGTGCTCTGTCCCACAGTGCATCCGGCCAGGCAGGTAAAGCAGGGGCAGAGATTTGGAAAAACCCTGATTTTTGCCGTTTCTGAGTTTATAGCATTTAAACTTCACTCTCTCACTAGTGGAGCATTACACAGATTCATTGGAGAATAGCGTTTGAATGAGTGATTGTCCTCATGTAAATATATTGCAGAATTTAAGATTTTGAGGTTATTTGGATTTTGGATGAAACACAACTCAAACTGCTGTTTAATCTGGTACACTGACTGCACTTGGCTCTGTATTAGACAGTAAGGAAGAAGTTACACGCAGAATATTTTCTTCTTTTTCTTGGGTAGGAATTTTTTTTCTTCTCTTTGTGTGGACAGCTGCTCAGCTTCAGGTAAAAAATGTTATAGTTTATGGGACTGCCAGCTGGAGCCAATTAAAATCTAATGGACCAGAGCTGGCACTAAAATATCTTTTTCTGCCCTAGCAATGTAGGGGTTTTGTTCTGCTTCTTCTACGTGATTTAAAAGGTTTACAATGTTGTTAAGAAACACATTTACTTAGCATTTTGCAAACCAAGATATGTTTCAATTTAAAATCTGACACAGAAATATTACACTTTGAGTCCTTTAATGAAGTCATAGTTCCACCGATTGTGAAGAGTTTTGATGCAGGGACTTTCCCTGCCTGATGTTCTCCCCTAAATATGTGAGATGGAAGCAGAGAGCTAAATTATTTGCTTTGGTCACACCAAGGATCTGCTATATCCCTAGGAAAAGATGTGGGTCTTAAAACAGGTATCTGTCTTTTAGTTCTGACTGCCTCAAGCAAAAGAAACCTAGGACAAGACTAGGAGCTTGAGTTACAGTATTGGAGAGTGAAAATAGTTGTTGAGAGTAACATGGGCAAAGGGAGACATGGATGAGTTGTGCTAGACGGACAGAATAGAGAGTAAGCGCTCAGCAAAAAGAATTGATTTTTGGAAAAAGCGTTCAGTTCATTTGAATTGGAAGGAGCTGTTTGTTCTTGAGAGACACAATTCAGGCTAGTGTCTCTGTGCAAACCTAAAGGCTTAAAAGGCATGTTTAGCCTTTCCAAAACGATGTATTTTCAAAGATTGAATTGAGACTTTTTGACTTAGTTTTGAGGGTTTGGAGAATTTTTGTTTTCCAAAAACATACAAATTTCACCAACAGTGTATGAAACATGGATGGTGTAAGCAATCTTTCTATCTAGGAAACCTTTCTATTTCTTTACTTTGTGGTAGCTTCACGTTTCACTTCACGTTTTCAGTGAGGACATTTGATCAGTTAGTGACCAAGGTTCGTCTGATTGATAAACAGGAACTCAATTGCTTGTGGTTGTTTCTCCACATTCTTAAAGATTGCTCAGGGCACAAAAGATAGCCTGGTAACAGGTTCAAAAGTAATCCTGTCAATGCATGAAAAAGGAAGGAGATGATTTTTAAAGCATAAACCTGTAGCATATTATCCTGTGGTTTCCACAAACAAGCAGACTGTGCATTTGAAAGAGTGAGAAATGTGAATAACGGGCATTTAAAAGTATGACAAACTTAGGTATGATTTCTCTATTTTGCTACTCATGGGGCAGATCTAAGCTGTTTTTAAGCATTCTGCCATTTATTTAAAGATTCATGTATTCAAAGACTGGTCAACGTGACTGATTTTAATCATGAACTGACCCATTTTAACCCCCAAAATGTGTTCAGACATGCTGAGGGTGTTCAAGTTGCTCTAGGAGGCAAGAAAAAAAGAGGATTGGGAGAACAATAAAAAAGCATGAGAAAAAATTGGGTTTAGAGATACTTCTATGGAACAGATTATGCAAAGCCTGAAAACCATGCGTATTTGGGTGAGGTGCTTTAAGATGTCAAAGGAGGGTCACAAAATCTAGTGTAATGGTAACTGCAAACAGGTGATGGTTGTCCTGCTTTGACTTGTCAGTGTTTTGCTGGCTGCTGGGTGACCAGTCGTCTTGTGGATGCGGATCAGTTTGTGTTGAGGAGCCTTTACTATTAGACCACTCGATGTGAAGCTGCAGAGCGCAGAGAGAACTGTCTTCAGAGAAACTAGACTGGGCCCAGGCCTAATTTGGTCATAATTTTCATTTTTCCATAATTTTCCTTTTCTAAAGCCTTTGGGAGCCATTTCTATCTGTTTTTGTGAAAATAAGCTAATGAAATTACAAGTAATTTCGTAGAGCTTTACAGAGTTAAATCTATGTAGTTCCCCTCCTTACGATATATTCAGCTCCCCTCAATACTGCAGAGCTGGAGTTCGTACAGCCGTAGGGTGGTCCTCAGGCACAGGACTGAGATACGCTCTCAGGAAACCTTTGGAAATGCCGCATAGGTGGTGGTGTTATGCCTGTATCGCAGCCAGAGCACTTCTCTCTCTGAGCTTGTCAATGTGTCATCTATAATGGGCATTAAATTTAATATTTGGAGACACACACAACTTCATATTAATAACAGCTTCATAATGTTAAAGAGAAAGATATAACCTAATTGGAGAATGAATGTAGGCTTTTTTGGCTGCTCTTCAGGCAGGAGATTTATTAGAAGCACTGTAAGGTACTCTAATTCCTAATCCATCTCCTCTCCCCTAGTTTACAGAAAGTTACTCCATTTGCCTCTCTCTCTCGGAGATACTCTTGAAATGGCATCTTTTTATGTACCTGTTTTTTAGGCAACGTTGTGGAGGAAAAGGAAGGAGAAAACAATGCAAACCAGAATACGGATGACTCACAGTAAGAACTATTGAGGTTGTAAAAACCCTAGTAGGGATTCTGACGAGTTGGCATATCTCCTTCCACATCGATAAATTTGTCACTGGTGAAAGTGTTTATTCCTTCGCATTTCTGTGATTTATGCTGGACCTTTTGTACTGCATACGTGGACCTATAGCTCATCTCAAACAGTAGAAGATCAACGCTGACTAATAGATCTCAGTGACTATCCTGCAATTTATGCAGGATTAGTATTTTAAAAGGGTAATGTGCATGATTTAAGTAGGATTTGAGTATATCGCCATGGTTTGTCCTTTGCTGTCAGCAAAGGCACCCTACGTTCATTTCTTTAAAGAAGCTCCAGGCCAAATGTCAGGAAAAATTAAATCAAGCAGTGATGTAGTCCTGTAGGGAAAATGTATTTCAGTTGTGAGGTATTCATGGGTATAATATGTCATCCTGTAGTCTGTGACTGTTGGGTGTACTTACAGGCAACGTGGCTTGGTAACTGCTGCTTCTTAAGAAATTTGGCTACGATAAAAGATGACCTGCCACGGAGAGAGACAGTTTTGTTAATTTTATTTATGTAACTTTCATCAGAATTGGAAGGATGTGTGTATGTGGCGGCAAATCCTCTGTGATATGGCATCTTTATAAGCGAACATTGTTTTTGTCTTCCAGCAAGGAGATACTGTAATCTTTTAGAGCTTTGGCTTTTGCAGTCTGAGAAACAAGTTGGACACAAGCCCCTTATTTTGCTCAGCCACCAATGTTTTGCTAGTCAATTCGCCCTTCCTGAGGGCAAGTGTAAGCAAATTTTTCGTCTTTCTAACAGATGTGGGACAAAGCTGGGCTTGTCAGATCAGCCTGGAACCAAACCTGGAAAGAATTAACTCCACCTTCTGTAGTTTTGTTTTCATGGTGAGTTTCTTTTTTTTTTTTCCTGGAATATTCTAAATAAACCAGACCCTTACAGTTCAGATTATTCTTCAGTGTGGATACCTGACCCAGGAGCAAGATCCTGTAGGTCCTAATTAGAGGCCTGGCAAGCTGCGATGGAGCCACAAACTGCCTTTCTGTCAGACACCTCCCTGCCCATGCTGTTGCATTAGCTTGTTCTCTAAGCTTTTCTGGGGACATAGAGGCTTGCAGTGGTTTTCTTATCGTCTTTAATTACAGATGGGTTAACTTTGTGGTACCAGTAGCCGTAAGCACTGATGTGTAGCATTCAGATGCCCATGCCATTCTTATCCCTGTTATTTGATTAATGTGAAGCATTACACGTGGACCACACATAGAATTTAGGAAGTGTATCTTTTCAGATGCAAATGGACGTCTAAATCAGAAGAAGCTGATGCACATTTAATAGCAGCATCCTTCCAGAACGAAAAGATTTATCACCTATTGAATCATTAAGGAACAATAGACCTGCTCCCTCAGCTGACCACAATGATTGTATTGCTTTGGGCTTTAGCGGCCTGCTGACATTAATGATCTAACCCAGTATTGTTCCTATATCTGAGGAAGAGGGTAATGAAGCCACGTTTCATGGATTTATTTTAAGGACGTGTGATATAGAAGGGGACAGATTCTGCTTCAGCTTGTGCCACTCTAAGTCCAGAAGAGACGAATTAAAAACCTGAAGTAATTTTAAGCGGAGCACTCGTGTTATTCCACAGTAACGCCTCCCTAGCCAGAAGCTTCAAACCAAGGACAGAAAAAGACTGAATCATAAGAATTTCTGAATAGTTTCATTGTGTGATAGCACAATGCATAAGATGTTCTGGGTAAGGAAATAGGTTGCACAGAGTTTTGGATGGGAAAAAAAAACCCCTCGTGTAGTTAACCCTTTAGAGTCTGCAGAGATGGGGAAATGTCACACCAGCTGTAGGCAGGAAAATTAAGGATGGGCTGTCACCAGACAGGTTAACCTGGCCTTGCCTGGCTGGCAAGGCAGTGCTTTTGGGGAATGTTTTATTATTCATGGTCTTTCTGCAAAATAGTTCTTTTCAGATCAGATTCAGCATTGTTTATCACTTTTTTGTGTGGATTTGTTGAATAAAAAAACCTGTCTAAAGGAAGACGGAAGTTTTTGTTGTATCCTTTAGTATTGATTATTCTTGTGTGTCTTAGAAGAATCATGAACTACTCAGGGTCTGTTGGAAGTAAAGTACTTTGGGAGGCAGTTCCAATGCCTCTTCACTGGAAAGGAGGCTGGTTGACAGATCAAAGTGCATCTTTCCCATAATAGTGCGCAGAAGATTTCGATCGAGCTGCCCGTATGACCGTAAAGGGATGATCTCTTTTCCTGGGGGGTCAAGGCTGAATTTGAATTGATTGAGTCTTTCCAAAGTGCATTTCATTACAGTGGCCTTCCCTTGTTACATCGCTGGAACACTTTGCTTTGCTTGGTTTTAGTAGTTTTCCCTGGATTGTTCCAGAGTCCAACCAAAATGGTACTGTGTCACCCACAGACATCTCTTTTAACTACTTAGATTTCTAATGAAGATGTAACATAAACCCAAAGTTACTAAGAGCATGGAATCATAGAATCATAGAATGATAGGGGTTGGAAGGGACCTCTAGAGATCATCTAGTCCAACCCCCCTGCTAAAGCAGGTTAGCCTAGAGCAGGTTGCACAGGAATGCATCCAGGTGGGTTTTGAATATCTCCAGAGAAGGAGACTCCACAACCTCTCTGGGCAGCCTGTGC
>VZSC01019046.1:32560-75122 GCA_013398225.1 Steatornis caripensis
CCTGTGTTCCAGTTTGTGCCCATTGCACATGTCTGTTGATTAATTTCTTATATGAATTCTTTATCTATTTCTTATCTAAATGCATCGGTGCTGTCTGTTCAGACCGATACCTGGTATTCACAGCTCTTGAGTGAATAAGCATTCATTCCCATCCTTTCTTCCCCAGGTTCTTCTTTATCTTGCTTCCTGCCAGTTTTCCTGTCTTCTTTGGTATTACTGCCTGCAGTATTTTTGTCTGCCTTCCAGTTATTTCCCCCGTTCTTCACTGGAACCAGTAATTACTCAGTTTTTCCTAGATAGTTAATTTCCTCAGCTTTTTTCCTAGTCCCCTCATTTTTTTTTTTTCATACTCACTCTCTTTCTGGTTATTGAGAGGTTCTTTCCTTCATCTCAGGTGTATTTTATGCAGATAGTTCGAATATATTTCCCCATACTACCTTGATTATATTGGGTAAGAGATGGTGCTTGTAGTAGCTGTTGCCTCTTGTACAGTTGTTCAGCAACACCTGCAGGTATTTCTTTCCCTTTTAGAGAGTCATTCGTTGCCTATTGGCCCTGGCTGAGGCTCTGAGAGTTGGGAGCTCTCACTGAAGCTATTAAAAAAGGTTTGTTAAGAAGCAAATAAGAGTATTCTGCAACTGGTAAATGAAGCAATCTTTGCTGAAAAAAGGTTGAAGACAATACTGTTGTTGGCAGTTGTGGTTCCTACCCACTCTTCCTTGGCAAAGCAGTTTATGTAGATGTTATCAAATGGCATTCTAGGTACACTGGCCTTCTTGGAGTGACGAAGATCTCCTATGCACATACCGTCTGCTCCTGGCCTGGATTTGCTTGGGGGAGGTGAGGAGAGCATTGCCCAGAGCCCACCTGTCCTGCAGATGGCAGCGGGAGCTGAACCAGCTCCTCTCAGATCAGCGAGATGTAGATGTGCAGGCCTGCAGCTTCTTATTTCTTTGCATTTATCCTTTGAAAAGTGTGGTTAAAATTTTCAGATTCATTTATGTTTGGTGCATAATGGTAAACGTTTTTTTACAGAAGCCATTTGTAGCACAATTGTTAAGTTACACTTTTATTTCTGAGGACTTCAAGGGATTCTTTCTGGGCCATATGACTCACAACTTTGAAGTCACTGAGCAAAGGGTCAAGCCCTTCTTCACTTAATAGATGCTTTCAGCTCCAAGTGCTACTAGTACATTCAGGGATAAAATTTTGTCTATTGAAACAGCTGTAGCTTCAAAATGTCGTGAAGCTGCATTAACGCTTCATTTCCTGCAGTGAATCATTTTGCTTATGAAAGTGTAAGAGCTAGGGACATTTGGAAAAAAAAAAGGGGAAATAGAAAGAAATAAACCCTCTGTGCTGTGGAACGGGGTTTTTTTTTTTTTTTTTGCTTTTCATTGGATAACTTTATCCCATCACAGCAGTAAAACGCAATGATATGGAATAATTATGTGTTCCTAAGCCTTTCCAATTGATCTACTGTTGTGAAAATATATTCAGTAAATTCACCTGAGTGACTTTGGACAGCAAAACACAAGGACATTATGAATAAAAGACATACTTACTTGCCTGATATAATGGAGTGTTGTGACCACAAGAACACCATTGTCAACCTCTATCCTAGATCAGAGTAGGTTTGTTGTCAGAAAAATGGGGGTGTGGTTCAGAAGGTGACGGCAAAGATTACTTGTGGGGCTTCATATTTATTCCCTCCCTTTTTTTTCTGGTCTTAAAATTTAATTTTGGATTGGAAAATCAAGCTCTCTTCTTCCTGTTACTGTAAGCAGAAAGGCAATTTTTTTGGGGGGGAGAAATCAAACGGCAATTTTGCTGCATGACGAAACAGAAAAAATAAAGCCTAGCTGTCTTCTCTTGATTGGCTTTCTGGTACTGTTCATATTTAACATATGTTTTGGTTTTAAAAATATTCAGATTTAAGGAAGCAGATACTTGGGAAAAAGAACGTGCCATTATTAATGCTTTGCTTCTATCAGTAGCTGCGTTTTGAAGCAGCACTGTCTTTCCCGGGCTGTATTAGCACTGTGAACAATGAAAACAGAGAAATGCAATGTCACAGATAAAAAGTATAGTCATTAGTATTCCTCTGTTTTCCTCCAAGTATTCATCTTCTGCATTTGTCAGCCATACGTTAAAAGACGAGGTAAAAATTGTTTAAATGTTTGTCAGATGGGGCTGTAGGAGTTAGGAAATGCTGTAATGAGAAGTTATTTCAACACATGAGATGATACATATGCTGTGTAATACACACAGTTTGATATTATTAAGACTTTATTGCAGAATTAACAGATTTCAAAAAGACACTATGTAACTGCCAATGAATATGATATATTGCAAATAAGGTCATCTTGTTATACAGCTAGAAGTAATAAATTTATACTGCTTGTGATTGTTTTTGTATATGCATTTATCCTTCAGTGACATTTGAATTTTTTTCTTTGTTTCTTAAAACAACAAAAGAATTTACTGTAAAAACTCAGAAACAATGGAAATAGAATGAAAACTAAGAAAAGAGAGGAGGCAAAGAGCATTGCAGAGGAGAATGATCCTTCAAAAATATATTTGAATGTATTTTAATTTCAAGAATATACTTTTAGTGGGAGACTGTAACCTGCCAAGATACAGAGTTGCCTTAAACAAAGAGAAAAGGAAACTGTTCGTGCTTTCAGTTTTTACACGATTTTAAGATTTAAAATTTCAACAGAAAATTTTTAGTTTTCCGAGTTTATAATTAAGTGTTTGAATTTTAAATGCCATTTCCACCTAGCTGCCTCCCTCTTTTTGACTTCACTACTGAGAAATGAGAGGATATAGAAAGATTTGGGAAAAGGTGAAAAAAACCACCCATCTGTGATGGAAAAAAAGGAGACCTGTAAGTTTTGTCAAAGTAATTAAACAAAATCTCCAAACCTCTCTTCCAAAATGTTTTTTCCCCTCCATATTTTTAATTACGGAGAAGTCCATTTCTGTCTACAAACACCTATTTTAAAAAAAATTGACTAGTTCTAGTTGTTAAATTACTATGGTAGAAGTGAGAACATGCAGCGTGTTTCTGAAGGGTGTGACAGCTATAATTACCCACACAGGGAATAATTTTTGAGAGTAGAGGGATCTTCAATCCAGATGTTGAAGACACGGCAAGATCAAGTGGCTGCAAACGAAAGCTAGAAAAATTCAAGCAGAAGGTAAAAGCACGGGGTTTTAACAGGTGTGTGGGTATTGTCCATAGGAACCATCAGGGAATGCTTCTCTATCTCTATCACTTCATGTCTCACACTGGTAGGACGCCTTTCTAAAAGATGTACTGGAAGGAATTGAAAGATTTCTGGGATTTATGTGCTCCATTCTTCTGTCAGAGGCAAAGTCAGATGAGATATCACAGTACTCCTTCTGGTCTTAAAGTCAGCATCTATGAAACATATTTTCAGGCAGGTTTGTGTGTCTGTCCTCTATGGCTGTGAGGTTCATCCTACATGCTGAGCCGGAGACACCAGAAGTATTGCAGAGAAAGGGTTATCTCACCATTTCAAGGGGACGGTTCAGAAAGTCCCCGCAGTCCAGTACAGTGTGTGATACAGTCAGGGCTGCCATGTCGTCATCTGTGAACCATTTGACAGCTGTAAACGTATGCAGCTAGGACACCCTCATCGCTCCTCTGCATGTGCTTCTCTCTTCTCTGTTCTAATTGCCACCTCATCCCCAGCCAGCTGGTAAACATGCAGCAGTGTCTTGATGTCCCCTCTGTCACCTGAAGAATGTGTTGCTCATACTGCTGCAACCCACTTCTTGAAGAAATCTTCATTTGGGAAAAAGGAATTTTTGAGCCCAACAGTACCTGCTCTCTTCTGTAGTTTTTACCAAGAATGTTAATTGCAAAGCTAGGGAGAGGAAGAGGAGGGTCATTTCTGTGAGGTGGGCAGCTCTTTAGTGATGAGTGAAAGGTGTCCTGGTGAGAGCCGAGGTCAGCACTGGAGGAGGTACATTTTTCACCTGATTTTAATGTTGTGTGGAGTTAGATGTGGTGTCACTAGTACTTCTGTCCCTACAGAATTGTACGGTACAGGTCATATCCTGTCATTTCAGGCAAAGAATAGGTGGAAGAGTCAGACTTAGCTGCCACCATTAGTTACTGAATTGTTAGCAGCATGAAAATAAAGATATTGAGCAGAGGATAAACATCCTCTGAGGAAAAGAGGCTGTTGTATGTGAACAGGAAGGTTTTACTTTAATCATATGAAGATGACTGAAGGGTTGAAAAAATTATTTAAGGATATGCAGGGCTAATACTCATAGTAGCTGAAGGACTGAAAGTGGGAGAGTAATTTTGCTCACTTTTTCTTGGTTCTCTATCACTTTGAATGCAGTGACAAGAACTAGGATAGTATTACAGATTTGTGGGCTAGGATGTGCGATTCCCATTCGTTAAATAACATGGCTTCATAGTTGTCCAGTGGATAAAGGAAAGTAATTTTAGGTTCACATTGTAAAGAGGGGAGATTGAGACAACTGAAATTTATCTGAGTTTTTCTCAGTATAATATTTGACCAGGAGAGGAGCCTGACTTATGCGAGGGGCAGCTGCAGGTGGCTCCGGCTCCTGGTTTGTCCGAACGCGTGCCTGCGTGATGGAGCGGCCAGGGTAACATGCTGCCTGCCAGGGGCCAAGTCTTCCTGAGGACTAGAGCTGAGACGGTGACTTTGTGCCTGCTCAAGACTCCCTCTTGGGAGGAGACAGGAGGCCTTGTAGTGCCTGAAATGTTGCTATCCCAGTGGACAAGAGGAAAGTACCGTCAGGTTAAATTGCGTGCTCCAAAGACTTCATCAGTTAAATCTTGATACATCAGGGGGTTTGTGCAGGATTAGTCAGCATTCATACTGGGCCATTAGGAGTTAAATCATTTTCCCAGAGTCTCAGAAAGGAGTGGAACCAGAGCCAGGATTTGAAGCCAGCATTTGAAGCCAGGTCCTGTGGTTGGACAATGAGGCTCGGCTCTCTTTTCGTGGGGTACAGAGCAGCTGGGTAGAATCGTCTATTACTTGTAATATACATATTCAGAATATATGCACAATTAAATTGTAGCATTGGTCCGTCAGCAGTTGCATTTGAGACCTCTGTGGACTAGAGGATTCAGACTTTAGTAGATTTTATGTTTTCTAAATTGATTTTGTAATTATGTTTTCACTATTTCAAATTTTCCCCCTGAAATACCGACATTTGCTATACTTTCTCCATCTGTCTCTGTCCAGATTCGAATGGTTTGTGAGGTAAATTTAATCTCTCTGTTGCATCATTAGATTCAACAGCTTGTCAGCGTTTCCATCCTGAGCCGCGCTATGGAGGTCTTTGTGACTCATCTGTGTACTAGTGAAATTTGGGCTTAAATGACTAAGATGTGAGTGGTTCCCCCCCTGTTGCTTATGGGTAATTAAAATAAATTGGTATGGAATGCATTTTTAAGTTTGAGGAAGACCTAATGTTTAGACAGGGAATTGCTTAGGAGCTTGTTTTTTGCTGCTTAGACTTAGATAAAGCCTGCCTCATTAGTGCAGTTTGCAGTTATTGTTAATTAGTCCGTGCAAAACAAAGCAAGGAGGTTGTTTGCGTAATTCTCTTCTAAATCTCACCTTTTTTAAACGTGTTATTCCACTCTCTAATAGAATTACTGTAGATTTACGCTTAGTGACTACCATGGCATGGTGAGTAATGCTCTCAAAGTCAAATGTGTTCCTTGCTTGGTAAAATCTGAACTCTGCTATTTTCAGTTGCTCTGAGTAGTATCTCGGGTCAAACAAGGGTATAGCTCACTCCTCGTGTACTTCGGGCACCTATATTTTATTCCAGGTATGTACTGCTGTAAGCACTGTATGCCCCGAAGGTGCAGATTTACACAGCTGTGTGTCCTCTTACATGCAATTCATTTAAGCTATTTGCTGCATCGACACAGAGGGAGGCAAAGTGTTGACCCAAGGCTTGTGGCAGTCTGGGGTCTGAACGTTGCGCTTGCATCTAACTCAAAATATTCTCACTTGGAATAATTCCCAGCTTTTGCTATGATCGACCTTATTTGTGCCATCTCATTCCTCTCTTCAAATCTAGGTGTGCCCAGTGTGAACATTAGGGAAATTAAATCATCTGTTGAAGTCACAGGTTAGCAGCCCTGCCTTGTGTGTGCGGTTCCATGCGTGCCCAGAGAACCACAGAGGTATGTGGTTACTCAGTGTGAGACTGCTTCACCAGGAATGAGTAGCACACGGGTAAAGGTTCTGAAGACAAACAAGTTAACATCGTCACTTAACATGTTTTAAAATATACTGCTGCATGCACTAAGTCCGTCCCTGAGAGATCTGTGGTGTGCTGAGATGGGCAGAGCCCTGGCACGTGGATGCAAATTGCACAGTATCTTTTTCTCAGACTGACATACAAGTGGCAATGCAGAACCATTAGAAATTAAAAGTATAAGTAAAACTTTTTAGATGCTTCCATTCACAATGCAGAAACCAAAGACCTAAAGGGGAGTCTGCCTCTTTTTCCCAGAAGGATTTTAAATGAGAACAGGATTAATGAGAATTAAAAACCCAAACTCTTGCTGTACAGGAAGCAGGATCCAGCCTGTGGCATTTGTGCTGTTCTGCTGCAGCCGGTGTCTCTGTTTCACCACTGCCTGTGCATCACGCGGTGGGTTGTACCAGCGTAGCTGCTGGAAGGAAGGAGTTACAGAATCTTCTTAACCTGGTAACAGTCTTAGCTCTACTGGCTGATGATGCCCAGCTTAGAATCCCTTTTTGGTGGCTCTAACTGTTGCATTTATAGCAACGTGTACTCTCATTAGTGCTTCTGGCAATTTGCTGGGCTGTGTAGCACTGGGCAGTGACCTGTGTTACACCACTGCTGTACGTAGGACAGTTTGGGGCCACTCCAGGTATTAGATGCTGGATGATCAAGGCTAATAAAACGCGTTTGGACTGTGGAGAGTCCTGCAGACTCGGAAGGTTGATTGTCAGCAATGACATTCTGAAACTGCATTTCTTGACTTGCTTTGTGCTGTCCCTTCCTTATGTTTGCTTACAAAATAAATCTCCCGTATTCAGTGTCAGATGAAATGCTGACTGCTCTGAAATCATCGGGGCCAGCGTTTGACTCCAGGTCTTTCTGGTCCTCATGCTTTCCTCTGCCCTGGGAAGGATTAGGGATAGTTAGTAGCCTCTGACCAAGAGCTGAAGATGAGCTCTCCCTTTCCACTCCACTTCCGTGGGGTGCTTATTCAGGAACAGTCCTAATCTTGCCAGAAGTGTTTACTGTGTACACTTTTACTCTTACTAAAGCATAAATAATGTTTTTTTTTTTTTTTTATCAGTCGGCAGAGCCAGTTGCATGCACATAGCATAATCCAGTATTCAGAGGAGTAGGAAAACTCTCCAGAATGCTTCTGGCTTTTCAAGAATTTTAACCTTTGAAAATTAACTTTTGGCAGAAGTCTATTATGAAAAATCTGAGTAGAAAATCACAATTATTGCATATCTACTGTCATTGTTCCTATGTTTGTTCATTGTTAGTTTGGTGGTAAGTAATGTGCTGAAATGTAATTTTAGTTTGTTTTATTACATCGATGTACGCAGAACAACTGTAAAAGTACACTTGCTTGTTTTCAGTTTCAGAGGAGAGGTTCTTGCTTTATTAGTAAGACGGGATACTTGTCAAAATAAGAAACTAAAAATGTGTATAGGCTGGGACCATGGACCCAATCCTCATCTTGCTTGCAGTGATCCAGCCGTTGCCTCGTGTCTCTCTTAAGCTCTGCACGTCTACTGGATCAAGGACATGGCACTCGTGTACAAAACTTGTGAAGAAAAAGGAGTGCTGACTGCAGTGGTAGTCTTCCAGATTTGCTGAGGTATCGGTCGGTTTGATTGACACAGTCCTTTTATTGAACTCACTGAATTTACAGATAATTATACATGCTGAATACAGGGTACTACGCAGTAGCTTTGTGGTTGACTCGTTCTGTTTTATGAGGGAGTAAAAACTAGTGGCTGAATTAAAACAACCAAGCGTCTGGAGAGGTCTTCAGTAACTTACATTAAAATTAGTGAATTTGTAGTGTAGGCCTACCTTATGCTGTGTATTTTTTCAGTCAAATGAGTGGCATGTTTGCATGATATTTAACAAGTAAACTCTGTGAAAGAAGATGTCTCCTTAAAGTGTGAAGCAGAGAAACAGAAAACTGTATTGGTGCTGTTGTCTTAGCCTAGCTGCAGTCTCTCCCTACAGACTGGGAAACGTTTATTGCATGACCTCCTGGTGAGAGCGGTTGTCGTTAAAATAGTTAAGTTCAATATGGCTCAATTCAAGGTAGAGATTTTATGCAAAAGTCACGCAGGGCGTATCTGCTGATGTTATAAGTATTTACGACTAAATAGCTTTATATTTTCAATGACAACAAATCCAACTATCTGACCAAAAAAGCTTCTAGAGATACAAAAACTATGAATATGACATTAAAGGTGACGAACATCTTGTATTTAAGTAACTCGAATACAGCTTATATGTGTGTGGAACAGGCTGGTGCCAAAAAACCCCAAGCAGCACAAGCCTTATCTTAGTTGTTTCCTTGAATTGGTTTTTGTTACTAATATCTTTATAGTACCAAAATATTTCAGGTAACAGGTTCTAACTCGTTTTGTGGAACTTGACCGTATGTATTTCTTGGCTTTGCCACTTTGGGTAAAACCTAAACTGCAGGTAGGCCAAAAATGAATGAAATTATCTTAACTGTCCATTAATATTAACTTTGCGTATTGATGTTACTGGGGAGTCCACTGACAGCTGAGGCTCCTGGGGCTTGTGGTGGAATAGAAAACTCAAACCAAGAGATTTTCTGGTTTGGTTTAGCCTAGTTCAGAAGGGAGTAGTGCTTCTGGGGTCTGCTGGATTGCCGCAGGAAAGTGGAATTGGGCTCAGTGTAGCATCAGGGGTGGCAGACACCATTGTCAAAATCTTTGTTACACACACAGAACTCAGGGGAGGTTTGAAAGAGCTCAGAGACCAACACAGAGGTGAACTCAGTAAAGGACTTAGCAATGGGGCAGTACTTGGAAGCTTTTGCTTTCTTTGTATGGACTTTTAATTTGTCCTACTTCATTTATTGGTATCAGTATGCGGTTACATATGTCTTGCATTTGGTGTGACAGTCAACTTTTCAGCATTTTAAATAAGACATTGCTCAGCTTTCTCTAGGCATCGTATTTCTAAATGTATTCTTTCTGTTCGTGACAAACGCTGGGAGTCAGAAGCCTAAAGGGAGAGTTAGCAGGAGGTGGGGGAGTTTGGTAAAGAAAAGACAAGAGTTTGCCTTCAGTGTGGAGAAAAAGATCAGTAATACCTTTGATCATTGCATTTTTGTAAATGGTCTGACACAGGTCGTTGGTGACATGCTAAAGCTGTGTGGTCACTTCACGTGAAAGATCAATATATAAATGCAAGGCAGACGAGAATGACACGACTAACCGGTTTTCTTGAATACTTGGCTGCTTCTTGCCAAGTCCAACGTATAGGTGGCTTTTAGAGACTGATGGATGAACATAATTTTTGTGGTCTCGTGTGGGAGCTTAAGCCACAATGATAAAATCCAGTCTAACCGTTTTTCTCCAGTGAAGGCCCAGCAAGGTTAGCTGTACTAGCACGTGCCAGCCATAGTCTCACCAGGGCTGGTATACTTCTAGCTCATCAGTGGTGGGAGATAGGAGCATAGACTGAATTCACTGTTTTCAATACTTTTTGACCCTCCCCATTAGGTTTCTTTGGTGTTTAGCGGACTGCAAGTGCACTCCTTGCCATTTTTTTTGTGTGCATATATTTTTTGGTTGAGTGACACTGAGAGGTGAAAATGAACTGTACATCATCCTGCCCACGCACACTTTCTTCTATCTCTCTTTTCTTTCTCATCTATTTTTCTTTTATTAATTAATCTATTTTGGTTTTGTTAATTCTCCTTTTATTGCTGTGTGACACCAGAGAATGGTGAACGTTGAAGGCTTTTGGGAATTTGGCTAAAGAGGGAGGGAGTCTGGCGTGGTGAATATGCAGACAGCAAATGTGCATGTGGCAGGCGTTTCTTGTTCTGCGGGTAAGCCCAACCAACCAAGTACTTTAGAATTACCTTTTCTGTAAGTTTTCTTTCCTCCTATTTCATCCAAGGCCTTTCTGCCACTTCCAACACATACAGGATGCTATGGAATCAAAATCCATGTAGAGGTACGCGTGTTAAACCAGCAGTCTGTTCTTTACCTGGTGTGTGGGCAGACACGTAGCCCACTTGAAGGCACTCTAGTTTGAGGAGAAATCCAGCTTTAGAGGAAAGACAGTGTTTCAGAAATATAGCTCATGCTTTCAAGGACCGGGGCGGAGGTTGGATGCCATTCGGATTCTTCTTCAGCTTATCCTTTCTAAAATTTCAAATTTTATGTCAAAACCATGTTTCTCCTAGGACTCCAGCTACTTCAAAGCAATTCTGCCTGCAAAAGCTTCGCAGCTTGGGCTGAAGTTACTGATACCATGGAAGCTGCTGTGGGCTTTGAGATCTCGTGGGGTGTTCTAGGCAAAAGGCTCTTGTTCATTAAAAATTGAAGTGGAGAGTTAACAGCAAGCCATGGGAAAGAATGTGTAATGTTTTTTAAAAGTCCACTCGTTTCATGCTTCCTAACTTTTTAGAATCAGGGCATTTTATTGTGTTTTCCCAGTGTTAAAAAATGCCATGAAGCATTCAGAAGAACCCATTTTAGTAATTTTATAGTTGGTTATTTTTATGCTGGTGGCATCTACCTGTTCCACCATAAATTAGTTCCTTGTCTGTTACAGAAATGGGCTGAGAAACCATTTTGACGGCATAGGTTTGCAGCCTAAATATACAAGTATTAGCAGTAGGCGAAGGAAATGTTAGTATCTCCCTTTTGCAAGTAGGAGGTATAGGCATGGGGAAATTCAATGGTTTGTTCTTAACATATTCTGCAACTGCTTAAGGCCTCAATCCCCAGGAACAGAGCCCACATTTTGCAGAATCTCTGAAAATATGAATCTGTTTTTTATCGCTGCGTCTGCCATTGAGCGGGTCAGAATTATTTAAAAATCATGCAGAAGGTAGTCTCCTCAAATAACTGCAATGTAAGTTAGCAGTCAGTATTCTAAGGCCTGTTTTACTGAAAGGAGAACTGATAGAGAAGTGAGTTGGGCTTTCTGTGGCATTCCCAAGCCAAACATCCCAAAAAGGGATTATAAGGCTGATTTAGGAATTCTCTTGCTTTCACAGTAATGCCTTGCTCAGGTTTCACCACTGAGATACGATCAGAATCACAGCCTTCAATATTAAATGCCACTGCTTACTTAGAGGTCAGGTATGTGAAAGACTCCAAGCTGCTATATGTTTACACGTGATCAAAGCAGCTGTAAAATTCCCCCACTATTCTAAATAAAAAATGAAGTTTTATATGTTAGTGTAGCGTTTGTCCAGGTTCAGACTGTGAAAACAGTGGAGTTCGGGTCCTGTGTAGCCTTAGACTTAAACCACATACCATTCTAGTCTGATAAATAATATTATAGGTTTTTATAATAATTTGTCTTTCTACTTAATTGTTTGTATTTATTCCCATCTGTATGCAAAAATATTCAGTAATATGCTCTTAGCGTTGTTAATACTTTAATTGATCTCAAAGTCAGATTTTAATACAACAGCTTCTACTTGCTAATATTTCAGTGAGCTGCTTTTAAGGTGAATGAAATCTACCTTTCTGAGAGCAGTTTTCCTTTTTAGTGAATCGTCTTTGACTATATACCAGGAATTGTCTGAATGCTGCTTCTTGCACTATACATTTAGCTCATTTCCCTCCTTACTATAACACTGCTTTCTGTAACAGGATTGCCATTTATTTCAACAGTGCAAAAATATTCTGTATCATTATCAAAGTAACCACCTGGAGTGCTGTAAGTAATGCAGATACATGGAACAAAACTCTGCTCTTTATTACAGATTTTCAAATGCAAAGTAGCTGCATCTCAATTTAAAATAACTATTGACTTCAGTAGAGTTGCTCAAGATTTATAATTGTGCAATTGAAAGCAAAATGTAGCTTCATGTGTACATCTTCTAATAATGTAGCAGTATTGCATGAGAAGTAAATGTTAACTTTATTGCTGTCTAACAAATTATCTGGTACGCACTATAATTAAACTACAAACCCGTTCATTAGATGCAGGCAGTACCACTAGATTGGTTCTAATACAAGCTAGGTAGTTGCAAAATGTGAGTGTCTGATTGTGAATATTATTGCTGTGACAGCAACAGTTAATTCAAATAATGATGGAACTTTAATAGATGATGCTGTGTGACAGAATTAGCAAAAGCAGATTTGCTGAATAATTGGTTCTTTCTTGGTACAGTAAGTCATTGATTTCTATTCTCTTCCTTCTCCTCCTTCCTCTTACAGTTGTAATCATCAATTTAATCATATGTGCGTAAAGCCCTGAGACTGTAACTACAGCTGTAGCAAAAGTTCAGTGCCTATCGGAATAGAGCAGGCCTGGCAGAAGAAACGCCAAACCAAATCCCATCACCAAGCCAGCAGGCACGTGGTCCAGGAGGTGCAGGTTGTGAAACAAGGCGAGGGAAGGCACTCAGCTGGGAGTAACAGCGAAGCGCACTGTGCTGCAGCCGGAGCTGGGACAACAGCTTGTTCTGCCGCAAGCCTGCTGAGCTGTTCTACCTGCTCCTAATTTTTTTAAACAATGAAGTTGCAGCCTTATCATAGAATTGTAGACTACCGTGTTGGAAGGGACCTCAAGGACCATGTGGTTCAACCTTTCTTGGCAAAAGCACAGTCTAGATGAGATGGCCCAGCACCCCGTCCAGCTGAATCTTAAAACTGTCCAATGTTGGGGAATTCCCCCACTTCCCTGTGAAGATTATTCCAACGGCTCATTGTTCTCTCAGTTTTCCTCTTGTGTCTCATCGGAATCTCCCCAGGAGTAACTTGTACCCATTACCCCTCATCTTTGCCATGTGACTCCTTGTAAAAAGGGAGTCTCCATCTTCTTTGTAGCCACTCTAAGTACTGGAACATGGTAGTGAGGTCTACCCTACTGAACAAACCCAGTTCTCTCAGCCTTTCCTCACGTCGCAGGCTTCGCAGTCCTTTGATCATCTTTGTGGCCCGTCTCTGGACTCTCTCCAGCCTGTCCATGTCTTTTTTGTATAGTGGGGACCAAAACTGCACACAGTGTTCCAGGTGTGGCCTGACAAGCGCTGAGTAGAGTGGGATAATGACTTCTTTATCTCTGCTGGTTGATGCAACTCAGCATCTTGTTGGCTTGCTTTGCCGCCGCGGCACACTGTTTACTCGTCTTGAGCTTGCTGTCCACTGGGACCCTCTGGTCCCTTTCCACAGAGCTGCTCTCTAGCCAGGTAGATCCCAGCCTGTGCTGCACTCCTGGGTTGTGTTTTCCCATGTGCAAGACCTTGTTGAACTTGCCCTTGTTGAACTTCATAAGGTTCTTGTTAGCCCACTCTTCCAGCCTATGTAGGTCTTCCTGCAGGGTGGCTCTCCCTTCCAAAGTGTCCACGTCCCCACTCAGTTTGGTGTCATCAGCAAGCTTCGTCAGGGTACGCTTGATCCCATCATCCAGATCACTTATGAAGATATTAAACAGCGTTGAACCTAGTGCTTGCCAAGTGTAAGTTGCTGTGCCCGAACTGCCAGATTCAAATTGATAGTAGTTGTAATAGTCATTTTAAGGAGAAGTGAAAGACATGAACTAAAACACTGGAGGCAATTGGTTATAATGAAGCTTGATAGGCAGGTGTCCAAAGATCAGATGTAGCTCCAGTCTCCACGTTAGGATAAATCAATTTTCTTACAGAGTAACATTTCTCAGAAAGTTTAGAGTTGGAGCTATATTTAAGTACCTCAAGGGCCCTACTTTGATTTTGTTTTTGCATGCTGAAAGCCTTGATTGGACCAGTGTGTTACCTTGCCATCACTTCAAGGAAGTGTTACATAGATTCATCAATACTTATTTTCCTGTGCCTTGACTACCTGACGTGTTGTGCAGCAGACGAGGGGAATAACAGCTCCCTGCTGCTGCTGCCACTGCAGTCTCTACACTCCTCTCACACACAGATTTTGTTTTTTTAATGCCATGTAACTGCATTTAGTAGTTAAGTAATTTGGGACATGTACTTTGCAAACTCTGGCAGTGCTGAAACAAGGGTCTTGAATAATTCTTAAAAATAACATTTTCCATAGGTCTCCGTACGCTGGAGTGACAGGTACAGAATGTGTAGCTACAAAGAAAACTGTTCCCTTGCTACGTGCTCTGTGTCATATCCTTGCTGCAATTGTATCTTCTGGATTCAGGCATGATTCCACCTGGATTCTAGAATTCCTCTGAGTCTGGGTTAACATTTTGGGTTCTAATTTCATAGAATAATGAAGTATTGACCCAAACTATGGACTTAAATGTCCACACAGCTTAAGGAGAGATAGAAGTGATTTAGATAATATATACATTTTGGTTCCTCTTTTACTAGCGTGCAATTTTTTATTGGATTCTGGAGAGTTGAGAAAGTCAAGCTTTTTAATCTGCAGTCTGTAGGATTCTTGCAGATGCATTGCAAACAGTTTTATACTCCAAGAACACTGGACTGATCTTCTGCCAAAATCCAGGAGATATTCTCCTCCTTTTTATGATAAAGCAGGCAGTCTTTGTTTGGTATCCTGTCAACTAGGATCTAGCGTGCATCATGAAATATGTGCTGCTCTATTATAATCGTCAGTGATTGGATAACATTTAAAATAATGTCCAAATGGTATGCTCGGTTGCAGTTCATCGTTTATGGTCGTTGTCTTACAGAGACAAGGTACATACTTACAGAGATTAGGTACAACAGATTAATAGCTCAAAACCTTGTTTAAATATTATTAAATCTGAATACTTTCTAAATCTGTAACTTTATGTCTTGATTCTGTAAAAGAATTAGGCATATATTAGTTATATTGTATGCAGACTTCTGTCATTCTTCCTTTCCACTCTGAGGAAGTTTTTAAAATGAGAATGACTTTTGTTTCATAGTCATTTCTAGTATCCCTAAGACAATCTGATGTNAACCTAGTGCTTGCCAAGTGTAAGTTGCTGTGCCCGAACTGCCAGATTCAAATTGATAGTAGTTGTAATAGTCATTTTAAGGAGAAGTGAAAGACATGAACTAAAACACTGGAGGCAATTGGTTATAATGAAGCTTGATAGGCAGGTGTCCAAAGATCAGATGTAGCTCCAGTCTCCACGTTAGGATAAATCAATTTTCTTACAGAGTAACATTTCTCAGAAAGTTTAGAGTTGGAGCTATATTTAAGTACCTCAAGGGCCCTACTTTGATTTTGTTTTTGCATGCTGAAAGCCTTGATTGGACCAGTGTGTTACCTTGCCATCACTTCAAGGAAGTGTTACATAGATTCATCAATACTTATTTTCCTGTGCCTTGACTACCTGACGTGTTGTGCAGCAGACGAGGGGAATAACAGCTCCCTGCTGCTGCTGCCACTGCAGTCTCTACACTCCTCTCACACACAGATTTTGTTTTTTTAATGCCATGTAACTGCATTTAGTAGTTAAGTAATTTGGGACATGTACTTTGCAAACTCTGGCAGTGCTGAAACAAGGGTCTTGAATAATTCTTAAAAATAACATTTTCCATAGGTCTCCGTACGCTGGAGTGACAGGTACAGAATGTGTAGCTACAAAGAAAACTGTTCCCTTGCTACGTGCTCTGTGTCATATCCTTGCTGCAATTGTATCTTCTGGATTCAGGCATGATTCCACCTGGATTCTAGAATTCCTCTGAGTCTGGGTTAACATTTTGGGTTCTAATTTCATAGAATAATGAAGTATTGACCCAAACTATGGACTTAAATGTCCACACAGCTTAAGGAGAGATAGAAGTGATTTAGATAATATATACATTTTGGTTCCTCTTTTACTAGCGTGCAATTTTTTATTGGATTCTGGAGAGTTGAGAAAGTCAAGCTTTTTAATCTGCAGTCTGTAGGATTCTTGCAGATGCATTGCAAACAGTTTTATACTCCAAGAACACTGGACTGATCTTCTGCCAAAATCCAGGAGATATTCTCCTCCTTTTTATGATAAAGCAGGCAGTCTTTGTTTGGTATCCTGTCAACTAGGATCTAGCGTGCATCATGAAATATGTGCTGCTCTATTATAATCGTCAGTGATTGGATTACATTTAAAATAATGTCCAAATGGTATGCTCGGTTGCAGTTCATCATTTATGGTCGTTGTCTTACAGAGACAAGGTACATACTTACAGAGATTAGGTACAACAGATTAATAGCTCAAAACCTTGTTTAAATATTATTAAATCTGAATACTTTCTAAATCTGTAACTTTATGTCTTGATTCTGTAAAAGAATTAGGCATATATTAGTTATATTGTATGCAGACTTCTGTCATTCTTCCTTTCCACTCTGAGGAAGTTTTTAAAATGAGAATGACTTTTGTTTCATAGTCATTTCTAGTATCCCTAAGACAATCTGATGTACGCCCTTTGCAGCATTTGGATGCTAATAGATAAATTCAGCTTTGACTCTGGACATTTGTGTTGATAAAGCATCAATTGCTGTTTACACAGTGCTAAATAAATAACAAACATTCCATTTTTCAGTTTCTCCCTTATGGACCTTTTCTTACCAGTGCCGACTGCAGCATCCAGTTGAGAAGCGCTGCCAGCTACCACTGGCACGGTGTTTTGATAGTTTACATAGAGAGTTCTTGGTTCCAAATTCTCTTAATCTTTCCAGTTCGGCAGCTGATAAAAGCTGTTCTAGAAAAGAGCAGATGTTCACGTTTCTTGTGGAAGTCGTGGATTTGCCTGCACTTACTCTAGGTTTAGCCTTTTCCTTCTGGAATGATAACAAATGTAAATTTACAGACAAGTAGCTCTGGTACCAATCACTTTACTGTATCGTCAGTACTTGTGGAGCAGAAATCCACAGACTCTTGTAAAAATATGTAGCTTTCCTGGTTTATTTGCAGATTAACATTTTAAAAATTGTAGACTTGCTGCTTGTACTGTTGAAATTGTGGAACGGCATGTTATATACAAACCTTACAGCAAATCAGTAACAGGCAGTTCCTGAAGGAGATTTACATTTAATTCAACATTTCCTGGCTGGATTAGCTTTCATCTCCTATGTTAGTATAATGAAGGTACCCCTATAAAGTTGTATATAAAATAATATCATTTAAAGAATAACGTGGATAGTTGCTGTTTGACTCTGATAATTATTATGGTTGTTAATCCGTATAGAGCCGAGGAGATATGTGAAACTAATTGGGTATTTTAGAGCTCTGCTATGTTTATCTTAACAGCTTAAGTACTTCTAAATTTAGTTTGAAATTTACTTTTATTTAAGAATGGGTAAAAAGAAACGGATGTATTTAAATGGGTACATATTCTTCCGTGCATAACCGTGTATTGTTTTAAAACCAGCTACATCTATTTAATTTGTATTTGAATGTTTGCTTATGGAAATTAAACTTACCCAAGTCAGATTTATTTTTTTAAGGGCAACCACATGGGGTTCAATAATGCAGTTTGAAGTTACATTGTTTATGGAGTGGACACAACTGAGTATGGAATGACTCTAATTGGAAGGCAAAGCAAATTGATTTAAACCGCCTGTAGTGATGCTTAATGTAAGTACCCACACGGTACGGTTGGTAAGTGGTAACTTCTGAAGTGATTGCAACTCCATGATTCTCAGTGAAGTGCCAGTGTCTTCAGGAGAAACTTAGAGCCCAGACTTGTAATCAGTTTATTACAGCTTAATAAATTACCATGCATCATCTGAGGCACAGCAGTGAAAGCCCAGCAACATAATCTACCTTAAATCTCAGTGTAAGAGATTTGAGCTACATGGGATTACCTGGCTGTGGGCTAAGACTGTGCATAAGGATAACAGAGCTGTGGTAACATGAACTTGAGAGGATAATGAATAGTGCCTAGGGGGAAGTGTTTCTGTGTTTTTCCTAGTGCAGTAAGAAACCTCAGTGGATTACAGCCACCAGTCTGTACATGAAGAATCTGTTAGTAGCATTCTTCCTGTGTGTCATGGTTTAACCCCTGCCAGCAACTCAGCCCCACACAGCTGATGGGATGGGGAAGAGAATCGGAAGGGTGAAAGTGAGAAAACTCGTGGGTTGAGATAAAGACCGTGTAATAGGTAAAGCAAAAGCTGTGTGTGCAAGCAAAGCCAAACAAGGAATTCATTCACCGCTTCCCATCGGCAGGCAGGTGTTCAGCCATCGCCAGGAAAGCAGGGCTCCATCACACGTACGGTGACTTGGGAAGACAAGCGCCATCACTCCAAATGTCCTCCCCTTCCGCTTCCCCCAGCTGTATATGCTGAGCATGACGCCACATGGTGTGGGATATCCCTTGGGTCAGTTGGGGTCAGCTGTCCCAGCTGCGTCCCCTCCCAACTCCTTGTGCACCCCCAGCCTCCTCGCTGGTGGGGTGGGGTGAGGAGCAGAAAACGCCTTGGCTCTGTGTAAGCACTGCTCAGCGGTAACTAAAACATCCCTGTGATATCAACACTGTTCTCAGCACAAATCCAGAACTGCCCCATACCAGCTACTATGAAGAAAATTAACTCCATCCCGGCCAAAACCAGCACACTGTGGTACTTTCCAAATCCCATCAATTAATTACATAGGTATTTATTTGAATTTTCTTTGCAAATTCCGTTAAGCCTGTGTTTAGAAATATAAATTATATACCTTCATGTTTTTCAAAATTGTTGAACTTTCTAGGGCTCCATTCATTATAATCAAATCATTGGTAGTTGCTACAGGTTGAGCACTTTTTAAAAACAAGCCATGCATTTAGGCTCTTAATAAAATGTGTGAGCCTAGTTTTAGCACCCTCAGGATATGGTGCAAAGTCTAGTACATTAATAAGATACTTTACATTTATCTTAAATATATTAACTCAATCTGTAATCAATTCTGAGCTGTTACTGCGTATTTAAAAATAACTTTTTTTGGGAATACCTCATACTGCAATGGAAGGGCTTCTGGAGAGGTACTCACGTACGACGATGACCTCTGTATAGCTGTACAAAACAAACTAGTGACTCAGATTAGAAAGAATTGTTCAGGGACTGAAGTCTGTACAATACAGGTCAGCAGGTGGAAATGCAGACTGCGTAATTGGTAGCGTTTCTTTTATTTGTAGATGTAACGTCTCCTCTGAATTCTTTTACAAGATAAAAGATGTGAAAAACCAATATTTTGACTTGGGCTCCTCTCTGCGAGGTGAAACAGTGCTCCCAGCGTACCTTCTCCTTCCCAGCAGTGTCAAAAAGTAGTCTAAAGTACGTTTGTTCGCATAGTGCTCGATTTGAAAGAGAAAAAGAAATGGGGATGTCAGGACTGTAGGCAGCCTCCCATTGACTTGAATCCAGTCATTTTAGTTACATATAGCCCAAGCTGATGCAGAGTATTGTTATTTTCCCAGTTGGCTGGGTGGTATGAAGTAGTCATTAAGACCTTAGTGTAATTCTTCCTGCACACGCATTTATCTTGCCTTACAAGCAGCGGCAATCTGACGGTGCTGCACCAGCTGCAGGAGCCAAACCAAGCTCTCTTCTGTTGAAGACCCTTCAGCTGAGCCTGGAGGCTTGCGGCTGGGCACTCTGGACCCGCTCTGCTGATAGCCTGAGGATGACAAGCTTCGTGCTGTCACTCTGTTGTCTGTCCGTCTGGGTTTCTGGTGTCCTGTCCACCAGAGTGTATGGGGAAGCACGTAAGTAGAAATCTAGAGCGCTCTTTCAAGACTTCAGCGATTTAGGGCAATGCTCAGGTTTTCTGTTTCTTTGATCAAACTTATTTCCAAATTCAAGTACTACTTGGTTAAAATTAAGATATACTAAATCAAGATGAAGTAGTAAGCTGGAATGATATTTTTTAGGAAATTAACCAAGATAGGATCTTTAATGATGTCTAATGGAATATTTTTTATTAATGCATTTAAATAGTTAAACTCAGATATGATCAGACAATTAATGAGATTACATTTGATGTAAATTTCAATTCATTATTACTGTCATCGTGTTTGTAGTCTCTGTAACAATGTCTGTTTACTGCGCTGGTTCAAAAGGACAGCTCTGCCATGGAACACGCTGACTGAGCACACACAGTCGGGAGGTGACCTGGAATGTGTCAGAATTGTGCATTTAACACTGATATTTCTATGAAACTGTAGTGATCTGTAAATATTAAGACTGAAACAGTAGCTAATTAAGGCAAGCCTCTCTGCCTTATGAACAGCAGTTTAGGTAACAACCCCAGCCTGGGTAAAGGAGAGGTTTGGGGCTTTTTTTTTTCCTTTCCAGATTTCACTTCCTTCCATTAATTACTAAGCAGAAATACCAGACTCACCAAGCTTCTTTGCAACTTTTCCAGAGGCAGATATCATCTCAGGAAAAAAAAAAAAAAAAAAAACCCCCCACTTTAAAAAATATAACACATTTCTTTTTCTGAGGTTAACAAATAAGGAAGAGATGAGAGAAGATTAAAGAACTAATCTAATCAACCCTTTAATCATGTTTTTCCTCCTTTGACTTATAAAAGTAATTTTGACTTGACGAGCCTCCATATGTATCCCCCTTCCAGCTCAGCTCTTCTCTGCCCTTATTTTAGAAGACAGAAACGTGCTTGCATTTTCTTTTTGATGTCATGTCTTTTCTTCCTCTTCCAAGAGATACTTTCGATATTAGCATTATAAGCTACAGGAGAAAAGGTCCAAGACATGACCTGAAAGCACAGGCTTAAGAGTGTGTGCTGCACACCATTATGTGATTCTGTTTGTTGGTAGACAGTCTTTTTTTTTTTTTTTTCAAAAGGCTGATGGACTTATCTTGATATTATTTGAAATTAAATGAAGGTAGGAGAATGGTTATAAAAAACTATGTGAGTGTTGGAGTTGGAAGTGTAGGCGAGTCCTTTTAGGCCAGCACCTGTGAATAACGGTGTCAGCAAANCAAAAGGCTGATGGGCTTATCTTGATATTATTTGAAATTAAATGAAGGTAGGAGAATGGTTATAAAAAACTATGTGAGTGTTGGAGTTGGAAGTGTAGGCGAGTCCTTTTAGGCCAGCACCTGTGAATAACGGTGTCAGCAAAGAGAAATGGGACTTGTTTCCTTTCACCAGTTTTTCAGCAGCAAACCAGAGGCTGAAAGCTGCTCGGTGGCACTGTATGGTGCTGTTGCTCTCCTGACAAGCCTGTTCCAATGTTGTCCAGGTATGAAAAAGCCTTTGAAACCTTTTATAGATGCGGTTGAGTGTGACTTTTTCTGGTAATTCTTTTCCATGTTTTCTTATTCAGAAAGGGTGACAACTGCCTCTTTCCTAGAAGCTGAGACCTGAAATTGAGTAGCTTTAATAGCTGTATTTCGTCATTCTGCTAGGAGGAGGAGGTCAGGCCACTTAAACATGATGAAGACTGATGTATCACAGACAGGGTCAGAAGCAGAATTTGCTTCATTCTCATAGAATTACATTAACTCTTGAAAAGCTGGATTTTGCTCCAGCTTCTACTTTGTAGGCAGTATCTTCAGCTGACTTTTGTGGCACAGATCACAGAATGTGTCTACTGTCAAGCCAAATACATCACCTTAATCACTGATTATATAAATCAGTTTTTTCCCACCTATCATCACTTTGTGAACAACTATCTTACATTTCCCTTCTTCAGAGTTTTAATTTACTTTTTGGCTTAGTTATTTAGTTGCATAAGAAGTCTTTCTTCTAGCCAAAGTAGGATTATCATAAAATTCTAGTGCATAAATTTCCTGCGGTGCGTCACGTGTCCATTGATTTTAGCAAATTCAGTTCTGTGAAGTATATGGCATGGAGTCTGTTCTAAAACCTTTGCTGATGGGAGTTTGTCAACAGGACCTTCTCCTGCAAATCCCTAGTAGAGAGAGCAGTTGTCAAGGTGAGGGTCAGGTAGTGACTGTGGATGCAATGCTTGGCCACTTTGCTGAGAATCATCACGATTGCTGCCATATGCTAACTGAGCAGTGACTTATATTATTGCTTAGTCCTTGCATGCCAAGTGTTTTGAAGGCAGTGACTTGAAAAGGTGTGTCCTATAATGTCCATATGTAAGATCTAATGATTTTTATGCAAGACCAGGTTGAGACATACTGCTACTCTCGTACAGAAAGGCTGACGTTGCTACAGTTTTCTCTACCAGTTCCATGGCTGTTGAGGCATTGTTGGTCTTTTAATGTCATTAATGTGCCATGTTTAATAAAAGAAACTACTTCTGTTCCAGCTTAATACCCTGATCTGACAATCTCAGAATCATCTATCACACAGGAGTTTCCCATCTCGTCCTGTTGGCTGGTTCTGTGCTTTTGTTCCAGACAGTTGCTCTCTCCTCTGATACAAATGAAACTGCCGCTTCCTTGGTAGTATCTCTAGCCCATAAAAAAGATTCATTAATTCCGGAAGTCCCTTTCCAGACGTAATTAGTGAATCTCTTAACCAGTTTGTACTGGCACCATCTTTCTTATCCATTTCCTTCTAAAAAGATTCATAAACTTACACTGTAGTTGACGATGAATTGCCAGAAAATGCATAGAAGGATGAGTCGATGCAGGTCCAGAAGGTCCTAATAGCGGCACAGTATTCTTGTTACGAAGGTTTAGTTGTTGTTGAAATCCAGTAAATGAAACTGGAGCTTTCAGACTGAATATGGCTGCTACCTAGAACAGTTAAATCCTTTGCTTCCTCTAATACAGTAGTGAAAGAGCATAGAAAGCTCGTTTGTCATGTTCATGTGCAGTGGTTCATAATGAACCATAGGGCAATGAATTTTGAGATTCCATCTGAGGTGGTAATTTTCATGACTTCTGGTCATGTTTGTGTCAGAGATTCTGTCTCAGGGATATGGAAATGGTTTTTTTGTTAATCCCTATATATGTACGATGGAGTTTCCAAAACTTTCTAGTATAGTCTGCTCCCATTGGGACATCAAAAGTAGTTTTACTTCTGACTTCAATGAGAATAGATTTATGTGCCAACTCTACATGCTTTTAACAATGCAGTTCCCTAATTGTTTTAAGTTTGGATACATTTATCCCTGGCAAAGGTACTTTGCTGAATAAAATTCCTTCTGGACTTGGTTCTTGACCTTATCCCATGACCAGTATACCCTTGCTAATAAGGAATTATAAACTCGTAAGTGATTTCATCTGACGTAACTTTCCACTCTCTTTATACTCTCGCTTTTACTATTTAGTAACATTTTTCCCTTACTTGAGCAAAGACCTTTTTAAAACATTTCAAGTCTTAAAGGAAATTCAGTGTAAAGAGATTTGAAAAAGGCTTCTTCTTGAACATCCCATTATCCAAAGAATATCTAGAGGGAATAGTTATGGTACCGTGAGGTTTAGTATAAGAGTAATTGAATGGAAGGTAGTATTTTAATGGCAAGAGTTATGCTGTGTGAAAGGCTTGACTGAGTATTGCCTCACATTGAATAAACTAATAGGTGAGATCATAATTTAGGTAGTCACAGAAATGACTGGACATATCTGTCTCTCTGCTTGTTACTGTTTCCTCGATTCTCTGCCATTCGTTTCCTCTAGGTCTTCCTATTCAAATTCACCATGCAGAACAGCTGCCCTGGGCCAGCTCCTGCTGAGCCAGGCTGATGGGAGAACGTGGATTTTTGTTGCTTTTCTGTGATAGGTTGTGGGTGGATGGTGAACATAACGAACCCAGACAATTAAAAAAATATATATATAACGTACTTGAACCAAAACAGAGCCTGAGCACTTTTGGGGAGGGTGGGACGGTGTTCTGGGAAAATGCATTTGCTGTATATTCCATCTGTGCCGGCATCCGAGAGGAACGGTTATTAGAGCAGGACCCAGAGCATCACACCTGCAGTCCGGTCTCTGTGGGATCAGTAATTACGTGTTAATTAACAAGTCTGCAATGAGTGAGAGTTTGCATGTCAGCAGATAATCTGTATAGTGACTAATAAGCTGCAGAATGTTTTCAATTAGCAGGCTTGAAAAGGAAGTCCCAGTGAGTGTTTTGCTTGGTTGGGAAAGGACCGAATGAATGTGCTCTGTTGTTAGGACCCTCAAAATAGGAAAGTGGCAGGTTTAAAAACTACATTGTAAAGATTTAGATCTGTGAAACGCACGCGCTTAAGTTACTTGCTACTGCTGTGCGCTGATGAAATCATACACAGTAAACTTCAGTGAAATGAAATTTTTCACTTGATTAAATAAGAGCAAACATGGAAAAATTCCGCTCTTGCATGGATTCGTTAAGATGTTTTAGTAGTCTAAAATGTATTTTTAGTACAAGTCTTTTAATGGACTGAAGCAGGGACAACTCAAGAATCTGTTCACTTGGGAGGGAAACAAATGTTGCATTTTCTTTGACACAGATTCTGGGAATCACTGACTGTACTCCACCTCTGTTAGGCTTTTCGCTGGCATCTCCAGGTGTTAGATTCCCTCTGTTACATGTTTCCATAGTAATGTAAGGAGAAAAGTTCTTTCTCAGTGACCTAGCTTGTCTGTTTTGACTTGACTTTATTTCTGGTCTGTCCATATTTGCACTCAGGGGCAACATTTGGAGACACAATTTCCAGAAGTGTTTGAGCAATTTTTTATTTTTTATTTTTGTTTTTTTTTTTTTTACGTGGGATGGTATTACAAGGGCAGGCAATCTGGGACCCTATTTTTAAATTAGCTACAAGTAAGGAGAGCTCATACAAGGGAAGAATGATTAAAATTTGTTTGGGATATTACAACTTATAAGAGTAGACTATAAAACTTTTCAATTAGATTGGACAAATTAAGAGATTTAAGGTACATTGTGTATAACTTTAAACAACTTTCAGGCACTGCAGATAGATCAGAACAAGTCGAGTTAACCTAAAGGCATGGTTTTCAAGATAATTCTTGGTAAGTGAGCTGTATTCAAACTTGGAGTCAGACAGAAGGCATACACTGTGATGGCCTTGGTGTATTGAGAATTACCGCTACGGAGGTATGCTCAAAATATGAGTGGTCTTCAGGCTTGTGAATATCCAGAACTACTTGGCTCTCACTCCATGTTACATGTCTGCTTTTAATGTTTTCTCCTAGTAAGGATGCTTTTTGGGAAAGAAAGGCTGATAGAGAGACCTGCTTTGCCCATTCCTCACCTGCTGTGGCTCACCTTCAGCTCCTCCCAAGCAGGACTGGAGCCATTTGGAGCCCACCCTGCCTGGGCTGAGCCACAGGAGCAGGAGTCCAAACTCCACTCCTGTGCTATTGCCACATCATATATCTCCGGTAACGAACATTTTGCAGCAAGTGAGAGTTTTTTATGATCTTGGAACAAGTGCAGCTTGTATATGAATAATGTCAACAGTTGTAGCTTTTCTGCTTAATAATCGTTGGTCTTCAGGTTGGCAGTGAGCTGTTGGCATGTCTGAAGTGCACAACACAGAATCCCTCCTTTTCTTCCTGGGTGGTACCTCTTACCCCACGGAAACCAGTGAACTTCTACTTGTCGTGTTCAAGGCTTGAGTTGCCCTTTGTGGACCTTCTGTCAACTTGAGAGGCTCTCCTGTTCCACCCCTCCTCCCCATCCCCCACATTACTGCTGCTGCCACGTTTAGGGAAGCAAAGCAAAGGCATGTGGAAAGGTGCTAGGTCATTTCCAGGAACACATGCTGAGATGTAGCAGAGTTGGGCTGGTCACTTTAAAACTCCAGATGCTGCAAGAAGTTTTTCCCAATTTCTCTTCTGTGTTTTCCTGCAGATCTGTTCCTGGCTGCTACGCTGAACTGATGTTGGATGTAAAAGATCTTGGTACCATCTACGGCATCATCTCCTTCATGGAGCTAAAATTTTTGTTATCTTGTAATTAACTTGCAAGGTTCTCTGTAGTACCTGTTAGGAAATTGAATTGGATATAGAGATTTAACCGAGCTCCTTCTAGAGCAGGCAGGCAGGCATTTTGCCGTGTCAGATAAACTATGATCCTTGACTTCAAGCCTTTTTAATTCTCGTGGAGCTTATTAGTGCTTACCTTCACCAACTGCATACTAGCAGGTTATTTTTAATTAAATTAACCTAGTTCAATATGTTCCCCTCCTCCCACCAATTTCTGAGGATACCTGAGCTTGCATCTCACTCAGATCAGCTTGCAGATATTTTTAGCCTTCTCACGTCATGTTAAAACTAAGATTGGCTGGAGCCTAAGAAATGGCATACGTTTTTCACTCTGAAGACAACGTGCATGTAGAATTATGTCCTCACAGGTAATTGAAGTTGCGGCTGTTGTACCAGCGATATCTTTTCACACTGTCAGGGAGAAGAGGCACCGTGAAACACTGCTAGCGTCTCAAACCAACGCTTGGTGTTCCTTACATATGTGGACCATTATGTGTATAAATGTGAACAGTTTAAAATACAGTTAAAAAAGTGCCTGTGAACTGGTTGACATCAGAGGTTTCTTTGGACAGAAAATGTCGTTGCGGTCATCTCATGTTAATCCTTCTGGTTTTTCATCAGTATCACGGCCGTCCTTAGCTTATTGTTGAGAATGTTTGTAAAGTGATGACAAGTCATAGTATTCCTCCCTTACATGGCTTGTTCCAGATTGAATTAATCCAATATAATTATTTTAAAAGTAATTTTCCCTCCTACTTTTGGGTACATGTAGAAATAATCTAATTACTTGTGATTCCTCTTACAAAGTACTGGGTACATTCTTGCTTCCCATGCAATTTGACAGGTTATGCTATACAAAACGCTAAAATAAAAATGCCAGTGACACAATAGCAGCGCTTGCCAGCACATTGTGTTTGATACTGCTGTACCACCGAATGAACGGACACGACTTTTACATCACTATGAAATAAAAACACATTGAAGTGTAGTGTAAAGGACTCGACTTAGACTTTCAGATGTTCAACCAATCTCATGGAAGTCGTTTAACATCTCTGTACCTGTTCGTCTCTGTTTGCCATCACCTGTATGATTTACAGTTTCTAGAAATTCCTCTCACAAATGTCTTTTAAGTGCTGTGAGACACCTGGATGCCAAAGAATTATAAATATTAATGAATACTCCTCTAATTCTTAGAGGATTCATACCACTGTCTTAACTGGGGTCACCACCGTAGCTTTAAAAACAGGCTCTCAAACCGTGCAATCTCAAATCAGAAGTAGTTTTAAAAAGCTGATGCTTTTCCCAAGGTCTATAAAACCAGGTCATCCCAAACAAAAGCGAATGCTCTTGATTCATCTTGCTGTAATTTTTGCAATGTTAATGCCTCCTGTCCTGGCTGTCGGCATGGCTCCATGATGAAGTCACCTGTGTGCTGTTTGCAGGGGCTGGCTGAAATGGCGTGGGATTCCTGAGCGGAGGTGGTTGGCCTAAACCCCATCGGGCTGTCTGCTGCACGAGAGTGCGTTACTCCAGCCAGGCTGGGGTGGCATGCTGAACCTGCTGGGTTTTTAGCTAGGCACCGTGAGTCAGACACTGTTAGAAATGCAGAGTTTGGGCTGTTTAATTATTTGTTAGCCATAAGAATCTGAGGATTCATGAACCGTCTCTTTTGAGGAATGCAATGATTTCATCAGATAAATGTTTTAAGTGGGGCGAAGATAGTAGCCAACCACAGCAGAAAAATATTTTTTCCGTTGAGATAACCTCTTAAATATATACATATTTAAAACCATTTTATCTTCTCTAATTCTAAGCACCCCTTCTGTCAGCAGCAGACAGAAATAAAAAGAAAAAACCCTCAGTGGATGCCTTTATTTTTTTGTGAAAAGTGTCAGATGATAAGCAAAATGTAACTGGGTATTTTAGTTTTCATATGCCCTACAAACTGTGGAAGGCAGCAAGAGATAGATAGAACAGCAACAGCTTGATAAGCATGGTTTTTCTCTTTTTGCCAGCTTTCTGTTTATACTGCCTTTAAGTGAACACTGGGCTGGAGACCAAATGTCTTTACTCATCTAGGAGATTTCAGAGGTGCTGGGAATATACTGGTGCAAAAAGCAACTCCTTCATTGCAAGATCTGTAGGTAAATGTTACTCCTACAATAATCACCATTTCCCCTCCATCTCCTCCACGGCACATTCTGTTCTAGCAGTGCCTGGCAAACAATAATAGCAAAAATAAGGCGTATTTTTTACACTGGTTATTTTCTGTCTCCTTTCTGAAAAGGACACATAATGGAATGAATATGGCTTCCCATCTGTTGCTAGGTGCAATTCAAAGTGGCAGTTTTGACCTATAAAGATTTGGCTGGTTTGCGTCATACTTACCCTAGAGACAGCCTCTCCCCTTTAATTTCTCTGTGTCTCCATTTTCCATCTGTGAAAAATCAGGATAACACTACTTTTCTGCTTCACAGGGATTTTACAAGGACACATTTATTAACAGGCACAAAGCATAGGCTCTGTATTGGACATCACACAAATACGTATGTCTAAAAACTTGCTGCCACCCTCAGTCCAACAGAACCCAAGTTGGTTGACCTTCATTATGTGATAGAAGGTGGTTCATTGTTCCAGGCTGCATTGTGGATTGTCAGATTCTAATCTTGCCATTTTTAAACACATGCATAATGTGATACTTGCAAGTCAGCCAACTGAATTTGGTGTTTCCCATTAAATGGATTGGGACATCTAGGAGTTTAAAGTTAGAAGTGTGTTTACACGTTGCAGTTTTTTTGTCCCAAATAAAATAAGGGACAGTGAGGACCACAAACTGCTGGGCTGGAGGGGTTGTATGCGAGATACTTATTTACTTGAGAATGGTTTCCTCAGAGCACATACATCTAGAGTTGTGGTTGCCAGTTTTATTAGAAGTGAAGTGGTTCTTCAGTTAGCTTCATAAATCAGTAGTTCTCAGGTGCATTTTTGCAGTCACATGCGGGTCAGGTTTAAGCAGTTCAACACGCCTGTTTGAGAGAAGATGTCTCCAGGGCATGTTGGCTGATCAAAGCAATATTTTAGACCAGTACTAAATTATGGACCGAGTCCTCCAAGAGTTCAGGGGATGGCCAGGGGCATTTTAAGGAGCCTTGGCTTCACAGCACCAACCCTTCAGTCCAGACCTACGGCATTTCACACCTGTCCTGTTTCTGATGTGATCGTTGGAATGACAAACTTCTAGCTCAGCAGTGGTAGTAGTTCTGCAATTGAACAATGGACAGGGTAGCAATGTTTCTTGTGGGTGATTACAAGACATGGTGCATCAAGCTAGATGGATTAACTTCCTCATCAGTGTGGCTCTTACCTTGGAAAAAGTGGGGTCTGTCCCTACCAGATCTTTATAATCTATGAGTCTTATTTCTCTGCTGTGCTAAGCATGGCTGGCACATATACTACCATGATGCTTGCTCTTGGTGGGGATTTTGGTGGCTGTTCCCAAGCTCACAGAGACAGATGCAGACCGTGCTGACGTAGCACGTGGGAAACTGTTGTATGGTCTATTAAAGATCTTTGCCATATTTTATGTTTTCCAGCATATTACATCCATATACTCTATTTTTGTTCAAAGTAGTATCTTTATAACAGTAATGAAAATTGACCTTGTTTGGTATGATACTGTTCTCTTCAAACTCCATTGCGTTCTGTATGTATGCGTACACACGGTTTGCAGAAGACGCGAAGTCTTCTGCAGAGAGCTCCACCAGCTAAAAAAAGATCAGAGCTGCCACTCTACCTAACTGAGTAACTCCCCTTAATTCTATTCTTTGTGTTTTGGATAAATGTAGGATTTTTTCCTTTCAGGACTAGCTACCCTTTAGGAATCTTGTTCAGAGAATTTTTACAAAATTAAATAAAAATTAAACTGCAGCAGAGTTTTTTAACCTATATTTAGGAACATGTTAACAAATGCAAATAAGAGGCAAATTAAAATTTAGCTTAAAGTGTGTTCATGTGTATTTAGTGTTAACTAAACAAAACCCACGAGGCTTTTCATTTGAACATCAGTGATGTGGAAGCTGCAGTTTTGAGGTTTGGCAGTGACACAGCTCTTGAGAACTGGAAATAAGAATATCAGGGAAAGACAGAGACAGGGCCTCATCCTGCACGGCTTTACTCCTTTGAGTAGCTTCTCTTATTTCCTTAGGGCATGTTTGCCTGTAGCACTGTGTTCCAGTGGAAAGGCTCTTAATTTTGCTCAAAGAACGGGGTCAGGAGGAGGTGACTTCTGCCGTGTAGGAGGGAGCAGGCAGGCTGAGCTGCACGGAGGCTCCTCGGGCTCCTCCTGCTCAGCCCGAGAAGCAGCGCTTCGGCTTGACCATGTGAGCTATCTCACAGCACCTCGTTAGCACGGGATGATGGCTTTATTGGGGGAAAGAGTCATAAAAAAGCTTCCTTTGGTTAAAAATGAGCAGTTTCATTTTAGTGTGATGACAGCCTGATACTGAGGATTGAATTTCTGCGTTAACGCTTGGTTTGTGTGTGTGCAGGCAAGAGAAGGGAATGGTGGACGCACACGCCTAGAAAGCAGCCGCTGCAGGGTGTGAAATCAAGAGAAAGAAAACCTGCTGTGATTTTTTTAATTTTTATTTTTTACACTTCTAATGTTTTTATTCTCCTGTCAGCTCAGTGGGCATCTCTTTAAGTAGCAAAAACCCTTGTGTGGAAGTCCTGTCCCTGAATCTCATAAGAGTGGTCTTTTGCAACTACGGATGAGCAGAGTATCCAGAATGAAGGTATCATCAGATGTGTTTTTTACTGCTAGTCGTAAAGCAAAAGTTTAATTAATGTATTGCACAGTCCTGTATCTTGTACTCATGGAAACACAGTCAACAAAAAGTTCCTGTCTTACCTGTTCCAGTGGAAAAAACCTGATGTGGGAAAATGTTTAAAAATCCCAACCTCACGTAATGTAATACCAGTGTTTAAAAATCCGTGTTCGCCTTTCATGTGAGCATCCCAAAGTGCTTTTCAGATAGGGAGACTGGAACACAGATTAATGATGTGGTATTTCTGGCTACGTGTTGGAATATATTTATTCCATCTTTCTTTTGTATCTTTTCACCTAGAAAGGCCGAGCTTGTTTTTTGCCACGGTTCATACCACAGTAGTTCCCCCACGCTGCCCCGGTCCTGAGGTCTCCAGATGTAACTAACGCATATCAGCAGCCCACCTGATGAGGCGGGGGCAGAGGGAACAGAGCGCAGGCCCCAGGGCATGTTTTGCTGGCCACCAGACCGTACTGCCTCCCCAGTGTTGGTTTTCATCATTGACATTATATTGATTTCCAAGGAAAATGCCACAAAGAAGCAGCCATGCATTTGCTGAAAACGGGGCCAGCATCATAGATACTAGATCTGGAAGCATAGTGCACGCATAGGTCACCCAGAAAAGTGCAGCATTCTCTACGGTCAATCACAGGCTAATACATCTGTCACTGGATAACCACACACATGCACCATGAAGAACAACATCTAAGTTCTTCAACACTAAAATGACAGACTTCTACGTAACAAGTCAGCATAAACTAATATACATAAGCAGTCTGGCTCAACCCCTTATTAATTGCTGTGTATTTTTTGTGATGACAGCCAGTAGAGGGCACTGGTAGATGTCTGTATATTGGAGCGCTGTGCCTTCCCATTCCATAAAAGCCCAAATAAAGCCACACAACTTGGTGTGACTTGCTGCCAAGAATATGTTTCTCGCCACAGTGCTTTATCCACCAATAGTGTAAGTCTATGTAGGCTATCAGCAAGTGGATTTAGTTCTTCAGCACATATTCTAGACCTCATGCTGTGGGTCAGGAGGTCTTTATCTAATTCCATTGATGACCAGAATGATAGTTCTTGTGATAGACTCTTTTCTACTGAAATATTAAATAATATTTGCAGATAATGCATTGGAATATCCATGTATCCACAACTGAGATATCTATATGGGATACCCATATTGAGAGAAGGAGAAGAGTCTGACATACTTTATATAGCTTAGCCACCTTGGCTGGAGATGGACCTAGATTGAGATACTATACTTCTGTCCTTACTTATTAAGTTTTTTAGGTGCAGCTATTCTCTGTGATGTCCCTACTTGCCAAGATGGTGTGATGTACATCTAGCACACAGACACCCTACGTGCAAGGGAGGAACTAATTTAAAAGGGGTGTTTGGTGTTGTGGGCAGGTCAGTAAATGGATTGATTGACTATATGGTCTCAAATTTTCGTATGAGACACTTTGTTCCTGAGGCCCTGGCCCATTCTCTGCTATCTGTATATTTAATATATTTTTGTGTGATGGCTCCAATTATGTCTCGTTCCTTTTAAAATAACTCACATAGTGGTGGCCAGGTTGTGAACGGAGCCCCTGGCTGTTATCATGTAATGAATAGCAGTAATGTAATTTCCACCTTTAAAGCATGTGATGACCTCATCATGTTCTTCTATGAAATATCTGCCTTTTAAATGGTGTTCATTGTTACCCCTCATAAAGACCCCAGGAGGAACATTGACTTGCCACTGAGAATATTGAATCTTAGACCAAACAGATTGGTTATGGCCATTTTGGGGTGGTTTTATGCCTTTGTATTCTTCAGGTTAAAGTGCTATTTATTCTTAGTGCTGTTGACCTGATTTTAATCCTAGCTAATGCCTTGCAGCCATTGAATGAAATATATTGAGTAGAAAAATAAATTCAGTCTTACAGAATGATGCTATAAGAACAGTTTAAAAAGGTCAAAGATGGAATTTATTTTCTCTGTGTTGCTGGAACTCCTGTGTTTGAGTGTTTAGAAACTTGATATGCCTTTATAGCAAGTGAATAAATCAGAGAAAATCTAGAGCCTTATATTGGCAGTTCCTGAATACCTCGCTGAGTAGCTTCTCCTTGGAGGTAAATCAGGGAGAGGTAAAAGGTGTTGAATATCTTTGGCTATTTGTGGACGTTGAACAGATGAGAGCAGGATGGAATAAAATCCATCCATGAAATAAGTCACCACAAATGGTTTTCAGTCAACGTACAGTTTCTGCACGTACTAGAATAATAAAGAATGGGGGTGGCCGTATCAAAGGTCGTAAGAAAAAACTGAAGTGTGTTAAATGTTCACATCTGTCAATCCTGCTCTTTTTTTGGAGTGGATGGAAAATAGCTGAAGAAACCATGATGCGTGTCCCAAATGACTCTATGCACAATCTGGGAAGTCTCCAGGGATGGTATTTGATGCTAAACACACACTATTTTTTCTTGTCAGTCATCAAATTGGCATTGCATGCTGTTATTAAGCTATTACCCAGCTTTTGTGAAATGCACAGAATCATTGCAACAAGATAAAGCCCTAAGTGAAAATCTCAGTGGCTCGCAACAAACACTTGTTGAACAAAGCAAAGTTCATACTGCTGTCGTCTTCTGATGATGTTCAGGGGCACGTACATTTAATGCACTAACGTATCAGCAACTGTAATCAAAATGGGAGTAATAGAGAGTATAAAGACATGAAAGTATTTCCTGAAACCTACTAATGAAAGTTAGGGTTCTGTAGATTGCTCTCTGGAACAGTAAGATCTGTTGAGCCCTGAGATGCGATTCCTGTAACTTAGTCAAGGCATGTGGAGCCACTCTTACAGGAGAGGCAGAAAGGCTTCCTAGTTGATACAGTATAATTTGTTAAAAGGATAATTAGTGATTATATTAATTTCTTGACAAATGCTTTCAACTGTACCAATTCTCTTGTGGATTTAAACAAAACATTGATGATGGATGATAAGTATTTTTATTGTTTTGGAAACTTTAGAGACTGTAGGTTTAGTATAATCTGACTGTGACTTCCATTGACTTTGCTGGAATAGGCCCAGAAAATGTTTCCCTGTTTTAGGGGGAAAATACTTCGGCTTTTTCTCTGGTGCTTATAATGTTTAAGTTACTAGAAATACTTTTGCTATCCACTTTTTAAACGTATATTGTTTATCTTGTGCTGTTTTGTGCTCAAACTGAATGGAGTTTTAGATTTATCCACTCTTCTCTTGAAGAGAAAGAGGAAGCTTATTTTAAATACAGTATTTTTCGTGGAATCTGAAAAAAATGGATTAGAAATATTTAATTTACACAATTTTTTAGAAAACATTCGTTTGTATTTCTTAAATGCTAAGACTGCACTTCAGATTTATGATACCCATCCCTTTTGAAAATGGGAAATGTACACAAGGAATACAGGAAAATTATTTTAAGTATTCATTTAGTTTTTACACTGAAAGACATGGAAGATTGTTTTGGTGTTCAATTTTCTACAGATCGTTTAGAGCATATATTAATGTGTGGTGGGGCTGTGTGTATGTAGACCCTCAACGTTTGGAAACAAAATCAACCTTCTTATAATCTGTACCGAGTTTTTGAAAAAGGACCGAATTCTCTTCTGTGTTATTCAGCAAAAAGGGCTGTGTTTGCAACAGGACAACATCAATTCAAGAAGAATTTTGCCAGATGCATCGTAATGCCTTTGTTTCACTTTGGGAAGGTGACTGTTTTAAAATGGTTTTTCTAATTCAGGATATTTTGATATTCAATAAATAATCTGAAAGAGTCTGGATTACAAAGAATGCCTTTAGTAAATGTATTTTAAATTAAATAGGATTGACATTTTAATTTGGTTTTTTTGCCTAGCTCCAAGTTGCCCATCAAGTCATATTTTCTGTTAGCTCCAAATTCTTCCCTGTGTAAAGTCACGGGGATTCGCAGAGTTCATCCATGCAAATGTTTTTGCCCAGTGTAATTTTTGGTAACTTAATTTATGCTTAATTGTTCAACATAATTACAAAGAATATTTTAGTGATAGTTTCTGAGAATAGTCTCAATGAACCGTTGCTGACACCATGGCTCCACAAACGAAACGTTGCATCACAGTGTGCTAGTTCTGGTATCAGGTTTTTGTTAAGTAAATAAAAGGTGACATGAGTAGATTTGGTGCTGAGCTCAGCCTGCAAAAAAGAATAATTTCCCCCATACCACATCAAGATTTCCTGCTCGTTATGCCATTTCCCTGCACCAGGTGTAATGGGATTCTGTATAAGCCATCTCCAAAACAGAAAGAGTAGCTGGTCAAATAGACTGGTGTATTCCTGCTTGGTTTCCGTGGACTACGGATAGGCTATAACAATGACACAGCACTGGACACTATTGTTATAGACGTATTGGAGAGTCTGCTGCTAAAGGGTAGCATTTTTGTAGTGCGTGTGTTGCAGCGGGGCTGTATGATGTAACTTGGGCATCAGTATCCATTACAAAAGACTAGGCTGGTTTAAGTTGATAGTGCAACTCAGAACACTAAGGAGAATGACACCACAAGCAGACATGGAGCTTCACAAAAAACTGACCTTCATGCTATTGTTAAAAATAATGAAACAAAATCTCGGCACGGAATCCTAATGAGAGAGGTCTTTGTATTAATTCAGAGAATGTAATATGGTTTTGTAGATCTTTTCAGGTGCCTAGAGTACTCTCCACTGCAGCTGTGAAAGGACGAGTCCAGTTAATGCTGTAGCGTTCCTTTTCTGAAGTGCCTAATAGCCATTCAGTTCCTTGATCAAGGCCATTGTTGGCCCATTGCTGTACAGTGAAAAAGATATGAAAAAATATTTAAAATATTTCTATGTAAATAGTAGTACCTATTAATATAAAAATAGCAGGAATAATTCATACCTGCTCTGTAGGTTGTCTGGAAATATAACTGTCTGTGAGGATGTAAACTTGCAGTAGATTTGTATTCTCTTGTCAGCTGGTAACAATATTCTCCTTTACTTCCCAGTTGCACACAGGTTTCTGAGGTTCCTTTCGAGCTATTTCATTAAATATTTGGTCTAGTTAGCCTTATGTAAATACTATCAACCTAGGGCAAGATTCTGGTCTATTTTTATTTGCCGAGGTCTGGAGTAACTGTGCTCAGCTGAATTATTCTAGACTTGGGTGGTAAAGGAGGCCATGGTCTGGTCCCTACCACTAAACGTGAACTGCAGTCTCCCATTTGATTCATGCACGTTATTCTCATTATCCTTAATGGATGTTGCACACATGTATTAGGAGAATAGACCCTATTAAGAACTGTCTAAGAAGTGAAATGAAAATGATAATCACTTTGTCCTGGATGAGGTATTGTATTTATTCTATGGGATTTTAAAGGATCTTTTAGTGTTTAAATTATCTGGTGCATTAGAGAATGGTTTAGATAGGCTTTGGTTTATTGACAGCGGTGGGTATATTTTAGAAAATTATTATACACATTGGGACTTTAATTTTGCTGTGGATTATATTATTTTTGGATATGTAAATTGCTGTCTCTCCCAGGAGACAGAAATAGTGTGCTGCTTATTTGATTTTTCACAATAATTAAAATGATGTGTTAAATTAGGTAGTGTCATGAAACAGGACCTACCTACTTGTGTGAAGGAGTTCTGAGTCCTTGACAAAGCCACGAAATTTTGTAGTAAAATAAAGTGGTTACCCTGTGGTTTGTATCCTAGAAATCACCCTTTATCATGCAGGAAGGCCAAGTAGTCTGGGAGAGAGACAAGGCAGCAGAGCCGTTCACCGAGAGTGAGGGTGGGTGCTCTCCAAATGAGAAATAGACTTAATTGAAGATCAGTGGACTCGAGTGATTGCCTTGCCTTGCACTTAGCTGACACAGAAGACTAATTTTGAATGCTGTCGATCCTTTAATTTTCACCCGTTGCTATTCAGATCAGGTGAGGCTGTGACTGAAGCAGTAAGTACCTATGCAAGGGCTAGGAGGGAGAATTATCTGCCAGCTGAAAACATCTGCAGGTTGCATCTCACTTTTCAGATCACTGGGCTTTGTGGTAGGGCTGTAGGAGGGAATAAGGTTAAAAGAAAGATCATTGGGTCTCCTTGTTGTTTGGGCTTCATGGCTTCCTACCAGCAGCCCCAATTTAGTTAAGGTTGTTATTTTCTCCCCTAGAGAAAAGAAATCACAAGAAAAGTAAAGTGACGTTTGTTACAGCTGATAGGAGGCAAATTGAGTGCAGTGGAGTGGGTGATCTTTATTGAGGACTAGGTGGTAATGTCACATATCTCCCTCTGAGCAGAACCTGGCAAATGTAAAGATCCTCTTTCCTTCCTAACCTGAGCAGGGGACAATTGGCGTGCTAGACGGATGGAGCGAATGTGAGAGGACTCGGGGAGTTCTTTTATAGCTGTAATTGAGGAGAAGCTGAGATAACTTGTTAATCTCCAAGGGACAGCAAAGAAAGTTTTATCAGTCAGTCAGTTGACAACTTGGTTCAGAGACAGAAAAAGACTTAAGTGTGTGTACTATCCGAGCAGAGTAAATTGTTTGTAAATAGGTGTGGGTGTGTTTGGGCACGTGCATCCTTAAGCACAAGATGTTTGTCTGAAGCACAGGGCTGGGATTTGGAATAGCATTCAAATAACTTTCTAAGTTCCAGCAAGGACAAATATAAACCTACCATATCAGGGAGCTACAGAATTAAGACTTAAATTAGTTTCTGTTGCACTACATTGTCCGCAGATGCTCTATGTATAATGTCGTAAAACTGGAAATGCCCTGCAGTTTAACCATGCCACTTGTTACTGAGGTCAGCCAGTGCATTGAGACTACTTCCTATGCAAATAATGGAAAGAGCATGAAGAATGGATTCCTAGCATTGATTTTGAATTTCTTTCCATTTTTGTCGTGGGCCTTACAGATATGATCTTATCTCAAAGGGCTTGTATTTAATTACAAATTGCTTACGTGTCCTTTAATGCTATAGGTGACATTGTGTAGTTATAATTCAAGATGCTACAATGCAGCTGTGGCAGGAACCTACAGTCTCTGGGGCCTCAGATTATAATTCCCAGTGTTTGAGGAGTGTAAGCAAAAGCTAGCAATGTGGTATTCAAATTCTGTGGAATTAGGGACCATCCACCTAGGCATCTCTCTAGGCAAAACGTGACCTGGATAGGCTGGAGAGTTGGGCGGAGAGGAATCTCATGAAGTTCAACAAGGGCAAGNAACATGACCGTAAACCAAACACAGGCAGGGAGGATGCAGAACCTGCCACGCTGCATCAAACCAGCTGTGTGATTCCTACAGTCTCTATTGCTAGCTAGTGGTTGATTTTCCCAAAGGTAGGGATAGGAAATGGCCAGTGATAGATAACTGCCAAATAAACATAAATTTAAACATTATTGAGGCTTATCATCTGCAAACTGAAAAGAGTAGAATAGTACGCTCTCCAAAACATTATTTGTAACATTAGCTGGTGTATTGATTGGATATCCTCCCAACCAGTGTTTTTATTGACTTTATGTTCTTGGCTGTTCATCTTACTCCTTTCCTTGTTCCTTTTTCACACTTCGAGGCAAAAATGTCATTTCATCTCAATAACAATAGGACTTGATGATTTTCACATNTTATAATTCAAGATGCTACAATGCAGCTGTGGCAGGAACCTACAGTCTCTGGGGCCTCAGATTATAATTCCCAGTGTTTGAGGAGTGTAAGCAAAAGCTAGCAATGTGGTATTCAAATTCTGTGGAATTAGGGACCATCCACCTAGGCATCTCTCTAGGCAAAACGTGACCTGGATAGGCTGGAGAGTTGGGCGGAGANGATAACTGCCAAATAAACATAAATTTAAACATTATTGAGGCTTATCATCTGCAAACTGAAAAGAGTAGAATAGTACGCTCTCCAAAACATTATTTGTAACATTAGCTGGTGTATTGATTGGATATCCTCCCAACCAGTGTTTTTATTGACTTTATGTTCTTGGCTGTTCATCTTACTCCTTTCCTTGTTCCTTTTTCACACTTCGAGGCAAAAATGTCATTTCATCTCAATAACAATAGGACTTGATGATTTTCACATTCATGCCTGAGAAGCCTGAGACATTCCCCAAATCCTCCACATTCTCAGTTTGTATTTTTCTGTATCACTTTCCCCAGTCTTCTGCGCCTGCGTCTTGATGACCGCTTCCTTGGCACATCAAAAAGTCTTCCTGCTGTCAGACCAACTCTTTATTTCTGGCTTCTATTATTTGGAACAATTTCTTCACATCTCTCCACCTCATCAACTAACCTTATTGACTGTCCCTTGTGCTTCCCATTTCATCTAAGAATGTATGTTTCTCCCTTGTCCTTGTCTGCGTTTTCATTTCTCTGTCATTCTGCGCTGTCTTGGTATTACAGTCATTAATTGTATAATTTCAAGGTAAAAACAGCAAGGGCGCAGTTTGTTTGAAAAACTCAATGTAAGATGAGTTATATAATATTTGCTTTATTCTGTTTATTCCCCAGGCTGCTTCTCTCCCTGCAAAAATGAGGCTCAGTTTCTGGAAATGTTCGCTATCAGCTCCCAGCTCTGTCGTGCAAAACTGCATCTTGAGGTTGGCTTATTTGTGTTGATTATGGCTATGTAGAAAGGGAGCGCAAGCAGCCTTATTTTTCTACTATTTCTGTTCGACCAAATGAGAATCATTCCTTCTCAAAACCATAAGCAAGTATTATGCAGCCATTTGCTGTGTAGCACATGTAAGGAAAAGCTATCACAGGAAAATACATTGATCAGGAAATATTGCTAGTATTTTTCTAGAGCTGAAACTTTAATACACCATGTTACTGTTATCTCTTGCACCAAAACACTGCTGTTGAATCCTGTTTCACTTTAGTTTGATTGAAGTCTTTGGAAATACTTTCAGAATTGAGCGTGAGCAGAATGAATTTAAGCATTTCTTGTGATTATTCCATTTCCACAGTACAAAATAATGATGTGTGTGGGCTGTGGGTATCATCAGGTGCTGGTAGGTTTACATCCCCTTTGGTCAGCTGTCTGTGGCCATTGATGGCATGTCTGCAGGCAAGGTCTCTGTGACAAAAGCCCTGCCAGGCAGAGGTAAGGTTGGCAGCTAAGGTAGCTGCGCCAGGAACAACCTGGGTAAGAAGCAAACAGTGTTTTTGCCAAAAGAGCCATTATAGAGCTGAAGGGAAATCTGAGCTGGAATAACCTCTGTTGACAAAAAAATCAGGTTTGTCCTTGTCCCTGTCTTCAGCATGAGAAATTTTTTGCTGTAATACAGCAGTATAGCTGTAGTGGCAAAACTTTCCCTATACAGATATGGCCAAAGAGGCCAGGGTCTGCCTCAACGCTACCTGGGCTTGCTGTGTCTGTTAGCACCCTCACCTGTCCTAGCTGCTCTGTAAACGAGAGCAATACTTTTCTGTCACGTGAAATGGCTTCGTGTTAAGGATTGTGCTGTCCTGTGGGCAAGCTGCATTTCAGACAGTGTCTTGGCACAGAGAAGCTGTCTGATCTCGGGGAATGATGTTTTCCTCTGCTTCTGAGTGTATCATATGTTTTTCACAAATGAATTTCTTAGTCTGAATGTGATGCCATGGTGCGTGGATCAATACTGTTCCTCTGTGGCAAGGTGTACCGAATGCCAAATGTGTTCGACAGTCTGTTATTATAAGGGAACTTCGCAGAGCCAAGAAGCCTGCAACCACCACTTTCATTAAGGGTAATTATCTTTGAGCAGCTGAGATAGGAGCAGGAGCCTGTATGGTAATTAGCTGCAATTGTTAGGAGATGCATTTTCAGGTTCCTGTACCATTTTTCTCTCTGTTTAAAGAACAGACTGAGGGAATTGTGATAAATCCTGAGTCCTTGTTGCTGGAGAGGAGCTAGCTGCCTACCGATCAGCTCAAATTGGGATGTTCTTTGCATGTCCATGTGGTCTTGCTGTGGTGAGAAATCATCCTGCGCTTGGGTGGTTTGGGTCTTTGCGGCAACATTAACATTTTCCTATCTGTTTTCTCAACAGACGTATTGCATTATTGTTGAGTTTTATGTTGTAATAAATTAAAGTGACAACTACTGCAGATCTGTTTCAATTCAGTTTTGTTATACAGGTAGAGAGATATGTATGCATGTCACCATTCAACAGAATTACCCAACTGGTAGAACCAGACAGATACAACCTCAGTCACAGATAATATTGATGTGTTTCTAGTAATCAACATCTTCAAAATGTACACTTTCGGTAGAAGTTGGGTGCTAGATTTAAATGGAAGAATAACTTTTTATTTTTGAAACTCTTTTTTTCCCCACAACCTTCTTTGGTGTTATGTTTTGGTGTTAGTATATAGCGTTGGAAGAGCTTGACAAGTAGTATGCCCTTGCTGCAATATCTTTTCATGAAATGAGAGAATTTGTAAAGAGAGAAAAAATCATTAGTAAAGCTCTTCTCATACAGCACAAATCTTCTAGACACTTGATCACCCCTACTCTGTCCTTGGATAATAACAGTCATCCTTATCTAGTAATGTTAATCTTCAAAACTTCTTACAGGTATAAGTTAATGAACTCTTGGAGCACTATTTAACCATTAAAAACAGGTGCTTGATGGAAAACTGAAGTAACGATTTTAGGTAGTACATACTTTTCCTGCATTGTATTTCTGTGTAGGAAACACTTCTTTTCTGTTAGTTTGGAAGAAAAAATAAAGATTGAAGCCTTGCTTCTGTGCTTTGCAGAGGACCCTGGAAGAATTGTGTCAGTGGGAACCAAGGGCATTCAGCGTATCTGTGCTAGATGCTAGGCCCTGGTAGGATTTGTCCTGCATGTACAGTTGTCTTTTCTGGTTGCCCGGTCGTATTTTCCATGACTGGCATTTGTAGTGTTCTATGTAGAATAATTATTGACTCCTTTTCACAATATGTGTGAGAATAAATGATAATGTTTGTAAAGCAGGCATAAGTTTCATAATATTACAGATTTGACTGTACATCTTTAGAAATGCCTTTTTTTCTCAGCTACTTCAGACCTTTTTCTGTGAGTTAAGGTTTTTCTGCTTTCTGTTGGAAATATAAAACAACGGTTTCATCCCCTCCTCCAGTTCTAGCAGAATTTCAACGTGCACCATTTATGACAGTACTGAGAATCACTGATGCATTGCATTAGTGGGAGTGGAGGGGACTCCAGCAGAGACTGAAACATTTGAGGTGTCAGGCACAGGTCTGATTTTTGCAGTGTGCCTTGAGGTGAGTTTTTCAACTTTCTGAAAGCCTTTCTGACAGTCTCCACCAGTGTCTGGAGAGGAGGCCATGCTGATCTATCCGTTAATCAGTAGCAGCAGTTTTCATCACCAGGTACCTTTCTTTCTTTTGCACTTTTCCTCTGCAAATCACGAAGTCCAGCAGTTCACGTTCTGTTGTAAATGTGCTTTGTTGGTGCTGGTATTGTTTTGGCTGTTGCTTCTCTGTGTAGAAAAGAACATGGTACGAAGGCTTGGTTATAGTGAAGCCTAACAGAGAAGAGCTCAGATGGAGTAGAGGTGTCCTGAGCTTAGAATAACGATCCGTTTATAAATAACAGAATCTATCCAAATACCTTCCTTTTCAGCAACTATTCTCCCTGCCCTCTTCCTTTTTTTTTTTTTTTTTT
>VZSC01019046.1:75251-88342 GCA_013398225.1 Steatornis caripensis
TTTTTTTTTTTTTTTTGGTTAATCTCCCTGTCCAGCAGCTATTTGCTTGTAGGTTGTGTGAAGTTACAGTAATTGAAATTCCCCCATTTGTTGGCTACGTGTAGACCCCCTGGTGCCTTGCTAAGTGCTCCGTTATCAGTGGATGTTCTTAATTATGTTCTGGAAGATGTTGTTCAAGTCACAAGTTGTTTACTCAAGGTTTGGGCCCAGCAGGTAAACATTTTCAAATTAATTTAGGTTGCTAAACAGAAACCACTTAGATCTCTTGAATGCTGATAACTTCCACTTCTGACTGAATTCAGCAGGAGAAGAGATTATTTACTGCATTTTGAAATCAGGCTGAATGCTGGTTAAATGCCACAGGATAGGCTTTTACTAGTTTCCCAGTTTGGAATATGTTGAATATTATTTGGATGTAGAGAGAGGTATCTATGAAGTGTCTGACTTGCATATTTGGAAGGGATATTGGGCATGTGCTAATGAAAACAGTCACTGATAAATTGCTAGTAACAACATCTGATCATCATGATCACGACGATTTGTTCTCTGTTACAGTTTTACATGAAGTAAAAAAATAAAGAATATCTATTACTTCTTTGTGCATGCAGATATGCACTATAGCAACTGCTCTAAATATTGTAGATACTGAAGGTGTTTATAGGTGAATGGTTTTTCTTTTATCATTTTATATAAGGACATAACTTTGTTTTTCTGGACCTTCACTTGATGTAAATCTTTTTTTTTTTTCTTTCATTGAAAGCCATAGAATCTTTCTAATTTCTTTGCTGTCATTTATCCTTATGCCCTTACTAATGAACGACAGCCATTAGAAACTCAGTGTCAGCAGAATTTATACGAGACTTTGTGCAGCACGAAGGGCAGGGCTCCCAGGGTTGCACTGCTGATGGACCCAGACGTTTGCAACAGCAGACTTATCTCTTGACCAAAACCAGACACTGACAAACAATAGGGGAAAGTGTTCCCCTGCCCTCTGTATCCAGTAGTAAATCAATCAATACGTAAAGCTAGCAAACAAGCAAACTAAAACCCCTCTGAACAGATATAAATCTCCTTTAGCCTGGCTTATATAATTCCATTAATTTTTAGTGAGTAGAGTGTGCCCTTGTCCTGCTGACCATTAAAGAAGTTGAAGGTTGCGAGTTTCACATGAGTACGGCCTCAGTTTCTGATGCAAACACGCATCCATTATGATGCTACCTGAATTTCCAGAATCTTACATTTCAACAGGGTCTGTTGGCAGAAGCATAGCTTGTATGTATATAGTGTATGCATACTTGGGTGTATATAGTGGTCATGGTGGTTTATGTAGCAAACTTCAACATGGGCATGGGTTTTTTGTAGCTGGAATTGGGGACTCCTGTTATTGTATCTTGAAGTACATGCAGGTTTTTTGTTTTATTCACTCCCACTGTCCACCTTTGGGAAAACATGTTAACTGTTTTAATCTGAGCTAATAGTGGTGAATGTCAATACTTTTTAATTCTATGCTTTGGTTTCCAACTGTGACTTTGTTACTATAGAACTTCTGACTTCAGCACAGCGATCTTAATCATAGAAAACATTGAGCTTGCAGAAAAACTGTCAAGAACGGAATTTAATATTATAAATAGCTGTAATGCTATACTTGTTAAGACTTCTTTGGGAAAATATCACTTCAACACACTTCTGCATCCGCCCACAGTAAAAATAGCTGATTTTTTTAGCTAGATAAAGCCAAAAAAATTACTGTTAAATGTCACACAGGTTATTCTGGCAGGGTTTATGAAGTAAAATATTTCTCTTTTTAAGTTGAATTTACAATAGAAGTCCAGATTTTCATCAATGAATCTTGCTCAAAATATTGTACGTGTGGGGGAGGGACCAGGAGCATCAGGCCCTGTGGAAGCGTACAAGAAATACAACCCCTGGCTGTGGCATCTCCTGCAAGCAGAGAGGTGCCTGAGGCATCTGAAGGAAAGCTGTATGTGGATGGAATACTTAGAGTCACCAGGAGGTGAGTGGCACTGGAAGTGGGTCTGTGAGACTGGTTGCATGTATTTGGGTTATACAGGTTGTGTGGGTATTTGACAACTGGGTGTTTGTGGAAACTGAGGGGCTCCTATTGGAAGAACACATAAATAATGGACATTTGGATACTTGGGATAGAAAAGCAAGCAAGTGCTTAGAAAAAAGGGTACCGGGTGTTTGAGAGGTATGTGGTACAGCTGGATTTGGAAGAACATGAGACTGCTAAGTCAGCACAGTAGACCCTCAACCTGCTGGTGGTGCTTCCACATCCCTGTGGCCTTTGCTAGTGAGCAGTAGGCAACTGGATAGGAGGTCCCCAGCTGCCTTTCTGCCGTGGTGACTATGGCTTCAGGTTCTTGCAGTGGGTGCGAGCTATGGGTCAGAACCGGTCTGGGGTGAGGAGTGGTGGAGGACTTCTGAGAAGTGAGCAGCCCACCAGGTTTCCCCAGGTAAGTGGGCCACAAAGACAGGAGTCCTGCTTAAGTAGCAGTAAGCACTTGGATACACGGTTAAAATGAAAAATATACCTTAGTAGAGCCGGCAAGAAAGACAAAAGCTGCAGACATTGTGGATGTAGTGGTTGAAGCAGTTATCAAAGTGGAAACCAATTGCTCTATCTTTGTAATAGAGACCTCACCCTTTTAGTTTCTAACATCTGGGATGCTATCTTTAGTTCTTTTTCTGCTGAGAATAAAGAGATGATGTGCCTCAGCCAGGTTCTTCTGCCCTGCCATCCTCCCAGGTCAATATAGATACGAATTTCTTTCTGCTTTCCCAGCTGCTGCTGAAATCTGTTTTATAAATAGTTCCCATTTTTTCCCCCCGCATCTGAAGTTCCATTTGCGTTGGAACAGCCAGCCATGATGTAGCTACCTCCCTGTGTGCCAGATGACTTCCTCAGCTGTTTTCCCCCCAAAGAATTCCCGCTCTTTCCCCTCACTTGCTGGGGATGTGCCTCTACATATCCTAAGCGACCTAGATAAAAAAGGACAGAGTTCACAAGAGTTATGGTAGCTGCTTCTTCAGCCTATTCATCCTTGCCTGCTGATCTCCACATGCTTTCTTCTTTTGCCGGTCTTTTTAGTCATTTGAATGGGACAATGTTTTCTGTAATATTCATACATTGATATCAAAGGGTTTATTGGAATTCAAGAAGCAGCAGTTGCTGCTGTGTGTCAGCAGTAATTAACATTCTTCAAACCCTTGATCCTTATCCATAACAATATATCAAAGACCTTGAAGATAAAGGAGCAGTAGCATCTAATGGTGCAGAGCCTGTTTTCACCAAGTCGTATATCTACATTTGTTTAGTAAGAGTTTGAAAGCAAAACTCAAAGTTCTGTTATTTTTATTATTTACAGGAATCCAACTACTTTAGTCTATCATGTATGCATAAGGTGTATATACCTGGCCACTACTACGAGGAAGAGCATAGAGATCATGGTCAGGCATCACAAAGGCTTTTTGAAGGTTTCTGCCAGTTGAGGCTCTGGATTTATTCTGCCGGTTCTTCAGAACTGTTACCTCACTGCTGTCTAGGGAAGCATGCCGGGGCGTTACTGCACTTTCCTCCTTGCACCCCTGTGGGATGGTTCATCTTCCCTTCCTTTCAGAGAATCCAGAGATAGTTTTTGATGTATGAACTCCTTGTTTTTAATCAGCAAGAATACTCTTAACTAGCTTCTTAATGACTATGTGAAAGCTTTCTTCAGGAAAAAAAAAAAAGGAGACTATATGCCATTTTTTCCTCCTAGTTACTTACTTATTCAGTTGTAGGGCCACCTCTTCTTCCTGGTAAGGCATGCATGTGTTTCTTTTCTATAACACTTCTGTTTTTTCTTATTCAGGAGTGCTGTCCTTAAGCCACAAGGCACTGTTACGTTATTTACCTGTGAACAGAAAGGACCTTTCCCACCCTTGTTGCCTGAATAGTTAAATCACAGTGGAGAGGCCTTTAGAGAGGCCAAAAATAATCGATGAGGTAGGAGGACAGCCTGTCCTGTGTTGCCTGGTGTCTGGAAGTCTCTCTGTTAACATCTTGTTGGTGTCATTTAAACTCAAAGCCTGGAATAAAGTTTATCATCTCCCATCCCAAGCTGCTTGCACTGAGGGGAGTTCTAGTCCTGACTCTGGTTATTGGACAGGCACACTTCATATAGTAGTTCAAATTCCTCTTCGTTTATTGTATGAAGGTTAGTGGAACAGACACGTTTCACTGCTGTATCTGTAATTGTTTTAGCCCATTATTCTTCTGCAGCTGTTCCACTGGATACTTGGAGAAGATAGCAGGCCTTTCAAACCACCTTATATGAACTGATAGGGCCTCAGAAAAGGTATTTTTCTTGAAAAAAACAAAACAAGCACGTCCCAAAAGCGCAAAGCAACAACAACAACAAAATAACCCACCTGGTAGCCATATCTAAATAGCTGCATATACGGAGATCTGCACTGAGTATCTGCATGGTGCTGTCCCCAAGAGAAAGCTTCTGCTGTATTAGGGAAACTTCCCCATACTGTTTTGGGTGACCTGACTGAGAACACAGTCCTGTAAAACCTGCGAACAGAAGCAAAGTGTTAATTGGAGCAGTAGACTGAACTGCTATTGAACTACTCACGCTCAGCAGCCTTAGTTTCCTTTGGTAGATATATTGATGAGCCAACACTAACTCCTCAAGCTGTTTATGCTTCATGTTGTCAAAAGACCAATCTAATGCTTTTTCAGTCCCTTCAGATGGCTGAGAGAATACTAAACTTCATTTTTTTCTGAGTTTGTATTACACTGAAAAATATGTATTCAGTTAGTCTCAGCTGCTCTCCTAGTGTTTCACCCCCTTCCCCCCTCCACAAGCTGTGCCTACTGATCACTTGCAGTAGTTTCCCTTACCCAGCCTTTATCTTTGTCCACCTGGCATCAAAAATTGGTAGAAACAGCATTCTCAGCTGGAGCTTTTTAGCTTAAAAACACTCTTCCAGGTTCATTGCAACAATATCCTTAGGGTCATGACTTGATTACGCTACGTGGAGCTTGTCTGAACCACCAAAGACTGAGCATGCTAAGAAGTCTGAGGATGAAAGAGGACTGCTTGAGGGGAGCATCTGGTAGGGCCACCTTAAACATCACCCAAAAGTAAGTTTATTCTGTTAATATGCTAAGAATTCTTATGATGCTGTCATCAAACAATGTCATTTCTTTTAGTACAGCAGTATTAGAAATACTAGTTTTTAAATGTGTGTGTCTATTATACAGGTAGCAGATACTTCTTATTTCACTGAAAGTAAAGTTTACTTCTTTATTGCAGAGGCTGATGATGAGTTATGAATAATTTTTAACTTTTGGAAAAGTAAAGAAAACAATCTCTATTTATTCTCAATTTGAGTTTTACTCCATACAGAGACTTGCTTCAGGGCCCCCTGTCAGACCACACTGTGGTTTTGCAGCCCTCAGCATCTCCCTGTGTCTAGCAACAGGTATCTGGGCAACTCCTCATGTAGGCTGCACTATTAATTGCCACTGGTTACCCTTCTGCGTCAGCCACTTCTCGGTTTCCTGGTGTGACTTGACTCCACAGTCTGATCTCTGGTGTTCTTTGACTTCACATTATCTCTAAATGTCAGCTGGTTGGGGACTTGCCTTGTAAATGATCTTTCTCATCTGATCCTCAGGATACTAGTGACTAGCTTGCACATGGACCTTTTCCAATTTTTTTATCCACTTCCCTAGCAGTCATTTCTTGAATTGTTACATTTGGTGTGAAGTAGTTGCCCTAAGGCTGAGAATTAGAGTTGATATCTTTAAGAATACTCCAGATTCGGTGTGTATAAGTCTGCGTACAGCTTGGTCTGTAGGTTTGTGCAATGTGTTTGCGTTGCTCAGCAGTGCATTAGGAAGCTCCCTTGCTAATTGTTTGCAAACTGAGTTTTCACAGATGATCTCTTATGTCTTACATCTGGGCACAGAACTCTGGCTGGGGTGCCCTTGCCAGGTCTGGCACAGCTGGCTTTGCTTCACTTGAGCTGTCTCTTAGGACAAGTGGCACGAGTAAAACTGTGTGAAAGTATTTGCGGTGCATACAAATAGGCATGCAGAATTACTCCTCCTGTTTGCCTTCTGGCTTGCCATCTCTTTCGATGTTTCAGAAAGATGATCTTTCCTGTCTCCTCCGCTGCTTGGAAGTGCTGTAAGCTTGCATAGCTATCTCTAAGACCCACTGAGAAACTGCAAGCAAGAGGTTTTTGTATCACTGTTGAAAATCCTCATAGATGCAATGCAGCTTTTTTTTAGCATTTTCATATATGGAAAGAGAGAACTCCAAAATTCAAGTATAGAGGTGCTTGGTTTGATCAACATCATCAGTAAATTTAATCTCATATGGAACTGCTTTTGCCATCTGAGTGTGCTGGCAGCACTTGTCATTATTATTTTGAAAGATCAGACTTTTTGAATACAAAAATTCCCAATTTCAGCAGACAGAAGTAGGATGCAACTGTTATCTACTGTAATAGATAACTACTGTCTTGTTATTCAGCTTTAATACTAAGATACAGGTCCACTGGCATTTTTGGCAGTGTAGGTATGGTTTTACTTGGCAAATGCAGCTGGCTTGTTGTTTTAGGTCACCCAAAAGTGACAGAGCAGATTATGCTGGTAATCATAGCTGATATGAAAAAAGTCAAGAGTTTCAGAATGTAAAAGGAGTAAGAGGGAAGAAGAGTAATCTTTATGAAAGATTACTGTTTACTCAAAAATGTGATCTCTCTGTGCCTTGTATTGCAAAGGTGAAAAGGCGAAGGGCCAAGTCACCTTGGGGCTTATGTTAGTACAATTTCTTGGCAGAATAACAATATTTTCCCATTATACAAAAAGATCGCAACCGGGTTGCACCTTAGTATACTAGACACGTATAACCATATAATGTTGGAAAACCTGCACTTTAGAAAACTAGATTTAGCAGATGAGTGAAATAAATAAGCCAGGAAAGGAAAGGACAGAAATACGGGTGTTGGCTGTAATCGCATCATTAGCAGTAATCCCAATTGCCCAGCCACTGGGGCAGACTTCTTGTTTTGGGCAGGAGAGATGCAAAAAGCAGTTTTGTAACAAGAGACACAGCACCTTTTACGCTCTTAAAGACAAACTAGCCAAGGCTGGAGCTTAGTCTGGGGAAATTGCACCATATGCTCGTGGGTTGTACTAAACCCCACTGCATAAAACCTGAAAGCCGGCTGTGTATCTGTGCCTCCGCAAAGGCAGAGTAGGTGCTTGGAGAGCAGGCTGATGGAGGTAACAAAATCACTGAGATGTTCTGCCAGGCGCCATCCTAACGCGGCTCAGGGCCAAGCCTGAGCAAGCTTCCTGGCCCCATATCCCCATGCTTAACTGTGGCTCCTGCTGCTTAAGGACCCAGCTTGTCTGCACAGGCTGCCAGCATCTCCTCACTGCCACAGTGGGCAGAGGCTGGTGGACTGAGACTTCCCACCAGGCTGGAGAGGAGCGTGGAGCTGGAGCCAGGGCTGTCTGCCATGGCCTTGGCGAGTGGCGGACCCTGGGCTGCGAAGGCAGGGTGGGCACATGCTCCCCGGCGCTGGTGGAGACTGAGGGTGCAGGCAGGCACCGACTACGAGGGTGGGGGTTACTCTGCTGGCATGGCCAAATGCAGTTTTGCCTACACCTCCCAGAAGCTGAAATATGACCCAGCTCTTCTGAAACAATTTAGCTTTGAAAAGCTGCTCATCCTGCCTGCAGTCCTTCAGCTTTAGAGAGCAGGCTTCGTCAGTTCCGGATGCTTTGGTAGCGTGCATGGCCTTGGACTTAGCTTAGTTTTCCTGTTTGTGGCAGAGCTTCTAAGTGTGGGGCTCATAATATGCAGAGAAAAATACCCAGATGTGAGCATGGTTTCAAGACTGTGCATATCGGTGAAATTCCTCTTCTCCTAAGCTCGGAAGCTAGCTCCTGCGTATGGGGTTATGGCTGGGGGAAAGGTGGGCAGCAGGAATTAGCAGAAGTCAAGTTCCCATGACTTAGATATAAGAAGCTCTCTCTTGACATAGTTTGCCAACATCTTCACAAGGGAATTTGGTGCTTACGTTAAAAGACCACCCTTGTTGTCCATACCAATTTATATACCATTCATTTCAATTGTACTCTTTAAACTGGTAGATTTTAGTGCACGCAGAGACCAATGACTTGATTCTGTCATGCAGTACAGGAATGTGGGACGGTGGTCTGAAAAGCCTGCTTGCTTACAGACCTGAAGGAGCTGTTCAGGTGGCTTTTTTTTTTTTTCCATCACATAAGTCCTAATTATATTTTTATTCACTAAAACAACACACTTTAACACATTTCTTAGTATTGCGTTGCCTAGAACTGTTAGATACTATTACAGAGTAATTAGGTAGTTAAGACAATGTTAAAGCATGTGTAGAATTTGAAAGTCGATACAGATATATATGCACACACGCATACATATACACGCTACTGAAGGAGGGACACCTCCCACCCCTCCTCCCCCGAAAGCAACAACAAAAAAGGAAAATCCACTAAGGAACATAAACCAACATTACCAACATTTAAGTAATAGTGAAGAGTCTGGCTTAAGCTCAAAAATTCAAGGAAATTCAGGGTTAAGGCTGAGGATTTGTGTTGGTAATCAATCAGCCTTGATTTTTATTTCTTTCTTTAGTTTTACAGCAATGAAAATGGAGGCTGGAGTTGTCAGCCCTTCAGCTGTAGCTCAGGATATGATTCTAAGTCAAAAACATGATACTGAAGAAAAAAAAAATTCTTGTAAATCATTTGTAATTTTTTTTGTTTTTTTTTTTTTAAATAGCATAATGTACTATTTCTATAGAGAGGAAAAGGTCTTAAAAAAAGCTGTTCTTCCAGGTACCAATATCTCTAGCCTGGCATGCTAAGATGCAAGCGTGAACACGGTCTCTCAACAGCAGCAAACGTTCATAAGGAGCACAACAGGATCACCCTGTAGGTAGGGAAGTAATTTGAAAGCAGAGAGGTTGCAGTATTCTGCAAACTGCAGGTAATCCAAATTCAGGAGATTAAACTCATTCAGAAATCAGTAAGCAGTTTACTGGGTGCATACGCATGTGTATATGTTCTCTCTATATGATCAGTACATATACAGTCAGTGTAGATATAAACATATAATAAGTGTATATGATATTTCGATTCATGTTTACTTTCTGACCTCTAAACAGCTAGAGTTTACTTGTTAAAGTATCTCGAACTTTTCTTTGAGCTTAAATACTGGCGCAACCAGATAACATTAAAAACACAAATAATTTTCTGTAATACGTATTTCATTGCAATAAAACCCTAAAAGTTAAAATAGTAGTTATAAATTATTGATGATGAATTCCTTTGCATTTGGAAAGGTCACTTAAAACTTCTCTCTGATTTGCATTTTATTGATATGGAACCGTAATATTTACAAGAACTTAGGTGAAATGGGAGGCAGAGATGAGAAAACTTGCTTTTTTTTTTTGTAAGTCTAAAGAGAACTCGTTATTCTGTCTTGCTGCTTGGCTGAACAGTGTTTCCCGCAGGTGCAATGAGACCTCCTCCTACTGTTTCATTTTATTTGCGCTTGGTGTCTACACAGGGGATGAAAATCTCAAACCCTTTGAATGAGAAGTACTTGAAATCGTACAAAACCGCTAGTGCGCATTGATCACTCATCTCATGCCAAATGGCCACGATCAAACCCTTTTCCCCAGGAGAGACGGCTTTTCCTGCCGGGCTCCAGTGCTTCCCATTTCAGCTGTGAAGTAGAATGCTCCGATGGGAGCATCTTTAATGCAGGTTCCTCTCAAGTCCTCATCGACTGGACTCAAGGTTATTGGCATCCACTGCCTTTGAGATGGAAAAATAAATCTCATGATCTAGAACTCAAAGAAAATGTTCCTTGGATTTCCCTTGAGAGCAGTAACCCCTATTTTTAATTGCGAGGCAAAACTTTAAAAAGAGGATTTTATTAGGCCTCATGTTCCATGAAGTAAAAGAGCAATTGCACAGCAGCAGCTTTGTATTCCAGTGGTGGTGAAAGAAATGCTTGAAAGGGGCATAAAGGTTGAATAGAGATGCATTTCAAGTACATTAAACATATTTTAGGAAAATGTTGCTGACGTGCTGTGTTGTTGGTTTTGGTTTGGTTTTTTTTTTTTAAATGTACATATCCCTCTAAAGAAAGAATAGGCTGTATTAAAAAAAAGAAAAAGACAAGAAATCTATTAGATACATCACTATGAGGGCTATTAACTGTTTCTGAATTCTTCACATTTTTATTTAAAGCTGTAGAGGTTTCATATTCCGAGCTTATCTGGGGAAATTGCCATGCCCTTCAGTCGTTTCAGGATGCCTGGAGTTTAAATTTGCTCTTTGCTCCAGCATTTTTTAATTATTTTTTTTTCACAAACGATGTTAATACATTTCATTGGGACAGAAATGCCAGAAACATCACCGTTTTCATTGAAGCTAACATCTCTGTGTGATGCTATAAACAAACTGATACCGGCAGTTGTCTTGCAGTACTAAGTTGTCTTGGGTAACGTTCTTCCCTTCGTGCTCAATCCCGCTCCGGCATCGCATGCTTTATAGCCCCTGTAGATGTGCGAGGCTGCTGTGAGCTGCATGCAGGCAGGCTGTACTGTGACCACAGATGTGCTCTGATGTTTATTTTTATAGAGGACACACGCCTCTGGAGGATTTTTGTGGGCAGAGAAATTAAGCTGCTGGAAAATGAAAGATAGTCATGCCAAGGACAAACCAAAGTAGCTTTGTCATCTGAAAGCATGCAGCTTTTTATTTGCAGAAAAAAACACTGTGTTGTGGTTNGATGTGCTCTGATGTTTATTTTTATAGAGGACACACGCCTCTGGAGGATTTTTGTGGGCAGAGAAATTAAGCTGCTGGAAAATGAAAGATAGTCATGCCAAGGACAAACCAAAGTAGCTTCGTCATCTGAAAGCATGCAGCTTTTTATTTGCAGAAAAAAACACTGTGTTGTGGTTTGGGTTAGGCTGCATCTGTGGATTGGAAGGTTGACTCGAACTTCTGAGTCCCTGCTGTCGATAAGTATCCTGCTAAGGCTGGCCTCTTTTCCTAGTTCCCCTCTTAAGTGTAGTTGTAGCGAATTCTTAACTTTGAAGCTTGCAATCTTTCTGCCAGACTTGTTGCATGAGTGGTGATCTTTCAGCGGTGAAATTCTGAATGAAGGGTGTTGCACGGACACAAAAACCTGAGCTAGTTTCACCACATTTTTCTTCTCCCCCTGAACAAAACGATGAAAGGCTTTTCTTACAGCATCTCTAATGAGTTGTTCGGATTCGACATCTCCCTCTGCACCTCACGTTACAGAGTACGCAGTCAAGACTGATTTTACCTTAACAGGAAATATCTGTGTTTCCAGGGGAAGGGAGAATCTTGAATTTACTTGAATTCCTTAGGAGCTCTAAGTAATTCAAGATGTAGTACATCTCACGTAGATCTGATAGCTGAACGGTGTATCAGAGAAACACGATGAAGTGTAACAAAGGGTAGATTTGAATCACAGTTTGGCCTGAATGTAACCCTGAAGTAAGTGTCTTATATTAATATTTACTATTGATATCAATCATTGCAATTACTAATAACGCTAATGAGACAGAAGCAAAATCGTAACCTTATTAAAATTCTCATTTCAGTAATGTAATGTGACTCAGGCATTGGAAGTGAAAATAGATGCACGTTGATTAAATTTGAAAAATAATTTTTTTGAGGCTTTTTCTTTAAAAAAATCCTTATAGCTTGGTTTGTCACTAAGGTTTGCAGTTACCTGTAGTGGAAATGCAGAGCTCCATTAAAATAAATGGAGATTAGGAGAATGAATAGCTGGAAGATCAAGTCTTGGAGTAGACTCCTGCTGGAGCAGGTCTGGTTATCGTTTGTCTCTGGGGTTATATGTCTTGCAATTTAAATATAATTTTGCATAATCTGAAGTCATTAGGGATTAGGAGTATTTATGGTAACCATAAAATATGTGATGATACTATCAGATGTAGTATTCATAGCATCAGGTGTGGTAAATACATAGTAATCAAAATACTGAGTTTTCAGGTACTTCCCCTACTTTTCTAATCAAAACAGCAGTATAAAATAGAAGTACTTAATTTCTTATTGCTGTTACGATCTTTCTGCTAACTCAGACAGTAAAAGAGTACAAATACTTTTCACCACATCTTAGCCAAGAAATGCACATTTAAAAATAGATTCTTAGCAGTTTCTACAGCATTTTGTATTCTCCTGACAGGAATCCTCTGTTCTGGTCCTGATTATTTTCAAGCTGCAATTATGTAAGCCATAATGACAATGAAAGATACTTGGCGCTCTAAGAGAATATCATAAGCAAGAGGGAAGAAAATAATTTCAGTGCTGTCTTGGACTTTGCAAGCTTAACAATGTGACCTGTCTCATGACTGGAATGTTTGCAAAAACACTTTGTCTCTCAGATTCTTTCCCAGCTTTTAATCTTAGACAATCCCTCCATCTTCTTTTTCTCTCTCCGTTTCAGACTTTCCTAATTGCTACAAGACCTAGCACACAAAAGTCTCATCTGAATGCATCATGCAGAATCTTCCTGGCTGTAGCAGAAATGTCTGCTAGTTTGGTTTTTTAATTCCTTTTCATTTTAAACCCCTACTATAGTAATTAAAGGCTCCCTTCTGTTTATATCATAGGGGTTGCATACAAAGAGATTAATCAGCTTCTGTCTGTCAGTTGTAAACTTGTCTTTTCTGTTACTAAAAACATATTTTCTGTAGTAGCAAATGCTGCAGTTGCCTGATCCTGTCGGCTGTCTACATTTGTTAAGTGTGGAGAAGTGCAGCTGCAAAATTCTAGACAAACTGGGATTTTTGAGCTGCTGCCTTTGGTTCTTTGCTATCAAGAATCTCCACTGGTGCTTGATTTTTGAGAGATTTTCCCCTCCAGCTCCCCATTCAGGTGTTTATGGTGCTCAGTCTTAAAGAATTTTCTACCCCCCCCCCCCCCCCCCCCCCCCCGGGGCCCGGCC
>VZSC01019046.1:88469-148374 GCA_013398225.1 Steatornis caripensis
AAATTATGCACTCTCTTTGGCTAGGCAAACTTCTGAGAAGGCCTGGTGAACGTTGCTTTTCCATTTCACCACTGGGCACAATATTTGATCTTGAGCTTACCCTTCTAGAGGGATGTTGTGTTTTGTTCAGGCTGTTAGAATGCTGAAATAATTGCTTACAGACGAGCAAGAAACCTGTACTCAGTCTTTGGGAGTTTCTGACTCATTTTTCCAATCAGATCCATACAGGTTGAGCTGTTTTTCTCCGAAAAGATGAATGATGGCCCTTATCTTCCACATGGATGTACAGGTTTGGTGGCTTCCCTGGGCGCATGAAGGTGGCCGATGTGAGCTGCTGTTCCTTGTGTGCCTGTTTCATGGCCAGTATGGAAAGGTTGGCTTGGCTTTTCATCTGGAGAGGTCGATGTATCTGAAAAAGCACATTTTTTGACTAAGCAAAGCCTGAACAATCCAAAGTTATTTCCATGCAGGTAAAATGAATTTCCTCTTCCTTCCTCTTCGTGCCATCTCAGTTCATGGGTTAGGCACACTGGCTTTAGGGTCCTCCAATATCATTAAATGTGCCATATATACACTTTATATGGGATTATCTAGACTTGTAAATTCTTTGGGGCAGGGATCTTTTGGACTTGGTGTTTGTGCAGCATCTAGCACAGTGAGATTAGAGACCCAATGTGCAGGATCATCATGAAAACTAATGGTCTGTTAAAGTTCAGAGGATAGCTTAACTAAAAAAACCCAGACCTTTTCTTGTAACAAACTTTAGGTTCGCTGTCTTCTCAGGAAACCTTTGCATTTAAATAGCTCCAGATAATTCAAAAGCAGAATGTACAGAACAATTTTAGAGGAGACACAGGGCTCTACTACTCGCCAGTCTAACCATCCTGACTGTCTTCCCTGTCATTCCTATTTATTTTCACATGCTTTCAGGTCGCTTTCTTCCTTCCCCATCAGTTTGAAAATCAGTTATTTCCCCTTTTTCATCGTGACACTTCTGAACTCCCAACCCGTTGTTAGAGGCCCGTCATGTATTTCTTGGGTTTAGGACAATTTTCCTTACCCTTGATTGGACTTTCATCGCTAACTGGGAATTTGACTGACAGGAGAAATTGTAATAGTTTTCTTGCTTCTCTTGCTGGTGGTTTGGAAGAGAAATTTCCAACTCATTGCGCAAGGCTGTGTACGTCATACTGGGGTTCCATATAAATTTGGTCCTGTTACGGCAAGCTTTCATTTCCTGATAGCTCCTGCCAGTCATTCCTTCACAGGAGATGTTTTGGCACCCTAAACTTTATTTACATCTGGATATTGTGCCTGCAGACTTGCCAAAGAAAGATGCTGACTGATTAAAAGTAGTCTTTTTGTATTCCAGTTGAAGAATTCACCATCTGTGATCTGTAATTAGTCTTCTTACTAATTAGATATAACAAAGCTGCATAATGCCAAGTTTGAGGAAAAATATTAGAAATATGATGTGATATATGGCTGATTGTTTTTATTGCTTAACTGTAAACAAAATGTTCCTCTCATGTCCTGGGCATCCATAGTTTCCTACTGCTGTAGGTTTAAAAAATTCCTTTCAGTCATTCATGACACTTGCTGCTATAGGGATACCAATTTCCTGTCTCAAATTATTGTACTTCAGAGGTACTTGAGGCCTCTCCCACTCCTTCTTCCCATTTTAGTCTTTGATTTTACAGATGCTCTTACTCAAGGACTGGAATGCCTATATTGTTGGTTTATTTTTTCCACTATCTGGTGGAAAACGGAATAAATATATACTTTTCCCCCACAGGACTACTGAAGATTCCTGCTGCTTTATTGGTACCCTTGCTGAACATTGCTCTATGTCAAAGCCTTCAAAAACTTGTATTTTGTTTTGTTATGGGTCACTAGGCTAGAGAGGCACATGCTGTCAGCCTTGACCAAATCAAGAGCAGCTGCACCCAACCAAGTGGAATTTACACACTTATGAAAAGCAGTTTGTCAACCATGATAGATAGAGAGATAGGTTGGGTGAGGTGCTACTGGAATCCAGTATGAGAAGTCCAGTTGGGCCAAGCCTCCATAATGTGACTTAACGGTGACTGAACTCCCACGGAGACAGTTTACCTTTCTGTGATGTACGTAATAGAAATAAATCATAAAGCAGTATTAGCTGTTCAATGTTCCCTTTGTTTCTCTACATATGACAAAGTTTGAATTTGCTGTAAGGATCAAGCTGTTTCTGTGGGGTTGTCACTGTGTTACGCGTCTCCATATCGCTTCACGCTCTTTCTCGTCTCTGCTCTGATCAGAGGTGCGTGTGCATTTGGCCTGTTAGTCTTTTGATGGAATATTCCCATTGACTATGTGGTCTAATTCCCTCTGCATTTTGTTCTCCTTCCTGCAGTACAGCATTGTCACCGTAACCTTGATCATCAGCATATGTGGAATTTGGTATGTCTTGTGAGGTGTGTAGCCCTAAGCAGCCTCAGTTCAAAGGTCTGTGTTGCTAAATGCCTGTCTGCTCAGAAATCACTCATACAGATGAATGATGCTGTTTCTGATACAGATCACATTCTGAAAACTCTGTGGATTCAGGCAGAGTGCTAGAGTTTCTAAGCAGCAGGAAAAAATCATTACTGAATAAGGTAAGAATGAAAAGTGGGATTACTGAATTTCCAAATGGGCAAAAACTGCATGAGGGAAGGTGCATATTGAAAACATTCAGGAAATTCAGGAAAATGAAGGGATCTATGTGGCTGGAAGCAAGTGATGCATTTGTATTTTAGCAAGTAATACATGTGAAAAATAAAGGAGAAATGGGAACTGAAGAAGAATGTGTGTGGATGCCAGGACGAATTCATATCCCATGGAATTATACATGAATTAAGCAGGGTGACAACGATATTTGTGTAACTGAGAAGAAATGCACAAAATGGTCTTCTTTATTAATGTCTTTCTCATCTGTATATGATATTCTACCCCATTTTCTTTCTAATTTAGGCTATCTTCTGACTTCTGTCCCTTGAGTAGCCATCTAGCATGGCGGATTTATGCTGTTTTTTTCAGAAACATTCCTACTATTGTGAATTCTGTTCCACATGCATTTAGCATAATCTTCATTTGCCTTCCACTTGCTGCCTGCTTGTTTAGCTTTTTCTCCCAGGCCTTTAGTTCAGTTCTATTTTCTTGTGACGGAAAAAAAAATTCTGTGGTAGAAGTAATTAAGTCTGCTATGCTAAGATCATCTTCTCCAGGATACTCCAGATTTACTCTACTATCGTTCTCTTGAGATCCATATGTGATGCTATGGATTGTTGATAGAAAAAAACCTGGCTTCTCATGCTCCTTTTCCAGACAATGGAAGTTTCTGTGGCTGAACTGGTTGGCACCAGGTGGATCCCAAAGCAATACCTGCACCCCACCATTAGCAGCTATTTGCTTTGGCAGCCAGGAACTTACCCTGTGGTGTTGTCTTTTTTTTCGTTTGTACTACTGTTCTTGGGTAGCAGCTGCTTGCTTCACTATCTGTTGTTAGCTGCCTGTGTGTGGGCATAAAACCCATGCGAGGCTCACTCTGCTGTGGCTGTAATAGCAGAAAATAGATGCATTTTCATCTCTCAAAAGATCTTTAGATCTTTTCAAAGAGAAGCGAACTGTGATTGTGCAGGGTGAAAAGGGTCTTGCGCTTTTTAACTTCTACATGATGACACAAGGGACAACTGCATTTTTTTTCTTCTTTTTCTGTTCCTTTTATTGATTCTGGGAAGTCAAGGCTTGTCTGGCACAGGAGAATCCACACAATTTATCTTTTCTTTCTTTTTTTTTTTTTTTGTGTGCGTACTTATTTGACTTCATACCAATGATTGGTTTAGAAGTATTTTTATTAGCTTTTTAACATTAATTGAGTTGTGGTGCTATCTTTCCACCTCAATTGCCAGTGTATACTGTAACCAACTCTAAGAACCCAGAAGAAGATTGTAGAACAAGCTAGGAAGACCAGGTCAACCAGTGTCTGAATATTTTTAAACTTTTGTCTTTTAAAATTTGATGTGGGAATAGCAAACCTAGATTAAAAATGATGTAACGTTAGTATTTCCCTAGTTGCAGGCAAGGTAACAAGTCAGTTCCAAGGTCAAGCCAGGAGATCCAACCAACGGTTCAGGAACATCAGGGAATGGGAGTGGGAACAGGCACACCTATGACATAGCACAGGGTCATGACCCTGTGCTGGAGCTGAAATGGAGATCCCACAGCTGTGGACCAGAGGGTGCATGGGTTGGGGTAAAAGGTAAGGCTGTCGAGGGCAAATAAGGCCTATTGGTATTCTGAGGACCCTGACAAATTTAACTTTTTCTTGAAGTTTTTACTGGGAGAATCTTATGGCCAAAGTGACTGTGACAAGTTAGAAGTGCCCAGTAGAGCTGAAAGGTGGATGATGCTGAGTATGTTGAGAATGAGTGTGAGGAGCTTGTGATGAGTGAATGCTGGCTTTCAAATGAAGTAATTATGAGGAAAAGTGGAGAGGAGATAATATCATTGCAACAGTGGGCTGGATGAAGACCACACGGACCTATGATTCAAGTTGATGCCCTCTCTTACCAAGGCTTCTTATACACTTGAGGAGTCTGGTAAGGGAAGAGGACAAGTATGTTTCTTAGAACAGCTGAAAAAGATGATAATTGAAACTAAATTACTCTGAAAATAATCAATGAACTTACATCACACTTGCTACAAAAGCCTGGCTTTCCAAAATGTTTTGTGCTTTAAATCTGTGAAAGGAAAATGCAGGTGTTACACAGGTCGTGCTCATATCAAAATACTCTATTTCAGACAGAAATCAAGTAATTAAAATAACAAATAATTTAAATTGCTGGTATTGTAATTTCTGTAGAAGACATGGATACAAAAGATGACAGTGAAGAGCCAAGCTCAAAAATCAGATTCTTAATACTATCTGACAAATACTAAAAATATTTGGCTTCCCGAGTCATTTGTCTTTCAAGTAGAAGACTCTTGTGGTAGGGGTATTTTTTTACACAATGCACTTGGCCTTCTGCCAACAGATGAGAGCTCCAGATTGATAGTAATGAAAGAAATATTAATGCACCGTAGCATGTCAATTATCTTGAAAAGGTCTCCAGCAACCATTTATCACTTAAATTTCACATCTTATAGCTGGGGACCAAATTGTGTTACATGTTAGAATAGTTCTGCCAAATTTGATCCATCATTAACTTTCATTTGTTGATAATTTGAACATGAATTTTTATTTAAGTTATGCATCTTTGTCAACTTGATGGAAACATCCTGAATTGCCATGTTGTCATAGATGAGTGATGCTGTTTCCCAGTTGAGACTCTACTGTATTCTGAAATGCCTTTAAGGATATATCCCCCAGGAAAAAATCCTGAGGCTAGGGACTGACTTTGTTGCATTTTGAGGGTGGGGGCAGAAAATGGAGAAAAAAAAAAGGGGGGGAAAAAATACCTTTACAACTTAAATTGGATTCTCCATTGCTGAATCATGTACAGAAGCTTAGTTGTTAGGGTTTTTTTTTTTTCTTTAGCCCCATAGGTACGATAGCATTCATTGGTAGGGTTACCAGGCTTCCAAACAGAATAGTTATAAAGGGGAAAGGTAACACCAGAGTAAATTTTCTTTGTCTGCCAGGTGGGTTTCAGTGGATTGGGTGACCTTTCTCAGGTGCAAGAAGGCACATGAATCCACTGTAGAGGCTATCGTGCAGTCACAGATCTCAGCACAAAGCCATGTTAACATCAGTTGCCTCAGACTTCAAATAAAGGCAACCCCTGGAGGGGTTTGACCAAGGAGGGTCAACACAGAAGCATCTGCCATGATAATATTGAGGGAAACCCTTGGGCTAAAGGAGTTAGTTGGACTTGTGCAAACTGGGATGGCTGCTCATGTTAACTAGTAAGGGGCAACACATGGTATGCTCTGGAAATATGTATCTTTCTGTGTAATATTGGACCATTGCAAAGCTCATCAACTTCTTTTCCCTGTTGTGGTGGGTTGGCCCTGGCTGGATGCCAAGTGCCCACCAAAGCTGCTCTGTCAGTCTCCTCCTCAGCTGGACACGGGAGAGAGAATATAATGAAAGGCTCGTGTGTCGAGATAAGGGCAGGGAGAGATCACTCACCAATTACTGTCATGGGCAAAACAGACTCGACTTGGAGAAACTGATTTAATATATTGCCAAACCAAGCAGAGTAGGATAATTAGAAATAAAAGCAAATCTTAAAAACACTTTCCCCCCACCCCTCCCTTCTTCCCAGATTTAACTTCTCTCCTGATTTTTTTGCTCTGCTGCCTCCCCTACCAAGAGGCGCGGGGGGATGGGGAACGGCGCTTGCAGTCAGTTCACCACACGCTGTCTCTGCTGCTCCTTTCTCGTAAGGCGGGGAGGGCTCCTCACACTCTGCCCCTGCTCCAGCGTGGGGCCCTCCCACGGCAGACATCTCTGCCAATTTCTCCAGCGTGAGTCCTTCCAATGGGCTGCAGTTCTTCACGAGCTGCTCCAGTGTGGGTCCCCCGTGGGGTCACAGCCCTGCCAGCAAACCTGCTCCAGCGTGGGTTCCTCTCTCCAAAGGGTTACAGGTCCTGCCAGGAGCCTGCTCCAGCGCAGGCTTCCCACAGCGTCACAGCCTCCTTTGGGCCTCCACCTCCTCTGGTGTGAGGTCCTCCATGGCTGCAGCTGGATTCTGCTCCACCGTGGACCTCCATGGGCTGCAGGGGCACAGCCGGCCTCACCATGGCCTGCACCCCAGGCTGCGGGGGAATCTCTGCTCTGGTGTCTAGAGCCCCTCCTGCCCCTCCTTCTTCACTGACCTGGGTGTCTGCAGGGCTGTTTCTCTCACAGATTTTCACTCCTCTCTCCGGCTGCAACTGCTGTTGTGCAGCGACTTTTTTTCCCCTTTTAACTATGTTATCCCAGAGGCACTACCAGCGTCAATGATGGGCTGAGCCCTGGCCAGCAGTGGGTCTGTGTTGGAGCCGGTTGGCATTGGCTCTGTCGAACGTGGGGAAAGCTTCTAGCACCTTCTCGCAAAAGCCACCCCTGTAGCCCTCCCCCCTACCAAAACCTGGCCTCGCAAACCCAGTGCACCGATGCAAGGCATACTTTTTCTCCTTGCCTTTTTGGAAAACAAACACACAACAGCTTAGACTTGTGTTATTTTTTTAAAGCTCTCAAATAAAATTCTTGGTCACATGCAGAATTCTGGCCAGAGGAAGCTCAGAGAAGGCTCATGCAGAGCAGGTGTTAATCACAGTTTAATATACTTCTGTAATAAGCTCAGGTACTGTTTTCAGGAGTGTGGTATAAGAGGCCAGTGTTGAATAAACAGAATGGGAATCAAATAAAGTGTACTTAAGCAGCCAGCAGAATAGTTTAACAAGCTTAGGTGACACCTTCAGATGATACAAATAAAAATCAGTGTGAAAGAGACAACAGAGGGTTAAACACTGACAGTAGCTGTGTGAAATGCCTTGAAAATGGAAGGGAAGCCTTGGCATTTGGAAAAAACAAATTTGTTCTCTTTTTGGAAAAGCTACGTCTGATCAGTATTCTCACGTACGTTTAAAAGGACAGTGCAAATGAATTTTTCATGCAAAGCTTAGGATTGCTGCATATGTTGTATTTGGGCCTGTGTTTGATTTAATTTACTTTTCTGAGGATCTGTAGCATTACAAAGGCCTTAGGTAACCTTTCTCATGACCTGGTGTAGTGATTAGATCCTTGCATTATAAGTCAAGAGATCATGGTTGTAGTCATTTCTCCATTATCCAGGGTATTGGGAGGTTGGTGTAGGCTGTGGATAATGTACCTTATCCAGGATATGCTTGGAGTGTAATTTAAAGGCTCTTGAATCACTGTACTGAGATACCCAGGATTCTGGAAAGGCTAATTAGCTCACGTGGTGAACATGAAATACCTCTGTTCTCCTTCTAGACAAAACCTGGGCAAGAAGCAGCAAAACGAGTTGTTGCTTCACCTCACAGCAAATAAACCTTAGCATGCTCTGCAGAGAGCTACACCCATAACCCTCTACAGTTAACTGGCAGCTTGAATAATTTGACCATGTCTGGGCATAATGAATGGAGTTGCCAGTATTTTGCACCTTTGTCACATTGTTCCAACATTACAGTGGCCAGTAGTCGGTCGTCACTNACCTTAGCGTGCTCTGCAGAGAGCTACACCCATAACCCTCTACAGTTAACTGGCAGCTTGAATAATTTGACCATGTCTGGGCATAATGAATGGAGTTGCCAGTATTTTGCACCTTTGTCACATTGTTCCAACATTACAGTGGCCAGTAGTCGGTCGTCACTATGTCTATGAATTGTTCTGACCCCACTGCAGTGGCTCTCAGGTGTATGGTTATTTCTTGCTACAGTGTGTGAAGTCTTGGTGTCTGTCAAAGGCCATTGTGCTGGGTGAGGGGTGGAGACAGTTCAATTTCTCAAGTACGCTGTGTCCCGGTTTGACCCAATGCAGTACTCCATCCCCTACACACCATGCTCAGAATAAAGGTGAGGGAGCACAAGGCTCCCTCCCTCTCCCTTTATGCCCAGGGCCTGAGGGCACTGATGGGCTCTAATGGCCCTAAGCAGCCTCACCTCGTGCTTCTGCCCACACCCATGGCCCAGGAGCCTGTTTAAGACCAGCAGGGGGCTGTTAGTGGGGGTCCTGGTGATGTTGCAGGGTGCTGCTCTCCAGCTCTGGCCAGCTCCTTGCTTAAGCATCTGAGGAGGACTCTACCCAATTATTCTACTTTTGATCCTGAATCCAGCTCCTGCCTGCTGCTGAGTGCAGTCTGGGACTTTCCTGGGGTGTGCCCTGCAGCATCCGGGTGATGTATTTGACATCGGTGGGGGGGAGCTTGATATTGGTTTTGTGTATGCTTGTATATATTTCATTATTACTTTTTCCTGTTACTATAATACAACATTCTTGTAGTTAGATTAAAGCTGTTTTAACTTTTCCAACCCATAAGTCTCTTTCCCTTTTCTCTTTCCTCCCTTTGGGGAGGGAGGGGCTTAACAAAGAGCATCTGTCGTTCGCTTAATAGCCAGCCCAGCTTTAAACAGGGACACCATGCTAAGTGAAAACTTGACTGTGTGGTTTTATGGCGGTATCTGTTTAGGGAACCGTGGTACTTTGTCGTTGAGTTCTTTTTTGCTTCTCTTAGCTTTTAAAACAGAGGGGTAGTGCTACTCTGGCAGGCTCTGTTTAGGGCGAGCGCTGCTGAGATGTAGGCTCAGTTATGGTGTTGTCACAAATGCATAAATGTCAAGTCGCCTACACTACTTGGTGTTAATGTTCCTGGACACTTAATGCATCTGTTCCTAATTTTATATCACTTTAAAAGCACTGTGATTCATTAGTGGTACATGAAGAAAACCACCACAAGTAATGTCTCAGTCTGCTTGTTTTGAAAGTTGAGTAGTNCTTTATATCAATTTAAAAGCATTGTGATCAATTAGTGGTACATGAAGAAAACCACCATAAGTAATGTCTCAGTCTGCTTGTTTTGAAAGTTGAGTAGTGCTCTGACAGTGGACATACCAACATCTCTTTTAATCTAACAGTAATATAAAGATTTCTGATACGTGCATCTTTCTTGGTAAATAGTAAGAAAAGCTTTCAAAATATCTTAATAGTTTTGTTATTTTCTGGATTGTGTCTAAATGATTCTAGAGCCTGTCTTACAGTTTGTATTTTACAGTATTGTTTGTATTTTACAAGTATTTTGTACATCTTTCCGGGTCTCCTGGGATTTACAGTTTATTGCTTCTTAATGTTAGTATCTTATCTACTTAATANGTGATTCATTAGTGGTACATGAAGAAAACCACCATAAGTAATGTCTCAGTCTGCTTGTTTTGAAAGTTGAGTAGTGTTCTGACAGTGGACATACCAACATCTCTTTTAATCTAACAGTAATATAAAGATTTCTGATACGTGCATCTTTCTTGGTAAATAGTAAGAAAAGCTTTCAAAATATCTTAATAGTTTTGTTATTTTCTGGATTGTGTCTAAATGATTCTAGAGCCTGTCTTACAGTTTGTATTTTACAGTATTGTTTGTATTTTACAAGTATTTTGTACATCTTTCCGGGTCTCCTGGGATTTACAGTTTATTGCTTCTTAATGTTAGTATCTTATCTACTTAATAACATTTAGAGTTGTGCTTCATGTTCAGATTTGTCAGAAAAACAAATGTATGTGTTATTAAAAAAACCCAACAAATCAACCTGTCTAAAAATATTGTTGTCTCCTTCTTTGCAAGAGTTAAAAAAAAATAAACATCAGACAGTGTGTGTGTAGTGCAGGACTCTGTAATAGTGTACACCCTGAGGCACTATTTTGGTATCGTATTAAGAATGGAGATGCTCCTTTAGTCCATGTATGTCTCTGAAACAGAATTTGAGTCTGGCAGTCACTGTTTAAGGAAGAACTTTGGGATTCTTTTTCTAATGATGATGCATATATTTCATTTAAGGTAACTAGGGTAAGTTTTGGTGAAGCTTATTTACTTACTATCAAAAAACTATGTGATCCTAAGAGGAAAAAATCCATAGCAGGTGTAAGACTGTATATTAAGAAGCCACTTAGCCTACTACTGGATTAAGTGATGTGACTCAGTCACCTTCATTCTTGCTGTGCTGTGTACCAGCTGGATACAGAAATTTGTGGTTTTTGAGACCAAGTCATGGTCAGTCACCTTAGCAGTGAGGCGTAGGGGAATTGTTGTGGAATTGATTTTACTCAAAATGTTCTGTAAAAAGGAATAATTCACATTTCAGTTGTTACATACCTTCTGCTTATTCGTAACCTGAAATAAATTTTGCAGTGGAAGTGGTCCTAAGGGAGAATAAGAGTGACAACAAACATGGTTACACCAAACTGTTGCTTCCTGTGTCCCCTGTGGAGGTTATGCTCTCTCACCTTACACACACTTGTGGCTTACCTGATTTTTTTAGCAACTCAGTGTTGCTGTTTCTGTCTTTGGGGGTTTTAAGGAAAAAGAAACTTAAATGCCGTGGATCTTCCTTATCAGCTTATAACACCATTAAACTGGATCCAGTAATGGGGTCCTAGACTTGACAGTGTGCTTCAGTGATTTCCACGGAACCGGGATGGCATCTGAAATACACAGTTGGATTTGTAACGCCGCACGGTCCAGACTGCAGTCTGGTCAGAATTACACCTGTACAACTCTGCTCCATTGAGGATGACCAGGGAGTTAATTCACCCGCATTTCTGGCTCCACAGCATGAGCATGTTGCTGTGAGGCTGTAGCTCTGTCCCTGTACCCGCTTTAGGTAATTTGACTGCTGGAGCTGCCTAGCAGCGAGCAAGCTCTGACCACCTTCAGGTGCCCGTGAGCAGGGTCACGTCGGCGCACAGTCCTGGGGGAAGGCGTTCCTGCAGACTCGGCACTGCCTGCGGGCTCTCTTCCCCTTAGTCCCTGGGCTGCGCAATCCCACGGGACAGGAGCACGTTGGCCAGCACACTGTTGCTCTGTCCTCTCTGGGAGCCTGTTGCTTCTCCCAGGTCAGCATGAATCAGAAATAAGAGTCTGACTCCGTGATCGTTAATCCCAGACCGGGCGCTCCTCCATCNTATCAAAAAACTATGTGATCCTAAGAGGAAAAAATCCATAGCAGGTGTAAGACTGTATATTAAGAAGCCACTTAGCCTACTACTGGATTAAGTGATGTGACTCAGTCACCTTCATTCTTGCTGTGCTGTGTACCAGCTGGATACAGAAATTTGTGGTTTTTGAGACCAAGTCATGGTCAGTCACCTTAGCAGTGAGGCGTAGGGGAATTGTTGTGGAATTGATTTTACTCAAAATGTTCTGTAAAAAGGAATAATTCACATTTCAGTTGTTACATACCTTCTGCTTATTCGTAACCTGAAATAAATTTTGCAGTGGAAGTGGTCCTAAGGGAGAATAAGAGTGACAACAAACATGGTTACACCAAACTGTTGCTTCCTGTGTCCCCTGTGGAGGTTATGCTCTCTCACCTTACACACACTTGTGGCTTACCTGATTTTTTTAGCAACTCAGTGTTGCTGTTTCTGTCTTTGGGGGTTTTAAGGAAAAAGAAACTTAAATGCCGTGGATCTTCCTTATCAGCTTATAACACCATTAAACTGGATCCAGTAATGGGGTCCTAGACTTGACAGTGTGCTTCAGTGATTTCCACGGAACCGGGATGGCATCTGAAATACACAGTTGGATTTGTAACGCCGCACGGTCCAGACTGCAGTCTGGTCAGAATTACACCTGTACAACTCTGCTCCATTGAGGATGACCAGGGAGTTAATTCACCCGCATTTCTGGCTCCACAGCATGAGCATGTTGCTGTGAGGCTGTAGCTCTGTCCCTGTACCCGCTTTAGGTAATTTGACTGCTGGAGCTGCCTAGCAGCGAGCAAGCTCTGACCACCTTCAGGTGCCCGTGAGCAGGGTCACGTCGGCGCACAGTCCTGGGGGAAGGCGTTCCTGCAGACTCGGCACTGCCTGCGGGCTCTCTTCCCCTTAGTCCCTGGGCTGCGCAATCCCACGGGACAGGAGCACGTTGGCCAGCACACTGTTGCTCTGTCCTCTCTGGGAGCCTGTTGCTTCTCCCAGGTCAGCATGAATCAGAAATAAGAGTCTGACTCCGTGATCGTTAATCCCAGACCGGGCGCTCCTCCATCATCTGCCAGCCCAAGTGTGATCTGGAGCAGTGCTGTCAAATTAGCCAGGCAGCGCAGCATGAAATCTGTGCTGGCTCCGTGCCTGATGCTGGAAGACAGATGTTACCTGATCCATAGGGGTGATTGGAACGGTGTGGGCGGATAATACCTGAGCCAACATAAAGCTTGACGATAGAAAATTAACTTTTCAGCGTTTGCTCGTCGGGTCTGAACTGTCAGGGTCAGTTAATACTGAAGCAGTGCTTTGGTGGTTTTTTAGGAGCCCGAGGGGTAGCTCTGCTGTGGTGTCAAACTACAGCCTAACTCTGATTCAGCAGCTGTTTATGTGTAGATAGTGGTGAAACTTTGAAAGAAAAAGAATGGTGAAATGTCCTCGGCTGTCTTTGAAACCTTACTGTTGGAGAGGTTTGCACGTGGTGAGCGCTGTGGCTCTTCCTAAGCAGCAATCGGACTCAGCTCATCTTAATTTTAGATTTAAAGTAAGCAGTCTGAGCCTGGCTACCGATGTGCTGCCTGTATGCGGTGCCATTAAAAGAAACCAACTGCAGATGAAGCACAACTAGGCGTGTTGCTGAATGCTTTATTATCTTTTCTTAGCTTTACATTTTTTAGGAAATTTTACTATTATTTTGAGCTTGTTCCTATTTCTTTCTTTTTTCTTTTCCACAATGGGAGAAGGTGATTATAGTAAAATGAGTTTTTCCTTCATGTTTTCAGCAACACAATTCCCCATTTTAAGGGCAATGTTTGTAGTCTAGCAATGTGTTAGATATGTACGTAAAAGTAAGGAATGCTTGGAAATATGGCTCTCCACCACAAGAAAAAGTGGCAGAAGTGCTTATTATACTGATTTTGTTAGGAAAATCTGGTTGTAAATTGGTGTAAATTACATGCAGAATTTTAAGAGCTGTTCAATAGTTTTTAGCTAGTTAATACTGTCACTTCTAAATCCTGATCAGCTGCAATGAAGCATTGTTTCAACAGATGATAATTTTACAGTCTGCAGAAGTTGCAGAAAAGCCGTCTCTGTGAGATGTCCATAGCAGGATCTCACTGGTGCGGATAATTTTTGTAAATTTTAAGACTTGTTCTTTGCAAAATTAATTACTTCTGTAGGCCGAAACTACAGCAACTATCAGAACATTATATTAAGGATTTAAATTGCTCTTAAAGGATGAGTTGAGGTTGGACTCCTTTTCATGGTGCAGGGTACTATTGCGAAGTTATAACCCTTAAGGAGAGACTTCTTGCTTTAACATATCTGGCATTCTCCTCTTGGACCCAGGCTATTGTTAGCTTTTTTTTTTTTACTGTGTTTCTACAGTACTTTGCAATTACCAGATGTTACAGCAGTAGAATATTTCATATTATTTTATATAATTTTAAAATATAATCTATAGGTATGCTGAATGGTTTGTGGACAGGTGACTTCTTAAAGTCTTTTTTCAAGCCACCAATGCTTTCTGTTTAAAATTAAATGATCTGATTCAGAAAAGGAGATGCAGCTTTAACAAGATACAGGGTTTTTGATATATTTATTTAGAATCTAATGGGACTGACTCGGATGCATCACAATGGACTGTATAAGTGATCACATTAATGTAACAGGAGATATTCATATAATGCTGATTGAATATGTAGAGAAAGAAAGAAAAAAGAATCAGACCAACCAATTCTGGTTTTGTGGGAAGAGTTTTATCCTAACTGTAACTGCCAGTCTTATTCTTTCGCACGGAGACATTCTTAAAAGCAGAAATCCATTGGCATAATGAACATACAGTCATCCTTGTGGGGGCAAGAATTAGATGCTGAAATGAAGTGTCAAGTTTTTCTTTTTTTGTAAAAAAACAAACCAATCCCCCCCCTCCCCCCCAATACTCCTGATATTTACAGAAGCATGACAGAAACAACCTCACACCTTATCCAATTACACTTTAATACTATAAATAGATTTGAAACATTGCGTGCTTCGAAGGTGATGCAGGCATATAGGGGGTCATTTACAACATTCTTGTGTGTGTTATAAAAGAAATATTAGTTGAGCATCAATTAAACGGCAATCTTCTTTATTACATTAAAATTCAGTCACATTTGAAAAACTGAATCCTGCAGTACGAATATCAGAATTAAAAAAGACTAATAAAAAAACCCTTCTTGCAATGCATTTTTTCTTTGATTCTAAATTGCACTTGATCAATGACATTTGCTTGCCCATGGTATGAATGGAATAAAAGTTGGTTTGGAACATATTGCTGCTGTGTAGGTCAGCAACACGGTTGTCCTTTAGAAAAAGAGCTTTAGGATTTGAGACCTAATTCAATGAATACTTAGTATGTGCCTGGGTGCTTTGCTGAATCATGGTTTCTGTGCTGGAAGTACAGGGTTGGCTTCAACTGACTGACACCCCTTCGGGCTGTCGCAGAGTGTTGGCTGGATGGGATTCCGATTCTGGGAATCCTGTGCGCTTAGACTGAGCTTTTTTTTGTTGAGGGAACATCTTGTGCAGTAGGGAACTATGTGAACTTGCCTGTCCCTTCTGTGGCACAACTAATAGATTAAACTCCTTTTGTTAAATAGAAGCCTGTGTTTCTGTGCTTCCTAAAGGTCACGATTTCTGTCCCCTTTGAGCACCCTGCACAGGGTGGTAGGGAAGGGTCATTTTAAGTTTATGATGACTATTTGAGAAAGTCACCATTCAGGCTTGGAAAATGTTGCTCATGCAGCTGAACAAGTCCATGCTTGTTGCAGTGAGCTTTGGCCACTTGCTGCAGCTGCATTGCTTTTCTTTAGGTTTTCTTTTTCTTGAGCTATGGGTCCTTTTGCTCTGAAAGGTTCTGAGGTCTTCTCTGTGTGTTTGTGTGCAGTTTAACAATAAAAATACTTTGTCAGTGGCTTTTGGTTTTTTTTTTTTTTATTAGCAGCATTGATTAAGATGGCAATTCATGACGCTTTTGGCCATTAGCCTCCATTGTGGTTTTCACAATACACCATTATTTTCTTTCTTCTTCATAGCGGGCTACTAGCCCAGATTCCTTCCACTTCTGCTGCAGTAGCAGGATGGGTTTAACAGGAATCTCTCTGGGCTCAAAAAGAAAAATGACTCATCTCCTCTTGCTCATCCACTCATGTACATCTTAATAATAGGAAGTTTGTTTAATCATTTTGTTACGAATGTAGGGTGTAGATTCAATCTTGTCTTTTCAGTCTGTTAAATTTCTCATGTAAGCGAATGTGTTCACAAGAGTTAACGTTATCTTAGAGCCAAGTGAGTGCTCAGGGCAGATCCCGCTCACTCACCCTGCTGTAGCAGCCCTGCTGCCCACTCTGGCAGCTCCACCTTATTGCGGTAGGAGATGTGAAAGACATGCTTTGCAGCTATAGCCTTGGTCGCTCTGGGAAACAAGGCACCCTAGCTAAAAATAGTTTCCCGTAAGTTAGCAGCTTTGCTTGTGAATACACAGGCAGGAGAAGCTGATTTGGGTAATAAGAGATTCCCATGGTAGGCTGCGAACCGGGGCTATCTGGGAAGAGACAGACAGGAGAAAGACAGAGATGACAAAGACATAGCGGTTGCAATCCCAGCATTGCCAGTCTGCGGAGCGCTTGATGTTGCATCCTTTAATTTCAGTAACCACTGTGTATTTCCTGAAGATCTCAGTCAAGGTCAGAATTTCATCCCACTCAATGCGTTACACTTGAATGAGAGGAAACCATAAAGTTTTAGCAAACGGAGGACTATGTGAGGAAAACAAAGAATTATTGTATCTTTACTCTGCTCATGGAGAGCTAAGGTGAAGGAGACTTCCTTAAGAGGCTGAAAATTTACCATTGAGAGAAACTAGATCTGAGTGTTTTGTGTTCAGGTTGTGAGCCTCCAAACCAGCTCCCCTCTTCCCCTACTCCCTTTGACCTGGCTTCCTCCCCGTCCCTGTGCAAAGCTTTCTGTAACCCCGCTTCTTCTCACTTGTGCAGCTGAACTGAACTCATCCTGCTGCCAGGGGGATTTCCTCTGCTGTGGGGTGAAGCTGTACTCATTAGTGTTTTATGCACCGGTGGAACCTGCTCATTTTTTCAGCTATGGAAGATTTTCAGCTAGATCATCTGTGGTACAAGGAGGAAAATAAAGATGGGGGTTCGGAAATGCAATAGATAAAGGCTTAAGTGGTCAGAATTTAAATCTTAAATTGCCAATTGCATGGCTGGCTAGAAAAAGGAAATGTGGGAAGAAAAAGGAGGCAGTAAACATGATGATTAAGTGGATGTTACGCAGACTAAATTACAGCATTCCTGAATGAGTGTCTTCTCTCTTTAACAGAGAAATCATTAAATGTTAAACTCACACTATTATTTGCGTTTCATTGGGTAGACTTCCATGTGCAGAAATATCCATTTTAATTAGTGTTGAAAAGAAGTCTCGTGTACAGAGCACTGGCTGGTAGGTATTTTTATACTCTCTCTCAGTGAACTCATTTTATATGATGATGATTTCCTCTAATTTTTAATTAACATGTCTAAGTTAGACTTGGGGAAAATGATCAGTGTTTCATTAACTGCCTGACACTTGGAGATCTATGCAAACTTAATTGATATGGTTGCTACAGGGTACTTTGTCAAAATGAGCCATCCTGCCATTACCTTTCTCCTCGTGCTTTTCAGTGGTATGAATTTGAGTGAAAGGCATACTGCAACAGCATATAGTTTTACCTATAAAATGACAGCATATGATGTGGCGTTATATTTCAATGCAATGTTTCATCCAGACTATTTCAAAACATTTTATAGACTGATTATTGGAAGATCATTTGTTTATCACTGGTGTGTAGTGCCCCCTCTTTGCAAAGAGTATGTAACAGTGCTTCGGAAAAGAAGTGAGAAAATTTCTTGCTCCTTCTCTAGGGAGAATTATTGGCTCAACTCTAAGTATCACAATTAAAAATATACTTGCTCGTCTATAACAAATACCCCTAAATAATCATAGAATCATAGAATGGTAGGGGTTGGAAGGGACCTCTAGAGATCATCTAGATCACAAATTATTTAAGCCTATTGTTGATATTTATTGATTTATTTAACCGTATATACAAATGAAGGATAGTATCTCACTGGAAAAAATGGTTGAAATGTGTGAAGGCAGGATGGTCTAGTGGTATAGGTGGTGTGCTTAACGGGGCCCAGCTCCAGTCCCAGCTCTGCCACTAACCTGCTTAATAACTGGGACCAAATCACTGGTACAACTATTGATCTAGTAATGAAAGTAATGTTTGGGGAGGAAGGGACTATTATTAGTCATACTCATTAGTAACTGATTCATACTAAAATTCATATTTCTTCACTGAGAGGGTTGTCAAGCACTGGAACAGGCTGCCCAGGAAAGTGGTTGAGTCACCATCCCTGAAGGTATCTGACAGACGAGGACGTGGTGCTTAGGGGCATGGTTTAGTGGTGGACTTGGCAGTATTAGGTTAATGGTTGGACTCGATGACGTTAAAGGTCTTTCCTAACCTACATGATTCTATGATTCTAAATGTTTTTCAAGGGGTCTACGTCAAGGTATAGTTATTGTAGCTATAGGGTTTCTGTTCCCATAATCTCATAATGAAAAAGGATATGAAAACAGCAAAGGTAAAAAAGAGGTGAAACCTAGCAATGTACTTGGTACTCCGTGCACGAATTATGCCACGAAACTGAGTTAGAGATTGTAAAATCTGAGTAGAAATGCTATCTCTGAACTTGCTTTATCTCAGGAAAACCAAGACTTTTTACAGTCTGCTTGTCATAGTGAAAAGAGCTAACTGCAATAGCAGTAGTAGAGTTGATACGTTAGAAATTATTCAAATATGTTTTTATGAAGCCATTATTAAAGGGAGAATAAGAACTTAGTTTTCTTTACAAAGTGGTGAAAGTGGTATGGTAATAAAATATACTTGCTTTCCTCTGAAGTTTTGGACTATAGAAATTTGATCAAGAAATCTTTTGTCTTAAAATGTGGTATTCACATGAGATATTAAGGCACATGAGATTAATTTAAAAGTGGTTCATGTGACGTAGAATTACAGAATAATTGAGGTTGGAAAGGGCATCTGGAGGTCATCTGATCCAGCTTCCTGCTCAAAGTAGGGCGTCTATCGAAAGTGAGATGAAGTTGTTAAGGGCCTGGTCCAGGCACATTTTGAGATTTCCAAGGATAGAAATTCCTTAGGCTCACTGGATGACCTGTCCTAGTGCTTAATGATGTAAATATTTTTTTTTTCTCTTGGTGAAAATATTTTTCCTTTTATATCGCACTGGAATTTACCCTCCAACTTGTGGTTTTTCTTCTCTTGTTCTCAGGCTCTGGGAAGAGTCTCTCTGTTTCTTCTTTTAGTCTTCTCTTCCGCACTAGAAAAATGGAGCTCCTTTTTCCTTACCTGTCACGTGTGTCAGCTCTAACCGTGATCCTCTACTGGACTCACTCCATTCTGTCAATCTTTGTTGCAGCAGGATCCCCAAAATGGACACAGTATTGTAGATTTTGTGTGTAGCTGTTGATAAGGAGTTGCTGAACAATAAATATCAATGGTAGGATCTGCACAACTACCGGGATGTAAGGGGATTTGATTTATATGCCAAACTTGTTGTGAGAAGCTGAATGCAGCCTGGAAGGATGAGTTACATCATAAATCTTTGCCTTTGTATCTCATATTCCAGTTCTGAGAAAAAAGGGATAGAAGGAAAACTCAGTTCGAAAGAAGAGAGGAGGGTAGAGAGTGCTCAGTTATAATGGCGGTATTAAGTACAGATTCCAAAGCTTCATTTTCCTGGAGAGGTGACGACAAAGCGAATTATGGAGACATGAGTGAGAGTATGTCTTTTGGAGCAAGTGCCTTGCAAGCCCTCAAGCTAACTGAAACACTGGAGCCACTTCAGTGCTAAGCGTGACATAATGCAGTGAACAATTTTCTTTTTTTAACTGTTTCCAGTTCTGCAATTAGGAGTGTAACCCATTGCGTGATGAGAATAGCATTTATTTTTCCTGGTAGGCTTTTTAGTGTTGGGTAAATCTGACAGTTGGAACACATGGTGTTTCCTTAAAAGCTGTGAATTCAAATGATGGCTTAGTGTTGAAAAAGAATCTTGGGTGTTTACAGTCCAGGGCAGGTCTATTAGCTACAGAAGTCAGAGCATTTTCCACCAGGTCAAGTGCCAGGAAAAAAAAGAAATTTCCCTTGGGGATGCAGTGAGGACTTAATTCACAGTTTTGTGAAAACTCATTACCTTAGTTTCTAGGCTTTAGTTCTGAATACAGTGCTAGTCAGTATTTCCTTATTTTCGATCACTGATATGGACACTGACGTGAATCTTGCTGTTAAGTTTGTAGATGTCAGGAAGACTGCTAAAATAATGAAGGTTGTTGCAAGGATATTCTCAAATGGCTGATTAGATGACAAAGTTCCAGGAAAATTCATTCTAGTACAGCCAGATGAAGAGCAGTACATCAGGAAATAAAAAATTGGATATAAGATTCTCAGGGTAGAGGGCTGCTTTGGGAAGTAGCAACCCAGAAGTCAATGTAAGGTTGTTGAAGGTAGCTCGCTCAACGTGTATTTAAACTGAATTGGTATGGCAAAGAGGGCTCATGAGGTTTGTTCTTGATGCTGAAAATTCTATCTGTATTTGTGAACTGAACTTGGAAGATTGTTCTCTTTCATCTTTTTTTTTCCTCCCCTCCTTGTCTCCAGCTGCAGACTTTTTCTTTAGAAACTTGGTCTTTCTTCTGCAGAAAATTACTTGGATTCTACTGGCAATTACCCCAGGGAAGCAGAGACCAGTTAGAATAATTATTGCTGGAGGTGTAGCTGGAGGTCTACAAAGCCTAGGCCTAAACAAGAGGAGACAGATTAGAAACAGCTCTCTGGGGTCTGAGAGATGAATAATGTCTGGGCTTGGAAAGTTCTTGGATTGTTGGGGAGAACCTGGTGGTGTGGATGAAAAAATGCTGATTATTTTTGTACATACCTACGTTAAAATTAGGGTATGTGGGGGGGTGGGGCGGGTGTAAATTATTAGGCGTGCTTGGCAAGTGAGCTTTCCCTTTTAGGGAAAGAAGAACAAAACGTTTAACATAGCTCTCCAACAGCAGCAGTATGCTGGCTTATCCCAGAATCACTGTTCATGGAAACCTGTGACGAGGCTCCTGTAAGCTGTGTGTGGGTTATCTGTAAAGGGTATATCAGGTACTAACTGGGAAATTAACTTACCTTTGCCTCTGGTAGCTGCTGTTGTGTTCAGATCTGGTGCCCTCACCTCAGAAGTGTCTTAACTTCTTGAGGACATACTCTGAAGATAAGGAGTGAGGGGTCAAGAGAGGACCCACAAAAAATGATCCAGATGCTGGAAAGTAAGCTTTGTGAGGTGAGTTGTAGGGAGGCCGGTCATTAATATTAACAAAGAAAGAGAAAAGGTCAAGAGGTAATGTGATTGCTGTATATAAGTACTTAAATATAGAAATTATATTTGTCAACAGAGGCCTTTTAATCTATACAGACATGATAAGATCCCATAGCTAAAGATCAAAGGTAAAAAAACTTAATCTAGAAATAAGTCATCATTACCCGACTGTCCTCATAAATAAATACTATAAATACTTTACTAGAGGAAGATGTAGGAGCTATGTGTTTTTTGAAATCTAGGTAGCTGTATTTTGAATGATGCTCTTTAAGCACGTTTCTGAGTTAGACGCATTTGGGTCTGGAAGGGAAGGAGGAGCCGAAGCTGAACAAGAAGAACCAGATGATCCCTTCTAGCTTTGGACTCTGAGATGCCTGCAGTTTATTCCTTTCATGCACCGAATGGCAGGGGTTGGAAGGGCCCTTTGGAGATCATCCAGTCCAACCCCCCTGCTAAAGCAGGTGCCCCCAGAGCAGGTTGCACAGGAACGCATCCAGGCGGGTTGTGAATCTCCCCAGAGAAGGAGACTCCACAGCCTCTCTGGGCAGCCTGTGCCAGTGCTCTGTCACCCTCACAGTAAAGAAGTTCTTCCTCATGTTCAGGTGGAACTGCCTGTGTTCCAGTTTATGCCCGTTGCCCCTTGTCCTGTCACTGAGCACTACTGAAAAGAGTCTGGCCCCATCCTCTGGGCACCCACCCTTTAGATATTTATAAGCGTTGACTGATTTGAGGGCCATTTGAGTGGTGGTGTTGTTTGAATGTTCATCATGGTTGCAAATCTCAAGCGAGATGATAATTATCTGATATCTCAGAGCATCAATCTGCAGGAGGTCAGGAGACATCCCTTTTCCTCCTGGACTCATGCTTGGCTGTAGTTGCGAGTACCATCTACCTGGATGCACCCCCCAACAAGTGTATGCTCCTTCAGGGAGTTGAGGAGAGCCACTGCCTGGGATGAGACAGTGCCAGAGATAATGGATGCAAGGAACCTAAGTCTTTGGCTTAACACCTCTTTATAAAGAAAGCCTTTTTATGAAATATGATTGTGTTTTTTTTGCTTTACGAAGGCTATTTCCCCTGCTCAGAATTGTTGCTGCCTCATTGCTTCATCAAGGGACTGTCTTCTCCTTACCCTTGCGTCACAGGCAAACATTTTGACTGGGAATTTTGTTGCTGTCCCCCCTTCCCATTCTAAGAGTAAAATATCAAATTAAGAATTCAGAATAAATCAGAATTTCATGTGTTTCTGACATGTAAACCTTCAGGAAGAATCATAGGATCAAAATACAGATAATGTTACAGTAAGTTAGGCTACAGGTACATCTTAGGAGCAAGAACCTTACCTATATTTTAGTGACTCAAAGCTAGACTACAAAGTGCCCTACAAGCTGTCGGAGATGCCTATGTACAGAAATAATTCACTTCACAGTAAAAAGGAATTACCACTGGGAAGCAAGGTGTCTTATTTCTGTAAAAACATGTTTTCTGCTTCCTTTATGTTCTTTTTAGTTTTCTTCAGTTTCTTTTTAGTTTGGGCAAGAATTACGTTGTCTACCACCCTAGGAAATACTTACCTTGTAGCCTTTATCCACTTCAGTTCGTTATGGATTTGGGCAGAAAATATGTAGGTTTTGTGATCATTATCTGCCATTACCTGCTATGAGGACTGTTACATTTTACTGTATTGAACATTACTGAAGTTGATGTTGTAGTTGCAATTTCTTCAAGAAATATCTGTTTCCGTGGATTTGCAGCTCCATTCTAAGCGTTCTGGATAAGAAGCATTTAGCTATAGGCAGTTATTTAATTTTTTATTTCTGTCATTTTCCTTTGGTGTTGAAAATAAAATTTTAAACGGCATCATCTTCTGAAACTATAAAATAAACAGATTATCTTGGAGGCTTACTGATTTTTCCCTCCCTTTTTACTTTTGTCCCATCCCCTTACCCCTCTTCTAGCCGATGTGGGATGGACCCTTTTCTCTAGTCTGTCAGTGTGAAATAACCATGAAATTCACTGCAAAGCTGAATGGTAATTAATAATTAAAGACAGAACCAGAGGAATCTATCTACAATGCATTGATTTGTGGGGGGAGAAGTATGTAAGTTGCTTTTTTTAAAAAAAAAAAGACAAGACTCAGGAGCTAGTCTTGATTTTAGACGCAAATCAATTTACAAACTTCAGTCTAAGCTTTGTATTAGTCATAATGCTACTCCTGGGTACAATGAGTTAGGTATTCAGTTTGCAGATCTTTCCGTTCTTGTTTATATTAGCTGGTCATGCACAGCCACAGACCTTTAGTATTCTTTGCTCTGCGAAAATGAAAAAATAAAAAAAAAAGGAAGGACAACCCTAGGTACCAGGATACTAAAACCAAAACATGGGCTTGCCTAAGCTGTGATCAGAGACCTGCAAGTTTCCCTAAGCTATTTCTCTTCAGGCACTGAGGAGTGAATATTTCTTTGGGACTGACAGTTCTCCAAATAGCTTAACCCACTGAGAAAATGGACACTGCTTGAGTTGGATAGGAACCAAAGAACTGAACTGACATGTTTGAACATCTGTTTTCCCCTTCCTGGTTGATGCATTTCTCTGGTAGCATGTTTACCACCTTTTAATTTTATTCATGGAGAATTCACATTATTTCCAGTTATCTAATAATTCCTGTTTTTTCTCTGTAGTCCTCCATGTCCTTTACATCCATACCCTGCACCTCTTTTGTTCAAAAATTTTTTTATCATTGTCCTGTTGTGCCTCAGTTAATTAGTGCAACTGATTAAGAGCAGTGTGTGTTACATCTCTTCCCTGAGCAATGCACTCAGGCTGATTGTGTCGTGATTTGGGGAAGGGAGAGGGAAGCCACGAAAAATATCATTTCAGGTAAATTGCTGTGTGTTTGTTGTCACAGAGATTAAAGGAAACTTTCACCTTCTCTGGACCAGGGAATATGGAGGGGACTTGATTTCTTTCCCTGCTGATAGGGAATCAATTTCCTTGAAGTTGGATAGATTTCTGTGGGTAGGTCTCTGAGCTGGGTCATTTGTGAATATAGGTAAGAAATCTCTGGACTGAGTTAATGTCTCCCAGCACTGAACTTTAACATTTGTAAATTCTTTCTTTGTATAGCAGTAATAACATTGCTGTATTAATTAACTAATACTATAATGTGTTACCCTTGTTCATTTTAAGTCTCTGAAAGAAAGCCTGAGCCATTTTGATCTGTATTTTTTCCTGTATTGTGCACAAGATTGTTTGTTGAGATACCATCCACTATCGTGCACAAAATTTTTCATTGGAATACCATCTGCATGTTTGACTGTTGAAAGTCAAATTTTAGCTGAAATAAACTTTTGTTTCCTTATCTTTGACACTACTCTTCCTGAAGAAATGTCACTATTCTCCCAATGGGAGAAAGAGAGTTCATTGAAGAATTGACAGGGAAAAAAGATTTTTGGTGTTTTTTTCCAAACCTTGATCAGCTTTTGACGTGCTCTTGTCTTCAGGAAGTGGCTGAGTAATCCTGAATGGATGTTTTATTCATTTTACTGTGTCTACAAAATAAACTTCTGCAAGCTATTTCTTGGGCAAGATTGAAAGAATCTTTTCCCTTCTACTTGCTGCTGAAAAATAGAGGCCCACTGCTCTGTCTAAGAAGATAATGGGATTGGGAGAGGTTGGAATATTCTTTCTGTGCTGAAATGATATTGTCTTGTTCCACAGTGCAGAAATTAGAGTTGAATGTTATTTTAGATGTGTGGGTGATACATTTTTTTTCTGTGGCCTTTAATCTTGTACAATTCTTACAAAATACAGTATTTTTTAAAAAACAACTGTACGTAGGTGATCATGGATTCACGTAATAAGTCTGATGTTATTTCCAGTAGTCTTCACATGCTCATTTTCTCCTCTACGTTGTGAGTGAACTTTTATTTTAAGAAATGTCTATTTGGAGAGATCTTCAGATGTGTAAGTTCGCACTATAGGATAAAAAAGCTTGCATCATTAAGTATAACCCTAGCTGTTCTCTTTGAGTAGTCTCATGTCCCTCATATATTGACATTTGAAGTCATAAATTTGTATAGCTACGTGCATTTTGTGGAAAATACATCCTGTGCACAGAATGTATGAGACTGGTTTTATCAAAATTGAATCCTTCCCTTCATGAAAGAAATTTCAAGATCTGATTTACTTTTAATATGTTTAGAATGGGCTTAATCCAGGTTCCCATTGGTTTAAATAGTCTTTGGATCAGACTCAAAATAAATGCATGAGTATAGAATGGTGAGGAGGGAGCAAGAAATACATCCGTTTGCTAACAGCAAGCTGAAAATTTGCCATCTGGTTTGTGCTGATCCTCTGCACTCTGGTTATTAGCGCCTTTCTGTCATGGCATTGGTTAAACTTCAAACTCAAGAAAAAACAATTTGCGAGAGTTAAAAGGTCCAGATTTTTTTTTTATTTGGGATAAGGTAATTTCCGTGAGAAAAAGACTATTGACTTGTAAACAGGGAAGGCTATGATATAAATTTCAGAAAAAGAATATAAATAGAGACAAGCATTTACAATACACATATAGAACAAACTCATTAGAAAGAAAGATTGGAAAAGAAACAGCAGTTCCAGAGAGATGCTCAATGCAATGAAGGACAACAGTAAAAGTTATGTACACTGTACAGAAGTTTTAACTGCTTAATAATAAGTTCTGTAATAAAGTACCTTGGTATGAAACACATCATAGTCATACATGCTACTTTGAAGAAATGAAATGTGGGGTTTTTTTGTAGTTACAAAAAATAGTTTGCTGCACCTTCTGAGGTGATGTATAATTGCCTAAGTTTCTTCTCTTTCCTCAGATTTCCATATGCTCCTTGGTGGAAAGGCAGGTAAGGGGAAAAATGAATTTTTCCCATATTGAAAATGTTGGATTTTTGGCACAGTTTATATTACATGTCAGATAGGAGATCTGTGGTATAGGAGCACCTAACCGTACTTCAGACCTCCTGGCTCTGCAAAGTGCTGGTGCACTTCTGCAAGTCATGGGTACCACTGTTAGGGTAAGTGGTCTTGAATGGATGCAAGACTTGAGTGTGGGAGCATCATGTGTTGGAAAAGAAGATCCTTAAGGTTAGTGGCACGTAGAATTTATGTCATGTCTGTTCATCTGCTTCTCAGTTTGTCCTCTTTTTATCTGTTGTTTTCTGCTCTGCCTGGACTTCTTCTGCAACTCATTTAAGCATAGATTCATCCAGTCTTTCTGAGAGGGTCAAGCTGGAAGTGTAGGTCCTCAGCATGATAAATCAATAGAGGACTAAAAGTACTTCCAAAGGACTATTCAGATCTAGATAGGCAAAACTAATCTCCAGGGGCATCCGTCTCTGTCCTTAGGGGCTGATACATCCTAAAGTTAGGTGGGATAAATCGGAGTTCTACATCTCTGCTTCTGTTTCCCAACTGCAAAATAGACTGTACTGCTACCTTATGTTAAGGGGATGTGAGAAGCCTGTAATTACTGCATTTCTACAGAAAAGAGCTATAAGAAGGTGTAAGTGTTAAAGATAACTGTTCACAAGTGTTCTAGGCATGAATTAAAAATATTTTCCTCCCAAGACTTGTGCTGCTTAACTGTTATACCTATCCTTATATCTATGAAGACAGAAAAGACTAGTTCTTGTAACACGAAGAAATAAGTTCTTAACATATTTCTGAAACAATCTGGGATCACAGGGGAGAGACCAAGCATGAAAAACATCAGTCTCTAAGGGTGAGAATTTCACATTAAGAGTTTGTTACTGAAACTGCTCTGCAGCCCTAGCTACAGCCTGCTGAATGCTGACACACAAAAATTGTCTCCAAAGAATGTTGAATGCCTAAGTCTTTGCTGGAGTAAAATAAAGAAATATAGACCTCATTTATCAGGGCCTACAATCTTTTCCTGCTTGTATCTACTTGATCTGAAGGTCATTTAAAATGTATTAGAGGTTTAAGTTTGGAATGCAAGGCTAATTTAAAACCTAGCTCTAAGATGACTGATTGTGTTAATATTCTTCATATTGGTTAAACTAAGGCATAGTGTCCATGTGACAGGACGGCATTAGCTAGGGATCCAGAATGATGTTGCGTTGCCTGGTGAATTAGCTGTTTCTTTTCGCAGATAATGCCGTATAATTCCACTTAGCTTTGATGGCCTCACGGCTCTTAAAGTAATGAACACCTAGGGCAGAGCTGGGTGAGGAAATACAAAAAGCTGGCGAAAACTCAGTGCTCACAGATTGGAAACCTCCTGGTTTGGCTTTGGACTGAATGTGGAGAACTCTCCAGCACTCCCCCGGCCCCTTCCAATGTTTTCTCTGACATATTTGGCCCCTGACCAATTTTCCCAACTGTTCCCAAGCCCTTTCTAATAGTCTCCTAACCCAGTTGGATGTCCCCTCAGCTCCTTTGCGCCCTTTCCATTGGCACGGATATGAAGTTCTGCTGCTTCAGGGATAATGCTGAAGATAAATGTGCTTTCATCCTTCTTCCTCTCAAAGGGGGTCATTCCCAGTATTTTACAGTAGCTGAATTCTCTTAATGTTGTTTGAGGTGTTCCAAATTTGTTCTGAATGTGGCTGCAGGGAGCAGATGGGCTTTGCATTTACGTGGAAATGGTCCCCTTTCACACCATACTGTGGACAGTGGCTTGATACTTCTACTGAAATTAATTATTTTAGCAAGATAAGTAGGGGTGAAACAGTTAAAATAAAGGCAGACGTAGAGAGAGCAGTTTCCACTCAGTAAAAGGGTGAGGAGGGGATGGCATTGGGCCTAGTCTGTCCCTGTGCGAAGCTGCAGAGCAAATGGACCTTGCTTGGAGTGGCACCTGGGCTCACCGCACTGGGAGGGATGGTCATGCTGGGGGACTGGAGGACTTTTTTTAGACAGCACTTGAAGTTACAGGCCCAGATCTGTTTTGTGTAATTCCTGTATTACTAGGCAACCTCCTGACTTTTTTTTCCCCTCTCACTCTGTTTTTGTGCCAGTGTCCAGGCCTGATTTTTATCTTTGGAGTAAGGGGTGTTAAAGTACCCCCGTGCAAGTTAATGCCATTCAATGCAACATGCTTGTTCCATATCACAAAAGGTGCGAAACAAATTTTGCATCTGCCTCTGCTACGTCTCTGGTCTTCTGACTAAAATATTAATCAGCTTCTCTCTCTGATATAATATACTATAACGTAACTGCCTTGATCTTTAGGATGTTTCTCCTGGCAGTATGCCTTTCAGGAAGAGCGTGCTGTTGTCCTTTTCTGTAGATCATGTGGCTGTGTTTGTCTTTCTCATTTATAAAGAACAAATTCAGGTACCTACAATATTCAGGAAATATAAAGTCCAATCCTTATTTGTGATAAGAAGGATATTAAACCTTGTGACTCTTTGGCTGATCTTGATGCAACGTCAAAAGTCCTCCTTCCATATACAGTCTTATAAAGCCTCTTTATGATAGGCAATTAGGTCTTATTTGAACACCATAAGCCATTCTCAGAGAGAATTAAATGTAATTTTGAGGTCAGTGTAGGTTGATGCAACCTCTGAATAATATGATGTTATCTGTTACAATGATATTTAATCCTGTGGTTCTGGTGAAGACAGAGCAGCTGTGAGGTAGAGTAACCAGTATGAACATATCTGCCAACAGTCCTGCGTCAAATGAACAGTTTTCCCAGCTTGTGGTATCCTCTATAGATGTTTCCATATGTCTTGCATAATAATGTCTCCTTTGAAATAAAGAGCGTAATTACTTTTATATGGTAATGTTAAAAAAAAAAAGCTCTGGCTTTGAAAAAGGATTTAGTGATGCAGATTGGAAGCTCACTTTCAATTTTTATATTTTACTATTGGGCAGTAACTCTGTGTGACAGACCGGGAATATTTCACAAACAGCACTTAAAACTTGATCTTTGTTTTCTGGTAGTGAATAGCTATACAACATTGATGACCGAGGTGAATTGCCTGTCCGTAATACTGGATTCCTGAAATATCTGGAAGAGAGTAAAGATGTTTTACATATGTTTTCTTTGGATGTTAGCTCTGCTTCCTCCTGAATTTTCACGGGAATGAAAAAGAATATTCAGACAATAGGTTTGCTTCTGCAGGAGAGATTGTTAATTCAATTTAGAATACAGTATTAGAGGAGATAAGTAAAGATAGTCTATATTTAAAAAAAAAAATTTACAATTGGGAGTCAAGCCAGATTAGGAAAAAATTATTCCTGCTTCATGCTTCAGAAATTTATTCTCTTGGCATGTTTGCAGATGTGGTTTTAAGAGCTTATAAAATTCTATGTTAAATATTTAAACCTAAAAAATACTCTGGTTGTGTAGAAAAAAGCAGTGGTAGAGAACTGGAGAGTTTTGTGTCAGAGGTGACATTGTTTCAGGCTCTGTGAAAAAGAACAGAAAGTTTAATTGAACAAGTAGTTAAAATGTTAGATGCTGTTTCCCAAGCTGCAGATTTAATAAAGAATTTTGGGCCCTGCAATTCTGTGGCCTTCAAATTGAGTTCCTGTTTGCTTGAGAAAGCTCTGCATCTGCAGAGTGCCCAGAAATCTCAGAGCTGCATCTAATGATTATAGAAATGAGTAGCAACATGAATATATTACAGTAGCAGCAATCTAGATTGGCTGACCAATTTTACATATGCTTTGATTTTTGAAGGCTAAATATTAAAAGTTACACACACAAAATTCTCTATTATTGTGCTGATGGATCACGCAGTACCACCTAGAAGCCTGATCTAAGCAGCCAACTGCTAAAAACTGAAGTAACAGCCCAACTGCCTGAGCTGCAAATTGCTGAAGGCTGGAAAATATATTTGGGAAGCATCTTTATTTATACGCTTCCTCCATTGTTATCGTTTTGTATTTTTTATTTGCCACTATTAGAAACAAGTTACTGGTCTAGATGGACCTGTGGTATGAACCGGTATGGCTACTTCAGCCGTATGGCTATCCATGTCTCTGTTAAATATGATTGAAATCAGTCAGTGGATTTAGAATTATAAGGCAGGGATGAGCAGCCAAAAACATACATATACAGTGTACAGGCAGTGCCATCACATAAACGTAATTTTTTTAGGAGCTTGCTCTGAAAATCTGACGTCAGTTGTTGATAATGTGAAGACTTATCTTTTTCTGAACTTGGACTGTAGGCTCCTGAAGGCAGCAGGTTGACTTGTTCTGTATTTGTACAGTTCTAACAGAATATAATCCTGTTCTGTACTAATACTGGATTAAATATATTGTCTATCTTAAAGTTACTCTTCTGTATAAATGTTTGTAGGGTCAATGTGTAAAGTACTATATTGAAAATGGGTTTGAATCCGGAAGCAATCACAGCCACCACTTTCAAGACTATGCACTTATTCAGCTCTTGTGGATAGAAGTACCTCTTAGAGAACAGGAATTGAGCCATTATTGTGTCTAGCCTTGAATTATGAATAAATTCACTGTACAGAATTATTACTAATGCTTAAGACAAGTGCACTGGTCCGGTCAGTGACTTCTTACACACTAAGTTCTCTCTTCTCCGAATACAATTTAGTTGGAAGAAGTATAAATCTAATTCTTTAAGTCTTTCAGGTGAAGTCATGGGTTGCTTTTATGAACTTTATTACCAGAGAGGAGTAGAAGCTTATACAGTGAATTCTTAATAGCTTTAGTAATGGTCTAAATGTCTTCTTTTTCACCTTTCACCATAACGCTGTAGCAGTGTAAACCTAGCTCTTTTTCTGTTTTTTCAGTTCTCCCAGCATAAGCTAATTATTACTAAGTTGTTAATAGCATTATGGCAGTTGGTCCATACAATAGACTTGTGGTAATATACCTTCATGTTAGTAATCTCTTGGATTTATTTTTCTTGTAAGAGTCTTTGTTTTAAATAATGAATATAAAAACTAATGTTGACCTTAGCATGATGATTTAAGAGCCTGCTGCTGCAAAAGTGAAAATGGCTTGAGGGATTGGAGCAGTAGGTGGTTGCCTGTAATTTGTTAGGGAGTTTTTTGATTATTAGTTGTCAAGAAAGTGTTGGAAGTACAGGGGGTGGTGGTGACACATTAATAGGCTGTGCCTAGAACGTCTTGATCTCCCTGAAATAGTTACAGTTTAGTGAAACAGTTATAGTTTAATAGCTGAAAAGGTGAGTTAGGCTGGTTTGTGAACAAAACAGCAGCTTATGTCCCAGTCATACAGAGTATTAAGTGCCTGTTCAAGTGACTCTCATAAACATTTCTCGTGATTTCAGTGGGTTCAGTCACATGAATTAAATTAAGCGGATGCTAAGACGTTTGCAGGAACTTGAGTCTGTCTGAACACTGTATTTTCCTGGTAGCTCTGGCTGCCCAGAAGTATCTACAGTGTGCTCTCGCCTTCTAACAAACCTGGGAAAACACAAAGCTTGCAATCATACTTGCAATTATGTGTTTGAAAGTATGAGTCTCTTGCTATTAAACTTCTGAATAGATGCCAAAACAAAAACTTACTTCAAATCACAAATGGCAGGGATCAAATAAAACTTAATTCTTGAGAATCTCCATGTAGATAGAGAGACATCTCTGTTAAGAGTGGTCCATGAAAGAAAGCATCATGGAGGGAGCATAGGTAAAAAAAATATTCATAAGTCAACATATATCAAAAAGAGAAGGATCTTAACAAATGCTTCACAGAAAAGGAAAAAAAAAAACCACCCCAAAGATAAAATATAAACACCAGGGAAAGTAATTGATCTAGAATTTGCTCCTTTTTCCTTTCTTGGTTCTCTTAGCTGACATGGTGATGAAAAGAGAGGATTAAAATGAGCTTCTTTAAAGCCAAAATTTTATTAGGAAATGATTAAAAACACATTGTATCTCTTAAAGTGAAGTTTTGCTATTTTTGGTCCAGCCTTGCTGCAAAGCATTTTCAGAAGAGAGCAAGAGAAAAGGAGTGGGGGAAAATGTAGATCATTCTAACTTTCATTATTCGTGGATAATAATATCTGTGGAATTTTCTATTTGTTTTCCCTGTCCATCATTCAGTGAAATCCCAGTGCACTCCTGAAGACAGGTCTACATCCAGAAAGGATTTTTGGGTCAGAAACTGCTACAACTCTTTGTTTGGAGAGCAGTTTTGGGCTGTAACATAACAGTAAGTATCCACCCAGGCTAAGTTATGGAAGCAGGGGAAAGGCATGGGAGAATCAAATTTCTCTCTGTGCACCGCCCTCCCCCAACTCTCCCCCCAAAAAGGTGAGGGGAGGATGAAAAAAGTAGATGTAGAGAAATTTCTGATCGTCAAGGTCTCCCAGCCTAGACAAATTGACCAGAATTGCTGTTATTACTTCCATTGAAAACTTTCTTCCAATACACATTGCATATGACTTGTGGAATCCTAAGGGATTTATCTTTCATACCTTGGCCCATATGGAGAAATACTGGCCAACTCCAGCTTAATGGAGAGGTCAAGGGCTTTAGTAAAGAAGCAGGTAGTAGGGCACTAATTTTGTGACAAAACCTGAAAGTTCTGGTTTTCCTTTTTCTCTTTTTTATTTTAAATCCGTACAGTGTGACGTGGTTGGCATATGCCTGTCATGTAGTATCAAAATAGAACAATTTCTTGGAAAGAAAAGGGTGAAAATATTGTCTCCTGAATTCTGTGCAGGGAACCTGGCAGGGAATGGGAGATACAGTGCTCTGTTTATTATAATGTTCCTGACCGGAGGTGAAAAACTGCAGTGGTCTGCCATCTTGCTGCAAAGGGGCAGAAGGCGCTGTGATCAGAGCAAGCAGTAGAAAGGTAGTCAGAAAGTGGTAAGGTGCAGTAAGGACTGCTCCCAAGAGAAGTCTGTGACTCTGAAATACTGAGCAAGGGAGTACCAGACACCCATGTCTTGATTTTGGACCAAAATATGTGTGTATTTTTACCTGTATTTACTTCAAACCGCCAAACAGCCAACATCCCAAGCTTCAAGCTTCATTAAGGTTTTCTTCAGGGGTCGCAGGTGGAATGGCCTTAGTGGTGTTATTGGTAACAAACACGTTCTGAGGAATCTGGGAAGAAGGAATGCTTAGGGACTTGTGTTTTGGGGCAATGAGAGCGGAAGGGATACATTTCTTAGGTATCTTTGACCAGAAGCACCATCAGGTGTTTGTAGATCCCTAGCACACAACAGTGAATTACTGTTGCCATCTCTTCTGAGATACACTGGGGACTAACTCAAAAGAACTGTGGGTGAATTGTGGAGTCTGCTTCTCTGGAGATATTCAAAACCCGCCTGGACGCATTCCTGCGCACCTGCTTAAGCAGGGGGTTGGACTGGGGGATCTCCAGAGGGCCCTGCCGACCCCTGCCGTTCTGTGGTTCTGTGATTAAATGGTTTAAAATGGTTTCACAGGTCTCCTCAGAAAACAGGTGACTGGATGGACTGGGAGATCTCTAGGTAACCCTATAAATCCATCTTTAAATAAGTAATCTGGTGAGTTTAAAATAAATGTAGGCAATGGAGAAGAATTAGCTATAAAATAAAAACACAAAAAAGGTAAATTTATTTTACCTATCCATAACTGAAGGTAGTATGAGCTGTTAAGAGTCATACCCTTCATCGTTGCTCAGTTGCTTTGGTGCTTCAGGCCTCTCTCTCAAGCACCCAGGCGCTTTCACTAGGAGAGCCACGTGTATGAACCATTGGCTTCCATCCAGCCTGTACAATGCTTGTAATTATGGAGCCTCATTGAAACGAAATCAGTGAAACAGGGCTCGACTCTTACAAATGACACACAGAATCCAGAGATCCTGAAGACCTCTAGGTTTTTGATGTGAAATGATGCCTCCTGTTCTTTGGATCTGTCTATTAATTGAGGAAAAACACCATTCTGGTTAGCAGGATCACTATTTAGCCTGAAAAGATGCCCGCAATCCAGACGACAATGCTGTAAAGTCTGTTAAATAGCTGACCTACATTTTTCAGATATTGTGATGAAATCCACTGGCACAGTTGAAACAGTGGTCAGCCCCCTGGCAGCCTCCTACTTCTTAGGTTGTGAGAGGAATCTGTTAACAGCGCTTAAGAATTCAAAGATGGCTCATTATGGCTTTGTTTGTCCTACTAAATCATTCCCCCTACTTCTGAAATGCAAAATAAGGTATTTTAATTTTTAAATGAATTTACCACTCAGATTGGAAAATACTGACATCTGTTTCTCAGAGCTGTGACTCAGATTAAGGCACCAACCCTACAGCGTAAATAAGACCTCTTGCTGCATATGGCTGCTCCCTGATGCAGTTTGCAGTTACCTGAAAGCCATTCGTTTGGCGTGTGGAACAACAGTAGCTTTCTAATTTGGTGTGTTCATCACCTAGATGAACTACAGCTACCAAGCAGTAGAGTGAGCCCGCCCCTTGTTCCTGAAAGGCTTTAACACCTAGGACAGGTATTGAGTTACAGAAGTGGCTTACCTGGGTGATGCTTGGTTGATGCTTCTATAGAGGTTAAGTTCAGTGCAGGTAGATTGAGGGTAACCGAGCAGGATCTTCTGTATATGATAATAACCACTTTAATTCAGGAATGAAACCGCGCATACCCTGTGGCAGAGTGACTCCAATGTGTGTCACTGAAAATCATCTGAATCTAAAAAGTTATCGTTGTAAGGTGTACAGGGATGAAAAATGTTGGCTTACTAAGTTCAGGATGCAGTCTGTGGCTCTGCATTAATGTGAGGAACCAAAGTGTAATCTCTTCTATCTTTTGATGTTTTCTTTTTTATTTTCATGTGCCAAATATGTGTTCTTGTATCCCTTAGAAAAAACTCCTAGGTCAGTTTTTGTGGCCTAAGAGGAATTTCAGTTGTTCAGAAAAGCACAGTCTGAAACTTTTTCCTTAATAATTGGAGCCAATAGATGCTCCCAGTAGTGAAGTTTCTTTCTTTTTCTCCTTAATTGCAAGCACCAGCAGAAAGCTGTAGTCAAGACACAGACAATAGAATAAATAGCTGACCTGATGGAGCGTGCTTGGGCTGTAGCCAGGAATTTCATCAGTAGATACTCTCTCCTTTGGGAAATGGTTCTTTCTCTTGGCTTTGTAAGTCTTGTAGTAACCTATTTAAAAGTAAAAGATTTTTTTTTTCTTGCTTTATTTTAAACCAAGACTTTATTTTTTAGAATTTGATGATTTCTACAAAGTGGTCTGGTAGATTGTGACTCTCTTGAGAATAGAACAGATTAATACTATTTGTGAATTATGGATTGGTTCTTCTTTTACTTATATCAGTATACATCCAGCAATACGTGCTGCAAATTTATTAGGCTTAGATAACCCTGAGCGAGACTGGTGTTATAGCGCAGTTCTGCAAAACGTCGTGTTACTTCCAAAACACCAAGTACATAACACCCATGGTCTGGAATTCTGTTCTCTCACAAGCTTCAGCATACACAGACTGTGGCATAAATGTATCAGTGGCATATTAACTATCTGAATAATCAAAGCAAATGCCCACTGTTGCTGTTTGCTGGAGACCACTCTGGTGGTCAGGAGCAGAGGAAGTGCCAGCTAAATAACAGCATGCTCCAGACTGTCAGAGGCTGTCGTCAACCCTGTGTTAAAGAAAGCCAACAGCTGGGCAAGGAACCAGAGGTTCTTCTGTTCTACCTCTGTGGGGTTGCTATGGGCACGTGGCTCTAAGAACCACTAATATAGACTGGCAGCAAGTGAAGGAAAACTGTTTTAAATGATCAAAATATAAAACATAGCATTCAGTTTGATACACCAGTCACGGCCTAGTGCTTTACGTTGTTTGACCAGCGAATTTGTCAAATGCTGAGTGAATGGAAAGTGTTTCTTGCTGACTCTTCTCATAGGTTGAAGATGTTTTGTGGGTGAAGTTTGTTTGTGTATTTTGTTGGCTGTTGGTGAGTAGATGAGTAATTTACAGAGCTGATTCTTGAAGGAAAAAACCATGATACTTCTAGGAACAAAAACTGACAGATATGAAAATTGTCTATCTATCTTGTAGGGAAGACCAGAGCTTGTTTTCTGCCTGAATTTGTTATCTGGATAATCAAAGTTAATCACCATTGTTTAACACTTTGGAATTTTTTTAAAAAAGTGTCTGTGAATGTCCAAGAGAGTTGCCTCCTAAATTTAAACTAGCATCAGATTGGTTCTTCCTGCTGAGAAAGTCATACAACTTGCTTGGGGGCTGTCATGTGGTGGTGGGATTTATGTGACTATTCCAACTCCACTGCTCATGTGAAACGAGCAATCTTTCGTGAAGTCACCAGCTTTGCAGAAAATTTTGAGTGCAGAAATAACTCTTCTCAGAAAGAGAAAGGAAAAAAACCCCGTTTAAAACCAAAATGGGTAAGAGGTAAAAATAAAGTGAACTACAGTTCAGATTTTCAGGAGCCTTACCTTCGTCTTCACCAGAATAATGCTGCTCATGATCTGCTTCTGTTTCCTGTATCAGTTTGCATGTATAAAAATATTTATTCTCGTTTTCTTTTTAGGTGATCCTGATCCTTACCAAGTATTATCATACTGACATGGGGAAAGTGCTGGAGAGCTCTTTGTGGAGGTGAGTTCTCTGCTTTTCCTGTAACTTTTTCCTACTTTCTCAGAATAGAACTGTCTCTTTTTCCCTTTCCCGACTGCTCTTGAGTTGGGTCGGTAGCTGACTGATGCTAATATAGCAAGATTATCCAGATTCTCACCAGCTTATACTCTTTTTCTTCCTCAAATAACCTGCAGTTCAGTAAGAAAGACCTTGAAATGAGTTTTAACAGTAGAAACAATGATGAGAGTATAAGGTACTTTCCTGATGCCACATTACAAAGTGCCCCTTCTTTTTCCCTTTCTTAGAAATTTTGCATCACAGTTACTTAAAAACTTTGAAATACATACTGTGTCGGGATATGTCTGTTGGGAGTTCTTGCTGCTCTTGAGTACTCTGCTGAGGTCAGTAAATAATGCTGATTTGGAAGGAGTCATGGTTGTCTGGATGAAATATAACCAGTGCAGGTTATATTGTGTCTTATGGCAACTGGGAACATGTAGTAATTCAAATAAGATTTCTAAACTGATTCTCATTTCTGTAACATTTCTCAATTAGGGTATCAATATGCTTGTTGCACATGTGAGCACGAAGTGCACACTCAGGTGTATGTCACCATAAAACCAGGGCTAGGGTAAGCCTGTATTATAGCAGTTCAGTGTCATAGATCAAGGTCACTATTATCCCATTGCATTCTTTCTCTTCACAAGTGTGCATGTTTTAAGCTTGCCTGTAGGAAATATATTGCTATAATTTTGCTGTGCTGTTGGTGAGTTGAGATGTCTTGTTCTTTCAAGGTAAATGATTAAGAGGTACCTAGTTTGCAGAGGTGTATGCACCTGAAAGAGTATAGAATATCACATATGAACCTATTTGGAGTTACCTCATTTAAGTGCTTCAGTATTGAATGAGAGCTCCTATCCAGACACCTAAAATCTTCTGATGCATTGTTTTGCTAGATAGGCTTTGTGTGCTCACATTTTCTGTGTATCTATATAAATCTCCCACTACAAATTTTTGCTAGACTCATTATGTATGCTTAAAAAAATGAAAGTATTTCGTTGTTACTGATAAATATATGATTCCAGTGTTTGCTATGTTAGTTTTGCTGGGTTATCTGTAGCCATAGAAATATTCTTGAAATATTCTACTGGGATATCTAAGTAGTTGTTAACAAATGTCAAGAGACTTATTTGAGCAGTCTATGTGAATTTCTCATGTAGCCCATAAATTTCAGATGTAGAAACAAATGGGTTGTCTAATACCTTGTGGCTTAGTTACTTGTAAACTGTCCCAAGAGCTTGTGTGGGGACCCAGCCTTAATCTGTGAGAGCAAGGAGCTTTATAGAGACAATCTGAGAAAAGGAGAGGGCGAAGGAGTAGGGAGTGGGAAAAGTCCATAACCAGGACGCACTTTGCGCGGGCCTCGTTACTTGTTTTGAAGGAGGTTGCATTGTTTTAACCTTGTGGGATTTCTCATAGTGACAGCGTATCTTTGCAATACTTTGTTGTCATGCTAGCGGCTGAATAGTACAGTCTGGCCAGGGGCAGTAGTCCATGCAGCACAAGGGTATTTTCAAGTGAAAACAGAACTTCTAGTTAAAAAGGAGGTGTGCAGGAAAGAGCGTAAGATCAAATGGAGACTGCTTAGTGTTGGCTCAGGATTGGCCTTTTTAGGGCCCTGATGGTTCATTTGTAATTATCCTTTAAATTTACAAGATGGAAAATTAATTGCACATTTGTTTCTCTTTCAATTTTTGCCCAAGATCTTGTGCAAAGACGACAACCAAATGGCAATTTGGAAACTCTCATACTTGCGTAAGCACACAGTGCTTTCCTGTTACATGCCCCTGGCCTATACAACATGTGCAGTATGTTTCAACTTTTGCTGTCCACGCTTCTGTTTAATCTACCATAGAAGTCTTTTAAACTTATTCAGTTGGACTCTTCAAAATAAACTCTCTGCTCTTTCAAAATAAACATAAACCAGGCTTCAGATAATGTTGCTTTCTTTTGAGAACGTGAACACTTTAAACAAGGTCTTTCAGACCTTGTTGACAGCTGGTGTGAAGAAGAACTGGTGTGAACTGCATTCAAATAAAATTGATGCTAGTATGCATCATAGAGAAGTCAGGCCCTTTTACTTATGAGTAATAGGTGTACCAGAAGCTTTGGTTGTTTATAATACTAGGACGGAAAAGCTGAAAGGAAACAAGTGCTTAATATTAGCATTTGGGCCAGGGGTGGTAGCTGATCCCTCCCTGGATATGTTCTGCTCTGGGCTCACATCCTTCCTCCGCCTCTGCCCACTGCAGCGTAAAAGCAGCACATGTGGTTGTCAGACTGGGGGAGTTACAAATGGGACTAACTGGTGCAAAAATAGCAAATAGTGTCTCTCTCCATTGAGATTTCGCTCATTATTTGTACTAAATAAAAGAAAAATAAATACTGAACAAAGCTGTCCCTGAAGTCAGAGAATTTCGGTGTTTTTCTGTGTGTAAAATGGTTGGGTGTAAATTGGTGAAGCTCCATGTCTGTTGATGGCACCGGGGTGTTGTACTCACGTTGGCGGACTGCCCAGAATGCACAAGGTATGTATTTTTAAACTTTTTTGTTTGATTCTCTTTTGCGTTCCTCTCCTTTGCATCAGAACAAGTATACAGTAAAACAGGTGTGAAAAATGTTATAGGTTTTTTGTCAGTGGACAAAAGCCATTAATCTTTGTGAGCTTTCTGTGCCCTAGTGGGAATGGATCCTGTGCAGATATTTCCTGAATCAGTCCAGTGTTTTTCTTCTTCCTATCTTGCCCAGCTAGATCATACCAGACACGTGATATTCTCTAAATCTCTAGGTGAACATAAACTTGGTTTATAACCTGATCAATCCCCACCAGGTTAACTTTTTTAATGTTGTTAATCTCCCACTTTTATCTTGCCAATCAGTAAATATTATCCTTGCTTGGCATTTAGCAGTATTTGGATTCTTGAAACTGCATCTTTCTTTTCCTCCTCTAAAACGTCTCTTTCTTTTTTTCCCATCACTCAAAATAATTGTTTTTTTCCCTTGCTTAGTGGAACAGGGAATGAGAAGGGAAGGGTGACTCGGTGGTCAAGTGATGCTTATTTGTTCTTAGTGAACTTGAAGTTGCAGTCAGACTTTTAAGAGTAATGCAAATGGTGGGGAGAAACACCAGCAGGAGGGACATGCCCAGGACAGGGTGTGCTTCATGTGAAGAATATGGATCCACTTCCAAAAAAAAAAAAAAATCTGTGACAAATTTCTGTGCCTCTGCAAGGCATTGTTAACTTATGTAGGTAATTTATGCCTGCCCACACAGGTCGGGTTACAGGGTAGGGAGGCCTAAATTTTAATTACCTTGGAATCTTTTCATTATTGAATAAACAGGGAAAATGATGCTGGATAATGAAAATCTTCACAACTTTTTACTAATAGCAGCCATGTCTGGTTACACTGAAGAGGTAGAGGCATAAATCTTGGTGGAAGCACGTAGTCAAAAAACACCAGCGTGTGCTTGTCTAGTCAGCTATTGCTGATACTTTGCTAATTTGCTTATTAAGTAATTGTTAAGGTTGGGGTAAATTGTATAGTTACTTGACTTAAAATAAGGTAGGGGAAAAAACAGATGACATTGATTACCTCTTAACTAGAAATGAAAATAACTTATTGAGAAGGAACAGAGGATTATTTTCAGGTTTATTTTTAGAGTTTTTGAACTGCAGTATGTATTGGGAATACAGGTTGATTGTAGTGTTAGGCCTCATTAGTGTAATGAAAAAAACTGATACCGTGACTAAAACTTAAAATTCAGGTACTAAAATTGTCTTCACAAATTGCGCATATGTTGTATATACTTTGCATACTAGCACTGTTCTTGTCAGAGTCCATCCACGTCTTTATCCAGCATGTTTACAGTATGAAGAACCTGAACGAAACACACCATTTAGGATAACAGATACTCGAATATGTGTTTTCATATGCTATATGGACCAGTTTGTGCATAAATACATAGGTGGACGTATATTACAAGCTTAGGTGCCTGCTTGCATTCGTTGCGTGCCTACAGCTTTGGGTGTATGTACTTGAATTTTACAATCAAATATTTTAACTTTGAATTGGTAGCTACTAAGAAATAGATGCTAATACTTATCTGTACACCTGAATCTATTAATCCTAATAAGGTCTCTTGAAAATATATATATTATAATAATAATTATTATTACTATTATTCTTATTCAATTTATACATGGGACAACTGAGATGGTAACTGATTGCTGAAAGTTATGCAGTGACTCAGCACTGTATGGCCATGGAATTGGCTTCCAACCTGGTGCTTACACTGGCTCTGAGTCCTGTTTCTGGTATGCATGCAGCCTTCCCCTTCTTAGCTTGATCTAAGCAATGAATAATAGATGATGATGATGATTGCTAATAAAGTTTTCATTGCATATTATCAAGCTGTAATGATAGGGTAGTGCTAGAGCGACTTGCTGTGTAATTGCCATTGTTCCCAGTGGCATCACCATGTTGTTGTTGTTTCACCACAGCAAAACAAACGGCATTATTTGATGTTAACTGCACTGTTAACTCATCTGAGCATAGCATGCTGAACCCCAAGTAGGCCCATTTTCAGAGATGTTGGGATATTTTGCCCCATGTTGTCAATAATGGACTACTAAATGAAGAAACAGACTTCTCTACGTGCTTAAATATGGTTGGATATCCCTGCTGAACATACTGACGCTCCTTACTCCAAATGCAGCCTGAGGAGCGGGCAGAGTAGCAGTGCTGTCCGAGGAGGCTGTGAGTCTAGGTCTGGCTGGGCAGCTGGAGGTGAGGGCAGTTGGGTGAGCCTCACGAACAGCATGAAACTTGGCAAACGTCAGGGAGTCAGGAAAATCCTCCCTTTGGTGGCACAGCTGTTTCTATCTGCACACACAAAAAGACCTGTATTCAGAGCAAGACCCAGTTGTACGAGGCCACTGGCTGTCAGTAGTGATCACTGTACAGTGACTGTGTGGTGCTTTGGGCTTTTACACAAAGGTGCATGCCTACACAAGGTTAAAATCCAGACTACAAAGAGCAGGAAATTCTTTCAAGGTAGATGCAGTGAACAGCATACCACTCAGGAAAGTAAAATTTCCAGACCCTGCATGGTGAGAAAAAAAATATGGGCATTTGTTATCAAAATATTTGGACTTGTAGGTGAAAGTCATTTTGCCTGTTTCCTGAAATTAATTTAAAAAGCAAAACAAAAAAACCCAATGTAGAGTCTGGTGCCCCAGTGAAATTCTTTCTTGGTGTGCTGCTTGGTAAGTGAGAGACTGTATTCTGCAGCAACTTGCACTTCCAGATGGTCTGATACTGTGGTTCTGCTTTGAAAAATGACTTTCTAGAAATGACCCCAAGGGACAGAATTATTGAGTCTGTGATTTCCATATCAAATTTGCTCTTTTTCCAAGTAAAAACAAAAAAAGAAATGCCTTTCTAATTATTAGCCCAGCGAACTCAGCTTGGGATCTAATGTCTAGCTGTGCTTTCTCTGGCTAATGCATCATCCTGAGTAATGCAGGTTCTGTAGTCAAAATAAGCTGCCCTCATTTATACCTGTGCAGCTCTTTTGTCCTCCTATTGCATCCTTATTTACACCTGTGAGACTGTGAAAAGGTTTTGGGCAGTACAGTTGAAAAGGCAGTCCTACGATTAGAATTTTATTTCTCTTATTGAACAACAGATTTTTATGCTCTCTGATCGTGTTTTCATGTTTGCCTAATAGCATTGCAAAGACTTTTGTTATCTTTGCTGCAATTTCTGTCTTGCAGGTACTCTACAGTGCATCCTTATGAGTTGCATTGTGCAGGAAAGTCTCTATTTTAAGTGTATTTGAGGCATTTAAAATGAGCTGTAAAACCATAGTTAGAAAGTGAATGTAGTGGATTTCAGCCTATCATCAGCAATATTTTATTATGGGTGTCAGGTAAGAAAAATACGTGAAAGACAAAGGAAATGAAAGCAACGTGTCTTGACAAACCTTTGAATGCGCAAGATACTGAAGAGATGATTACTGATGTTTTTAACGGGCAGTGGTATTGCTGTGGGGACCTAAAAGGTGCCGATGTTGCAGTGTGCTTCTGTGGTGTGTGCTCTAATGGGCACGTGACCTACCACAGTCTTTTCGAAGACCAAGACCCATCACATTGGCAAAAACTTTGCTGTTACCTTGGTGCTGCGCTCATCCTGTCACATGTTTTGGCTGTAGCTTTTGGGCATTAAATAAAGGAGTGAACTTCAGTGGTGGATGTCGGGAACCATTCTCTGAGACGTGATCTCTGAAGGAGATGTCTTTTAAATGGCTCTCCAGGGCACGGGACTTAGCTTAAGGAGGTCCTTTTACGTCTGTGCTACCATAACGGCATTTAAAAAAAATATTTTTGTCTAGTATGTATGAAGGTCTGAACTGGAAAAAATAATTCCCAACAGCAAGTAAAAGCTGCCAAAGAAGTTACACCCAAAATTCTTTACTGAATATTGGCTGCTCACAGATGAGAGCGCTGTGTCATACCAAGTCTTCAGCAGCTCGGAGTGGTGATGATTATTTTGAATGTTTACATGTTTCTAAACTAGTTTGTGAATACACAAAGAATATGTGACATATGAATTAAGATCCCATTGGAAATCTGTGATTTATATAATTAGGAAAAGGCTGTTGTTCGCGACACACTTGTGTTTGAGCTGGTTGCAGCATGGCTGCTGAGCATGTTAAATATATCTCGGAACGTGGGGATTTTGCTACTTTACAGGTTGATACAGTTTTTCTTTTTTTTTCCTCCTTTAATCTTCTTTTGTCAAATCATTGGGAGATATAACTCAAAATGAGCGAGTCAATTTGCTAAGAAAGAATAACCATTTATTTTAAATAGTGTAAGAATTTGGGGGTTGGACTAGATGATCTCTAGAGGTCCCTTCCAACCCCTACCATTCTATGATTCTATGAAGAATCGTGTCCCATTGTTTGAGTAACTTAAACCTAAGTCTTAGATTTTTGATTGCTTTAACTGGAGCTGGTATCCTAAACGTATATTATAGGCACAGACTGCATGGGAACTGTACCACAGGCTCCTGTTTTAAGTGGATTCCTTTTGGTTGGGACTCACAGTAATAGAATAAGCCATTTTTCCGATGCAAAACCCATCCAGGTCGGTAGTGGTAGGAAGTTCAGAAAAGCCACTTTGCTGGCATTTCCTTAGATCTGTCATGGTATCTTACTGCAAAAGTCTCCCTACAAGAAAAGACTATCTTTCTTGCTAGCCTCAGCAGACAGATTTAAGATGAGGAGTAGAGAAACAATGTGCTTCTGTGCATTAGTCATCTGTGGGCGTTGTAATTTTGTGTGTGTGTGTGTTGGTTTTGCCCTCCTTCCCAGCATAAAAAGGAAGCTTGCATTGGCACTGCCCATGATCCACTTATATATGGCCAAACCGAGAATTGCCGTCTCGGAGCTTTTGTTGTGGCATGATTCCTCTGTACTAAATTAATATAAAAACAGTTGAGCCATCAGTTTTTAGCTGATCAGAAGTACTTTGCTGCATTGTCATCCATTAACTCCCACTGTCAGCAGGCCAGCACAGCAGGGAGGTGCAGGGCCCGTAACCTAGGGGCAGATGGAATGACACTGTATATACATTAAGCAACTGTTTCCTTTGCCACTCTGCGAAATGGAATAAATAAGAAACCACAATCAAAGCAGTTAGTTTCATTACTCATCACATTTTTATGATGATGAATGAGGTGTAAAAACCTGAATAGGATATATTTTTAAAAATTGAAAAGGGCAAAGTCGTGGCTTAGCGGAGCATCTGGTAAAGCAGATATGACATTACGCTCAGCAACAGCGATGCTGCTGGTTTCACCTTCAGCCGACTGTGTGACCTTGTTTGAAGAACCTCCTGTTCCTGTGCTTTCCTCCGCTTGATCTTTGCCTGATTTATTTCTTTGGAATATAAGTAATTTGGGAACTGATTGTACGTGTGCAGTGGGACCCCGTCAGTGCTGAGGCTGTAATGCTGCATTAATACAAATAATACGAAGGAGCTGTAGGGACACTTAACATCTGTCTCCTTAAAGTTTCTGGCTTGAGCCTGAGAAGGACAGGAGACCATCAGAGAGCACCCACCTAGCATGAGACCCATCCAAAAACACTTACTTGTAGTGTCACTACAAGGCAGCTAACGATGAAGTGCCTTTTCTCAGCTGCTATTTTGAAAATGCTGGTTTGCAACCCCCATTGCTTCTCTTAGTATTGGGCATCTTGTGTCACTGATGTGGTATGTGGCATGTGAGCAGCTTCGCTTGCTTCTGTAGTCTGTGCGGTCTGCTCTATTGCATCCCCTGCAAACTGATTGCAAATTAATTTGGTTATTGGGGCTGAATAATTGAACAGCTGCATAGTTAATTATGCAGAATGGTATAGAAAAATGTAGTGTTAATGTTTTATACTCTCATTATCCGTGCCGTATGGAATATATTTTTCAATGTGAAAATAACAAAGGCAGTATTTCCCACATGACTTATTTATTAGGAACTGTGTATTGTTAGGCAGCTTTCTCTCCTTTAATTTGGTAGGGACTGGGACAGTTAAAAACTCCATACAGACTACTTTTAAAATGTAAATATAATCTTATGTGCTGAAGAATTTGGGAGTGTGGGTAGTTTACAAAAAAATAAACCCATTTTGCAGTAAGATTTCAATGTCTTGATTATTTTTGCTGTTCTGAAATATGGAAGGTTATTTGAGAGTTTTTCCTTCTCCCTGCAGTCTCTCATTGAAGACATGACTGATAATTAGTAAATTAGTTAATCGAAGCTCTGTTTCAGCTACTCTTTGGGGTTTTCTTTCTTTCTTGGTTTGGTTTTGTCCGTTCCTACTTATGCTCCCCATCTTTCCCCTTTGGCATCATTTCCTTCTATTGCATATAGAGCAGGGATAGCAACTTATTTTGCTTCAGCAAATAAGCCATTCTCGAGCCAAACTTCTGAAAAGGTTTTTCGCTTTCTCATAAATTTTCTCTTAGTGGCCTTTTCTTGCTAGCTGTTACCCTCTCTCTTTCATAGGACTGGGTTTCTGTCTCTTTCAGGCCTGACTTCTCCAGTGCAGGCTGGAGAAGCTGCTTTTTGGATAAGGTGTTAAGTGCCTACCAAAAGTTTTTGCATTTTTGCCTAATGTGTCAGCCCCAAGGCTGGCTTTGGAAGCTCTTTCAGAGCTGTTGTCCTTCTGATGGCAATGCCTTTCCCTCACAGTTGCTTTTACAGACTGTAGATATTTCCATGACCTGTGAGCACATTTGATCTCCATTTTCTATCGTAGGATCTGAAATTGTAATTTCAATCTGAGTGGGGAGGAAATACCTGTTATCTCCTATTTGTTGGAAAGCACCTGTCTGTATTAGTTTATTTTTTTTTTTTCAAGTCTGGTATGTACTTTCTTTGCCAAACGGATATCATTTTTCTTGAAGAGGGTGCATGCGGTTCGAATTACACCCCTTGATAAAAAGACATTGCAGTATCAGTTAAATACAGCCACCTCTGGGCAAAAGCCAGGGAAACAAGTAAAGCAGACATGCAGTAAAGTGGGCTTTCTTAATATCAAAGAGACTAACAGTTCAGCTCAAAAGCATCTACATCATTCAACCTTTTGATATCCAGTCTTTCAAGCTTTACTTTCTGGCAGGAAGAGGATGTATGGTCGTGCTTTCTGTATGATTCCGATAGTTTTCTGTAACGCTGGTCTGTGCTTAGGAAGGCTTCAACATAAAATGTTAACACATGGGAGAGAAAATTATTTTCAATTTTACTCTCTTCCAAGAATTTGGAGACTTATCACCAGTTTATCTTAATTGTTACCATATGCTGTCCACTTCTTAATTTTGTAATGTCTCTTTGGGATAGAGTGTATATGGAAAAATGTGATTTTAAAATAAAGTTGTGCTGTTCTAAAGTACAATGACTAGAGTTTGAGATTTTTCTCCCTTTACCTTACCCCTAAGCAGTTCTGTGCTAGATAATGGTCTCTCAGGTTTCAGTAGTTTTTAATTTGCTTTTTCTTCAGCCTGATACGTAAAATTAGGAAAACAGTAATATTTTACTTTTTAGCCTCATTTAAAAATAATTGTAAGCAAAATATACATGTGATGGAGTTTTGTACTTGTGATGATTTCAGGTGCGTAATATTTAAACTCTCGGTGCTATTTTGGTGCAATTTTCAGCTTACTTCAGACTGCTCCGTGCTAATGGGGAGGATGCACTGGGAAAATCCTGTTCTCCTGCGCTGTGAGAGGGCAGCGCTTTCTGGCAAAGTGCAGAAGCCCAGAGTGAAAACTCTCGTGCCTCAAGTTTCCATATGGCCTCAGGTGAATATATGAATCTGTCGGCATTCCAGAGTGGAACGCGTCCAAGAAGCACATTTAAATAAAATTAAAGAGGGAAAGAAAGTTAATTATTTAAAGATCAGAAAAGTATGTTACAAGTATGCTCCATAAAGCACCCTGGCTTTCTACGTATCGCAGCGTTACCTTAATAGGTCACAGTTTGAGGAGACCTTGACTCCTTGCTTAAATATACATCAGGTACAGCATCTCTTAATGTGCACTGGAATGTGAAGTGCAGAGTTGTTTTCCAAAAACTTCACACTGATAACTGGACATAACTTCTTAAAAGGCATGTTAACATTTGTAAATGCTTCAGTAAGTAAATATTTTTCTTCTAATTTCCATGTTAACTGGAAGTCTTGGCCTTAGTACTTCCAAGCGATTGAGTTTTATAAAACTTTTTGAGATTTCATCTTGAGAATTGATACACATTTATGTTATTACAATAAACATTATAATTTCTTTTAACACATGTGGTAGAGCTGGGAATAGGACATAGTTTTTCTGATTCCCAGTTGACCACTTATATGTCTGCTTTACTGGGAAGTTTCTTCTGTATTGCCTACATTCAGAGAATAATTTGATTGCAAGGGAGCTCTGTGGTCATCAAGTACAGCCCCTGCTCAAAGCAGGGCTCGCTGCAGAAGTCAATCAGATCACTCATGGCCTCACCCTGTCCGGTTCTGAAAACCTCCCAGGATGGAGATCCCACAGCTTTGCTGGGAAACCTCTGCCCATGCTTTCCTGCTGTCATTGCGAAGGGTTATGTCAACTGGAATTTACCGTCTTGCGGCTTGTGCTTGCTGTCTATTGTCTTTTCACTGTGTATACTGGTCCTGTCTCATTTATAACCTCCTTTTAGGTACTGGAAGACTGAAATCAGATTCCTCATTAGCCTTGCTTCCCAGGCTAACCAGACCCAGCTCCCTCAGCCATTGCTTGCATGTCCTGTGCTACAGTTTCCTTGCCGTGTTAGTGACCCTCCGCTGGACTTGCTCCAGCTTGCTAATCTCTCTCGTCTAAGAAGTGACATGAAATTATTTTACCCTATTTGTAGAAGTGGGATGACCTGTGCTCTGGGGATCCCTCTCTGCTGCTCTCCCCACATAAAGCAGGTTGTGTGGGGGTTAGAACGGTTTAGAATAGTTTCTTTATTTAACTGAATATGAAAATAAGTGTGAAAATCTCTAATAATTAAAGACTGAAATAGTTAACAGTGGAAATTCAGTTTTTAAAAAGTTTTTTAGATACCCAAGTCACTTCATGACCTCTTGAAAAAGATAACATTGGTCTTGTTTGCATTGAACCGCTCAGACTAAGAACAGTGGGGATGCCAGCATTAACTTTTTGTCCTCACTTTTGTTATGCAGTATGAATTCTTGATGGGTTTTGATTTAGTTGCTGGTGCATTATTTATGACATCTTTTGGCTGCAGCTGCTGTAATCCACGAACCAAAGCCAAGCTTATTGTTTCTAGTCATAGAACTGTAGTTTGTTATGGAGCAACTCCCAGGTAATTAGGCAGGATGTGCTGTAATTGGTTGTAACATGGGCTCTTCTAAATAAAGCATTAATCAGACTGAATGACAGGGTAAAGTATTTTTTTTTCTTTTGAAGGTTTGTCTACCACACGTAAACATTATTGTGGCCATGAACATTAGGAAGATTAACTTTGCCAGGAAAGGAAGGAGAATTATGTTCTTTTTTTTAATGCTTGTTCACTTAGAGAGTTTTTTTAAGTAAGGATATTGAAATGTATAAAGCATATTTTTGAGGACAAGAATCCATGTACTAATCCTGGGATGTGGGTAAAGCTGAAGTTTTATTCAAAGAGTGGACTTCATACAACAGTTTTTACTGCTATCGGATTCATGCAGTTTTAGACCCTTTTGGGTCATCTTCAGATTTACCTATACTTTTGTGCATGTATATTTTTGATTGATAGGGTTTCGAAGGTCAAATGTAGACACCTGAAATCACTGGAGTAAAAACTGCGGATTGCTTTAAAAGGCAATTATGAACCGAGAAGTTGTAAGAGGAACAATTTGATGGATTTCTTGCGTCCTGGCATCTTCCCACCAAGGCTGGATTCTTTTGTGGAGTATGTGATGGCTACAAGTTAACTGGAAGCAATGCGAAGGAAATGGGATGAAATTCAGCATTAGTGCTGGAAAAAAAAAAAATCTACAGTAGCCACCCCAAAACCTATGAGAAGCTAATGGATTTGCCTCAATTCACGTACCAACCCTGTGAAACAGTCCTTGCCACAAGAACGTTTAGAACTGGGGGTGGTAAACAAAAGGGGGTCGAATTGCATTTGTTCGGTTGAAGGTTGTTCCCTTGAACATGCTGTTTTGCCATAGTGTTTTGTTAGGAGAGAAATTAATGAACAATGGTTGAAAGCCTTTCTCTTTTATGACTCTGTCCTGTTTTGAATCTGTATGTTCAGTTTGACGGGCTGATTGGGAATGGTGTTTGTAAAGAGGCTCTCTTGCAGGTGACAAAGCAAAGTGAATTACTGTGTGTTACGTGGTACAAAGCAAGAGCTGAGATGACACTAAGGCAAAGCCTAGACCAGACAGGGACTGTCCCATTTTTCATTTTCCTCCATGGAGTGCTACATATTCAGTATTTAATTTTCCTTTGCACTCTCTCTGTAAAATTCCCGTGAGAAGTAGCAGCTGCTGTCACTGCTGTGCTCACGGTGAGCTGGATTTCCCCATCAGAAAGTCACAGAGTGATTTCAGAAAACAGACACTCCAGAAGAAGTGACCTGTGTGATTTACCCTTGGGGATGTGCTAACCTGCATGGCCCTCCACCTTCTCTCCTTGAAAACAAACTGTATTTTAGGGCATAAATGCATATGCCCTACTGGAGGACAAGGCAATAAATTGGCTTGATTGGTGTAAAGAGTGCTAGCACTATTGGAAGCAGCAGGGCTGTAATGATTTGCACAGGTTACAAGTCAGGTCCTACAACTAACAATAGACTTCAGCTGCAGCTTGTACCAGTTGCGGATTTTTAAACAAATGTTTGTGGAGTGCAGTGTTATTTATTATGGAAATAATAATCATCTGTTCCTGTTCTTTTTTTCCCCTCTGCTTGGTAGCCTCCGAGGAGGCATTCCTTTGATCACTGATGTATCTATTCCACAGATGAAGTCCTGCAGCAGAAAAGGGGTTAAACTTAAGCTCAATAACAGGAATTTTCTCATCTTGACAGATTGCACAGTAATTTTTTTTTGCATCACAAAGCATTTTCATCTAGGCAGAAATTGGGTGATCTTTCCTTGGTGTGGGAGGGCGAGAGGAAGGCAATGTCGATTGTATACACGTTAGATTATTCTGAGTTAAAACTGTAGGCTTGAAAGGCCTTGGGCTTCCTCCGTGCGTTTGGTGTTGTGTCGGTTTGGACATTAAAGTGAAGAGAATTGATGTGTTAGAACGAAGTCTCCTCATCTGTTTGTTCTCAGCCTCCTGACCCATTCTCTGCTCTGTCACAGGCAAGGATCTTTGTTGAGCCTCATCCCTTATCACTCGTTTTGTCACTTAGTGTGATGAGCAGAGGATTTCAAGGAGGTGCACCGGAGGGCAAGCGGCTCTGGAGTAGATTCTTGGCTCCTGGTTTCCTTCCGCGTTTGGTAGCAAATGGTGAGAGTCTCAGCGTCAAACTGAGTCCTTCTCCCCCGACCAGGCTTAACTCAATCCTGCCCAGGCTGCTGAGTGGCAGCGAGGCAGCCAGTTGTAGAAAGGCAATAGTTTCTGCGTGTTACAGTTTGCTTACAACACCTGGCTTAGCTCCGTATTGAAAAGAAGCAAATGGATCAGTCCCACCTCTGCTTAAAGATATGAATACCAAAACGTAAGCGTAAGAGATCTGATTGCCTCCAGCTGTCTGGGGCCACTGCTCAGAATTTGGTCAGTGGTAGAGTGCGCACTTGGCGTGGCATCTGGTGTTCTCATACTGTGTTTTAAAATCAGCACGTGACTCACTCAGAGTAAGAAATTGCTGAAATTGAACCGTGCTGTTTAAGTGTCTTCTGAGGCTCACCAAGGCCATTATCAGTGCTCCCTTTGCTGTAAATATGCCTCAATTTGGTCACTGTATTTGTTCACATGCTAAATAAATTAACAAAATGTTTCCATTGATGATAAGTAATCATAGATAACCAACCTAATTTTCAGAGGGTGAGTGTTCAAAACTTTCTACTTAATTGGCACTCTTTGTTTTTACAGCTGAATACTCAGAATGGGAGTTATCCAAAATTATTAGAATCTTTGAAATTAAATGGTGAGATGTCCGTGAAAAAACGCACTTGAATGATAAACAAAGAAAACATATGATTCAGCAAGTGTTGTGTTTTAGTTACCAAGCATTCGGGGTGCTCAGTATGTGCTAAGGATGACAGCTGTTTTGTTTATGCAATAGAACAAGAAGTATCACCAAAAAGAAATTCAGAAGTTGGACCGGTTTGGTTGATTTCCACTTTGTTTGTTCACATCTTTACCAAAATTCAGCGTAAGCCTTTTCCTTAGAAATTAGTCTGGGAGTTTTTGAACTGATAGATTCTGCTTCGCCGATTCTTTCCTGTATCGTATTCTGGGAGTTTGCTATCTTTTTAAATTGAAATTTCCTGATATTAATTCTCTATTTGAGGGGGGTGGGGGGAAGAAAAAGAAGTACTATGTAGTATCAGTAAGGCACACGTTAAATACATTAAGAGCTGGTTAATTCACAGATATTTTAAATTTAATGAATTAACATTGTGTGAGTAATACAACTGCCTGGAGTTTAGTAGTGATCAGTATGAACCTTGGTTCTAGTCAACATTTTAACCACTTACTTGACAGTAAACACGAATTATTGCTGATTACAGTTATGGGTGACAAAAAAGAACTGACAGAGTTATGAGGACTGGACTGACAGAAAAGCTTTAAGCTGCTCCATTAAACCAAGGTTCAGCTTAATGGAATGTTATTCATCTAGGAACAAGAAATGTGGGATATGATGTAGAAAATGATGTTGGTATATGGTGGAAAATAGGGACCATAAATAGGGGATCAGTGGTGACCTCTGTGGTTGTGTCTTGGGTAATTATGAACTTTGTGTAAACCACACTTACGAGTAGGGAGAACATATCTTGCTTTCTGTGCACGTTGCTGTGCGGGCGATGCTGAAATACGTCCGACTGACGTCCATACATTCAAAAGTACGAAGAAAAGTTGAAGAGAATCACAGGGCTCTTTTGAAAACTGGTACAAATGGCCTGCTGTGAGATGTGCAGGGTTCAGTCTTTTAGCTTATCAAAAGGAAGTAAAGAGCTCTTTAATCTAACGGTTAAGCTTACAAGCGGTCTTGATGTTTGCTTTGCTCAACCCTAGGTGACCCTGGCTGTAGCCAATAGGCTGCTGGGCAATGGTAGCCATGTCTATTAATTTGTTTTCTCTTTCTGATATCCCCCATCTTACCTGTTTTGACCAAAAATACCTTTCCGACTCTTTGCTCCTTAACCAAACAGATAAACTGTAAACTATTTTCTCATAGTCTTTCTTAAGAAAGGGAGGCGGTAACTCTGTTGGATGGGCTTGCTTTGCAGGGGTGGAATAGAGGGAAGGAAGGCCAAAGGGTAGTAAGAGGCAAGTAAGAAAATAACTACATGAAAGAAGACAGCACTATCCTTTACAAAAAGCTTTCTAACACTTTGACATGCCAGAAATGCTTTGTAAACAACATTAACTTAGTTTATAAATTTCATTCCATTTAAAAATTTACAGTGCTTTGGAAGAGTTGGTAATCCCGGTCAGCTTGCTCATGGCAAAGTTGTTAAAATGATCAGAAGCCCCACGGGAGTAGATGCTGATTTATGTTCCCGTGGGCAGCTGCAGCAGAAGGACCAGAGAACTGATACAAATGTAGCTGTGAAATAGGCTCTTCTCCTTGCGTGTGGACGATTCAGATCAGAGCTTTGGCCATTAGCACGATGATGGGTTTTGTGTTCTTGTCTGTTTAGTTTCATCAACATCAGGTTTTGAAACTCTGAAACCTCATTAGTCAATAGGTTTAAAGACAATGTGAAGTAAAAAGTATCATCACCTCTGCAACAGAGAGACAGAATGGACACCAGACTGAAGCATGGGTGGAGTTCACCGAGAGCCTGCATAACTGAGGTGTCTTAGCCAAGCGCAACGCGTACAGACCACTTCTGTGTGCCTTCGGGTGCCTGTGTGCGCTCAGGCTTTGGGATTTCCGTCTGAAAGCAGAGGCAAGGATATTATTGCTGTTTTGTTTGCTTCTTGTCCTTGTATTCTGTCACTTTGAATGGGAATGTTTTCCCAATACAGTGTTAATTGGGAGGAAACAAGATATTTCAAATTGAAAGGTTATCAGCAAATGCTGCACGAATGAGAACATTCAATGAGTGAGTCTCCCGTATGTCTTCTGTGTCACTGCTGTTTATAGAAACAATCCCCCCAAAAGACACAAAATGCCCAATGACTTAGATTGGTAGCATTTAACAATTTGAAATACTCTAATTTCTCACTTGTTAGGAGAAGGGGTTGGTACTTGGAGGGAGAATAGATGACTTACATGATTCAGAAACACTGTAAATTAGTAAATGCGGTTTAGGCTTAAATAGAGATGTTATGAAGTTATGTTAGATAGCTTGGATGAGGCATTTCTCTGAATGGAGATTGTATTGTTTTGATAGATTTTAATGGTCAGTTTGAGTAGCATCCATATTGGGTAAGCAGTCTTCTCTAATTCGGAAAATTATTCAAGTTTTGTTGTGAATCGCACTGTTACATTTAGGCAGATTGAAAGTTAATGTAATTTAAAATAAATGGACAGGAAGGGGAAAAATAAATCAAGATGAATTCTCTGTTGGAGGATGTGGTTTTGAAAACCCCTGCTATAAATACCCTCCAAAACACCTTGTACATGCAGAGACAGCTTTTTAGGAGATTATTGTTTTATGAAAATCCTTCTTTTACACTTTTCCCTTTCTTGCCGTTCATTTTTTTCCTATTGCGTGAGGAGCGAGGGAAGGCCAGAATAAACTCATTGAGGATGATGAGAGTCACATGATGTAGTGCAAAGCAATATAAGAGTCCTTCTCAGCTACGCATTCATTACTTTCAGTCATGTATTCTTTGAATTAGGATAAGAAACCATGGGGTCTTTATGAGTCAGCTCTGAGCACCTTCTCCTTTAGGAGGAAGATAAGGGGAAAAATAGATTCCTCAGATAACATAACCTCAATTTAAATCCTGTGGAAGTTACACTAAAAGGAGAATCACTCCCTGGAAAGCTTTTGCAATGTGAGAATTGAATTTAACAAGCTAAGCTTTGCATGATAATAATTGCACAGCTAAGGATGATGCAAATTTAATGGCTGTAATCAGATGAGGTGAAAGAAAGCAAACATTAGGTTTATGCTTTAATTTGTGATTTTGCTCTACTATTGATTCTTCCATCCTAGGAGAAAGGTGTGTTATATGTGTGTTTTCTTTTTTCTTCTTCTTAACTTAGAAAGCTTTGGAAAATATTAATCAAGTTGGGTGCTCTTCATCAACATAAGTTGATTCCAGCTTAAAATGATACATTTTACAGCATTTAAAATAAAATAGTTTACTGAAAACTATCATTGTGCCAGTTTTGGCTGGGATAGAGTTCCTGTTTTTCATAGTAGCTAATATAAGGCGATGTTTGGGATTTGTGCCGAGAACAGTGTTGATAACAGACTGATGTTTTAGTTGTTGCCAAGCAATGCTTACATTCGGCCAAGGACTTTGTTTCCCATACTGCCCCTGTCCTCCCAGCTACTTCTCTACAAGAAGCTGGGAGGGGACACAGCCAGGACAGCTGACCCAGACTGGCCAAAGGTATATTCCATACAATAGGATGTCGTGCTCAGCAGATAAACTGGGGGAAGTTGGCTGGGAGGGGCGACTGAGGCTCAGAAACTAGCTGGGCATCGGTCAGTGAGTGGTGAGCAAGTGTGCTGCTTATCACTTGTTTTGTATGTTCTTTTATTGTTATTATCATCATCAATATTATTCTCTTTGTTTTCTGTCCTATTAAACTGTCTTATCTCAAGCCATGAGTTTTTGTCCTCCATTCTCTTCCCCATCCCACTGGAGTGGGTGAGGAGTGAGCGAGCGGCTGTGTGGTGCTTAGTTGCCAGCTGGGGTTAAACCATGACATCATCCACAAAACGAGAATGACGATAGTAGGTCACAACAGAGTACTGAGCTGGGCAGTCCTACATCTCTGCCAGTAGCTCATACCAAATACGAACTGCAAGAAAAAGACACAAGTCTGTAGTGGAGTTTTACAGAATCACATAACGATTAGGGGTGGAAGGAACCTCTCAACATAGTCTAGTCCAAGCCCTCTGCTCAAAGCACAGTTGGCTGTAGCAGGTTGCCCAAGACCATGCTCAGCTGGGTTTTGAATGTCTTCAAGGATGGAGACTCCAAAATCTCTCTGGGCATCCTGTGTCAGTGTTTGGCCCTCTTCACGTTAAAAGGTCTCTTTCTGATGTTTAAATGGAATTTCCTGTTTCAATGCGTACCCATCGTCTCTTGTCCTGTTACTGGGCATCACAGAGAAAAGCCTGGATCTGTTTTCTTTATGCCCTCCCCTCAGGTATTTATAACCATTAATAAGGTTCCCACTGAGTCTTTTCTTTACGACGATAAACACTACCAGCTCTCTCAGTCTCTCCATGTGTCAGATGCTCTGGTTCCTTAACTGTGCTCAAAGCCCTTAGCTGACTTGGTTCAGTATGTCTATGTCTCTCTTGTACTGGGGAGACCAGACCTGGACCCAGCACTGCAGACTGACTCAGTAGTACTGAGTGGGAAGGACCACCTCCCTCAACCTGCTGGCCATGCTCTTGCAGCCCAGGAGACTGTTGCTCTTTGCTGCAAGGGCATGTTGCTGGTTCATGTTCAACATGTTGTCCAGCCTTCCTGAGTTTCACGAGGTTCCTGTCAGCCTGTTTCTCCAGCCTGTGGAGGTCCCTCTGAATTGCAGCACAGCCGTCTGATATATCAGTCACTCCTCCCAGTTTTGTATCACCTACGAACTTGCTGAGGTTACAGTGTGTGCCATCATCTAGGTCATTAACGAGTATGCTAAACAGTGTTGGCCCCAGTGTCAACCCATGGTGTACATTACTAATGCCCTACCTCCAGCTGGACTTCATGCTGCTGCTCACAACCTGCTGAGTCCAGGTTTTAAGCGTTTTTAAGTCTCCCTCACTACCCACTTACCTAGCCCATACTTCATCAGTTTGTCAATTAGGATGTTATGGGAGATGGTGTCAAAAGCCTTGCCAAAGTCAAAATAAATAATATCTACTTCTCTGCTCTCATCCTGTAAGAAAGTTATCTACCTAGCTACCTAGAAGGTTATCAGTTTGGCTAAGCATGATTTTCACCTTCATAAATGCATGGTGACTACTCACAACCCTTCTTGTTCCTATATGGAGAAATGGATTCCAGGATTATTTTCTCCTTCCTTCCCAGGGATGAAGGTGAGGTGGACATACTTGTAGTTCCCCAGATTCTCCTTCTTGCCCTTCGTGAAGATAGGAGGGACATTAATTCTTCCATGAATACTTTCCCAGCCTGTAACAATTTTTGACTAAGGCAGTTCCTGAGCCTGAGGTGCTGTCCCTTTGTTTAATATTCTTTCATAGATTTCCACCCCCACATCTGGGGGTTTTTTTTTTTTCTTCTTTTTTTTTTTGTTTTTAAATTGGAGTGTATTTTTTTTACACCACAGCTGTGGATTATGATGAAACACCTCCTCTGCTTTATCCTGTAAGCTTTTGATTTAATGAACACTACAGTTTTTGGACCTTGAAGAGAAATCATTTCATTCTTTGCTTGCCCTTGTCCATCTTATGGGTATTTCTTGTGCTTCCCTTGTGTCCTGTTTGAGGTAAGTAGAGCAGTACTGAACACAGTGTTAAAGGTAAGGGCACAATGAAGGGGCTGATACAGTGCTATACGGGCATTTTCTGTTTTGTTCTCTGTTACCTTCCTAAAATTTTTTGAATTTATTTATTTTTTGAATCACTGTTGAATGGCAGATTGATGCTTTGGTGGTACTCTTTATCATGCCACTTAGGTACCTTTATGGAATTGTAGTAGTTTGTGCAAAAGCCTTCATTTTCTATTTAATGTTAGAACACCCCTTTAAATTTATCTACTATGAATTTCTTTTGCTGTTTTAATGACCAGTCACTCAGTATCATGTTCATCTACAAGTTTTCCTATTTACTATCTTGATATTTACTTATCTTCATTTTACTCCTTTGAATGATGTAGTGTTATCAGCAGACTTTTGTCACTGTCTGCCCCTGTTTCTATAACTATGAATATGTTAAATAGTACTGACTGAACTACCTTGTGGGATTCCTTTGATGACTTTTTCTCAATAGCAAAAATGAATCAAACTGTATGTTTCCCATTTTTAGAATAGTTATTCTGACAAATGAACACCTGTCCTCTCATCCTGTTGTCCTCTAGCAATATAGTTTCTTGACGACATTTTGTGGACCATCTTTCTGAAAGATTTTTAGACTATGCTATTTGATTGAATTTTCCTTTTTACGTATTAATTGATTCTGTCAAAAAACAAGGATGTTAATGAATCATGCATTCCTTCTCTGAAGTCATGTAGACTCTCGCTCGGTACCTCTTATTTCTCCATGTGTCAGGTTACAGAATTGGAATAGTTTTTACTAATTTGCCTAGTGCCAACATCAAATTTTACTGTCCTGAAGTACCTCTTTAAATTGTTCTTGGAGACCTTTAAAAAATTGGAATCCATACTTGCAATGTCAATTTCTCTAACACAAACATTATTTTAAATGAGAAGACACTCTGCAATTAATGGCTTAGTGATTTCATCCTTGAGTTCCTTTAGAACATTTGGATGAATACCATCTGGTTTGGGCAGATGAGTAGCGTTGATTTGTGTAAAATATCTTTCACTGACACTTCAAGATGAGACATATCTTAATACAGTGGCGGCAGAGAAGAGCTCTGATGTGGGAACCTTTCAATGTAGCTCCAGGATGAACAAAGATGCAAAACAATCGTTTGCTTTCTCTGCTGTGGCCTCATCTCTGGGTGTTGTTTTCTCACCTTGCTCATGTGCTGGCTCCACTGGTTGCTGTGGCAAGCTTCACATTTTTTGGTATGTTGACAGAAGATTTATTATTACAGCGTTAACTTTTTCAAGTTGTCTTTCAAGGTCTTTATTTTGGCCTTGTGCATTATGGTGTTATACTTCCCAGCATCATTTCCCCCCGTTATCTTCAGCTGGACAAAAAATCAGCCTGTTAAAATTGTCTTTCTTTCTTCAGGTAACGTTTCTTTTTAATCATGCCTTTTTTTTTTTTCTTTGGTCCACTTTAGGTACTATGCACTTGCATGGAAATTCAGTCTCGTGCCTTTAAAAATACATTTCTGATATTTTACCTATATCATTGCTTCTTTTAGCTTTCTTTTTTTAACCAAACTTCCTCCTATTTGTGCAAGAATCCTGTTGAACTTGCTCCCATTGTGGATGTTTTGGCTTCCTTGCATATGCACAGATGTTGAATCTACGTCTGCACTGATCACGTTTGCAGAGTGACTCATTGACAGCCCTGCTGGGACCCAGTGAAGAGTTGCTTCCCCTTGGAGTTTCCTGGCTAACTGCTCACGAAGCAGGGTCTGCAAATTTGCTTTTGGCATCGTGCCCCGATAAAACGTTTAAACAATCTACGTGGGGTCATTGAAACCTCCCATTACTGCTGCGTTTCCTGATCTTGCAGTTGTTGAATTCATGAAGCAAATCGGAGTCACTGCTCCCATCCCGGCCAGCCCGGTGGTGGTATGCTAAGCACTGCATACTGCGCTCCCAGTCCTGTGTGGGACTGAACTGCCGGTCCACAGGGATTGCATGTTGCTTCGTACAGTTAACTTATTTATTGGATTTAGCTTTAAACTTTTCCTAATGGATAGTACCCTTGCTAACTATTCTGTTTTTAATGTATTCTACCACCCACCCCCTCAGTGTTTAAGCAATCTAATAATTTCTTAGATATCTAACACTTATATAGAAGGACGTTTACTTACTTTATTCTCTGGTCTGATTTCCTGCTTTTCTCATGCTTGCTTAAATGGGACATTCTTTTACCTGACTGCTTTTAATCATCTGCTATTTCAGATTTGCCAACATCTCTCCTGTTCTTTGCTCGAGAATACAGTGTTTGACTTCCTTCTCAAAAAGATGCGTTGTCCCAAACTGCATGTCATTCTGCGCCTTTCAGCATTCTTTTTCTACATATCTTTGCTTAATTTGCTTTCTCGTCATGTGGCTATCAACGTTATTGACCTCAAATCTACTAGTAACTAGAAAGATGAGAGGAAGAAATCTACATTATTTTTTCTGTTAAAAAAAAAAAGCAAGTGATGCTAAATATTATTGCATACATTAGATTTTTTTTTTACTATCAATATATTTTTGGGAGTTCTTTTATTTTCTCTTTTTCCTATGACTGAAAGATGTCAAAAACGAGGCAGCACTACATTTCTTTTTAGGGAAGAGGGTCCTTAGCTCAAAAGCATTCCTGCCTTTCTCCCCCACTCCAGCAGCTTCCCTGGGAAAATCCTCACTAAGAGCGAGGAAGCCTTTGTAAAATTCTTGGCCATGTGTTTTGTGTACGTTTGTCATCTGGCCTTTTCATTTTTT